>CM075808.1:71025498-71597669 GCA_037975025.1 Excoecaria agallocha
AATTTAAAGAGCAATCAGACTTTTAATCATCTGGACTACGAATAATTAGGGAGCTTGATTAGTGTTAGATTAGTGTTAAAAACAAAAATCTTGATTTGCAGGAGTTCTTAGTTGAACTCAATTATAGGGTTACATACATTGCATAACTATTGATTGGAATGACAATTAACAGTTAAAGACGCATTTGAAAGGAAGAAAGAGATAACACCATTTTCAAAGGCAATAATTATGTTTAGTTATTATTGATTAGATGCTAATTAAGTCTAATTAATTATGGCCATCTTAATTAAGGAGTTGGAAAATTGTCCAACTAATTAAAGGGACGTATGAGAGTTTATCACTATCAGTCAGTCAAGTGTAAGCAAATTCAAGCATTGGATGACATGACATTAGCATAAAAACTAAGGAAAATTATGTTAATTAAAACTGTAGAATAAATTGAAGAAAAATATTAACCACAAATATTGTGTCCTTTAATTTTCTAATTTATAGAAATAGAACTGTCCAATAATTTAAAATTGGAATTTGCTTAGAACTTGTTTAGTTTAATAGTTTAAGATAATTTGTAAATTATAAAGATTGTTGGCAGATAATAGTTGATTTTGATAATAGATATAGGAAAAATTTTAAATGTTTGGTAAAAAAAATTAAAAATTTAAATGAGAGAATATTTTAAAAGTATAAGAGTTTTTTTTTTCTTTTTTGATAAATTGAAAAGTGTGTGTGTGTGTGTGTGTGTGTGTATATATATATATAAGAATTCACAAGATAACCTTGAATTAATTTAAAAAATAAAGATTTAATTAATTGGATTGAGATCAAAATAACAAAATATTTTCCATCAAAATTATATATAATATTGAAAAATGGATTAGGAATTTTTGTGGCACCTTTAATATTACAAGCTAAAGTTATGAATAAATATGCAATAATTCTTAACATTTTTTATATGCATTATCTTATATTATATAATATAAGCTTGAGAAAAATGGTAAGATTCTCATTTACGAGACTCTAAAACTATAAATATATTATTTTATTTCATATGGTTTATAAATAATTAATATGTATATTAGATCAATCTCTCTTAATTAACTTAGTGTCAGACAGAACCATTGCCAGGATTCTGAAAGTACCAATGCCTTGAATGGTGCTGAACAAACTGATTAAAGATCAAGTTGCTTTCCATAAACTTAAACTAAAGCAAGATGCTTAAAATCATTTAATTATATTAATTTAAGAAAGAAAAAAACTATTTTGATAAAAAAGTAAAATAAAACAACATTTTTTGATGACTGAACTAACTAAACACAAATTTCATGAGTTCAAAATTAGCTGAACTAGTTAAACGAATACCTAAAAAAGAACGGATGGATGTTACAAATAATTATGAGAGTCCGGAACTAATCATTTGATTCATCAATTAAATGCTAGCATAATAAAACAGATGTTTAGATGCTAAATGAAAATTTTTTCGAGCAAGTTATCATTATCATATGAGATTTACTAATCACTTCATATATATATATATATATATATGCATGGGGAGGGATATGCAGAGAAAGAACTTAACTGGTTTATCATGGATTCCAAGCTGAGACCAAGTAATGATTTCAAGCAGCTCCTCTAAGGTTCCATAACCTCCTTTATTAATATTATTCCAAAAGAATCAAGAAAGAAAAAATAATAAAAACACAAATTCAATAAATGATAGAATTATTCTAATAATGAAAATATGAAAATATATTTAAATACCAGGAAGAGCAATGAAAGCATCAGCTCTCTTAGCCATCTCAGCCTTCCTTTCATGCATATCAGATACAATCAACACTTCTCCTACTGCATCACCTGAAGTCTGATAACAGATCATTAGTACCAAAAGAAAAAAAAAGGGAAAAAAAAAGAGATAATTAAGTTTTTCAAAGCAAAAATAATAATAACAATAAAAATTAATTAGAAAATTCATACCTCTACTGGGATGAGAGCTGTTGGGATAACTCTAATTAACCAATAACAATAAGTAAGTAAATCAATCAGAATTATATTAAATTGAATTAAATGCATGAAATAGCAAAACATTCATCAACCCATTTGATTAAAAAGAAAGAAAGATATAGCCAAATGAGACTCAATGATTTGTTATCTATAATCCAATAATTATTATGAAAAATTAAAGACAAATTTTGCTACAAAAATGTATGAAAATTAATTAATTAATGTATATTAAAAATATAATAAATCTTACCCTAGAACATGGCATCCACCTTCATAAACTGTCTGAGAAAGAAGACCCATCAGTCCATAATTCCCTCCTCCATACACTAAGTCCATCTTCCTCTCCACCTGAAAATTAACTACCCTTATTAATTATCACTGATTAATTCTTTATTTTATCTAAAAAATGATGAGTAATGAAGAATCCATAATTATAAATATGCTCTTAATTAATAGAAAATAGAAAATAAATATATATATATATATATATATATACACAAACCAATTCTGTTGCAAGATGAAGAGCAGCATCACTGAAAATCTTTTTATTTCCTAAATTGCTTCCACAGAAGACACAAACCCTTTTGAATTTACCCATTTATTATGAGTTCTTCAATAGCAAATATGTATATTTATATAATAATAATTGAATAAAATGGAAAAAGAAAGAAGTTTTAATTATATATAATTATAATAATAAAATAATGATTTGTAGGACTTGCCTGACACGTGAGAGATGGCCCATTTACTGAATAAATAATGCAAAGTGTTTGAGTCAAATGAGATTCTCTTTTTCTTTCCAATCTTTTGTTTTCTATTCCAAATTTGCTTGGTGGGTGCACCAACAATGGATTCACACTACTCTATTTTTTTTTTCCATGAATTATTGAAAATTCCAATTAATTGGTTCCTGTGGTTGGTAGATAATAATTAATCAAGTACCACAAAAATAAAATCATTTGCAAAATCTGTCTATAGGGTATTTGGTAACTTTGATTTGTTGACAAATTGTCCTTAATTATGAAGTTCTATTATGGTGGCTATATTTACATATATCTATGATGGATTCAGATTCTCCCAAGTTTAATTTAAAATAATTTATCCTATTTGCTCAATTTAAACCATTAAAATTTTTGAAATATGTTATTATCGAATGCAGAATCACCTACTTCTTGATACTTTTGAAAATATTTTTTTTAAATACAATTTTAACTACATTTATCATAAATTAATGACAATCTTAAATTCCTTAATCTCGATTAGAGCTTGAACTCCTATCGGAATGTTACTAACATTTAAAAATTAGTTATGACAACCAAATGCCACTCGATTAATGGCTGGCCGGTACCCGTTATTACGCAACATTAATGATTCAATTTATTAGAATACAATACAACTAGCTACTCGCTCCATATTTTTTATCTGTTATTTTTATTATTTTTAATAAAATTAAAAAATAATATATAAATTTAAATTTAGTATTAAATTATATAATTAAAACTAATTATTAAATTTAATTGATTTTAATTTTATTAAAAAAGTTAATTAAAAAATCAAACTAAATTATATTAAAAATTTAAAAGTAATAAATAAAAAAAATTTATATTTTATTAAAAAATAACACATAAAAAGAAACAGAGGAAATATTATATAAGTACCATCAAAATATTCTGTTAGTTGAAATTTAGTTGAAATTCTCTCTTTTCATGTGAATTTATTGAAATTCTCTCTTTTTATGTTATGAGGGTTGCTATCAATCATCAATTACTAATTACTTTGTCTACAACTATTTCCTAGATGGAGTTATTTCTCATTAATTTACTCTCTGTTTTTTCCCTAGTACACCCTTCTATATAAAATAGCATAATTTATTTAACTGGAAAAAAAAAATGACATTTTTTCTCTCACCAGTATTTCTCTAAGTGATACCTATGTAGCTAGTGAGGCTATTCTAATCTAATCCATGTGATGATATATATGCACACCTACCAAAGAAAAATTATGGAGATTGGAATAAAATTTTGTTGGTGTTGTTAACTAGTGATCTGTTCATAATTTTTCTAAAAAAACATATCCTATATGTAAAGAAAATAGGCTTGAATTAGAGTATAATTTAATCCCAAAAGTTAACTTAGGTGCGAAAATTGTTCAAATCCTTATAAAGAGTATTTAGTTCTTGTAACTAGCTAATCTAGAATACTTATCGCAATTACACACTCTTCACTCTCATAGTCAAATATATGCAGGAAATTTGAGCGCGAAGTTTATAAGACTAGACATTTGCGGATGACCTGACATCAAAAATTAGTGATTTTGATGTCACGTAAAGAAATGAATTTGAATTTAACTCAATCCCAAATACTAACTTATAAAATGAGCTGTACTCAAAATTTTAGAAAGAGTATTTAGTTCTTATAATTAGACAATATGAAATACTTAACATCTTAAGTCAATATATTAAATATTAGCAATGATAGTTGTGTAAAATTGTAAACATAGACATTATAACTTCATTACGTTGAGAACTCTTTCAGTTAGAAAAGGTCAGTATTTTTGGTATCCAATCTGCATTAATCCAAACTTGTAAACTTTGAGAATATCATTGCTAAGTTTGCATCTTTCGGTTAATTCAGTTGAGTTTCAAAGTTGATATCTCCATTCCCAACATCTAAATCATTAATTTTATTTAAAGAGAAGAAGCACATAAATCAACTACCTTTGGCCATTAAAAAAAAAAAAAGTCAAATGGCCATAAATGTACATTGCAGTCTAAATTACGTCATATAAAATTGATAATTTAAACCATCGAAAGTTTGATAATTTTTTTAATTAACTAAAATTTAATTTTCAGCGGCTCCTAATTTATTCATTTAAAAAAAAAAAAGCAAAACCCTATAAAGTTTATGATGGGAGAGAGAAAATTAAGGGAAAAAAAATAATGGAATGGACTATTGACTTTAGTTGATGATTAGGGAAGAAACGTCAAAATGCCAGCAAAATCTCTTAATTTAGCAATTTGTAGGTGTTAGTATAATTACAAAAAAGGGTTCCACATGTACAAATAAATAAATTATGATAAATAAAAGAGTTAATTTTGATTAATAAATAAATAAATAAAACAAAAAGGTTCCATATGTACAAATTAATTTTGAAAAATAGGTTTAAGCGTGCAATAAAGATGATGATGATGTGGGGGCTACACATTAATTAAATCCACCATATATTAATTGTAAAGATTACATTTCTAATAATGCTACAGATTTTATATATATATATATATATATATATATATATATATATATATATATATATATATATATATATATATATATATATATATATATATATATATATATATATATTGCTTGATAATCATTTTCAATTACTTTATTATATTGGTGAACTAGCTAGAAAATACCAAATATTATTTAAAATTCTAACCGATTTTCTTGTTGTAGGTTTGGTATTTTGTTCAACTAGAAAATAATAGAAAGTACAGCAATAATATGATCTTTGTAAAATTTTTATTTCACATAAGTCTAAATAATTTAACATTTTTTTCTGAATAATTAAAAAAGAGTTATATAAATTGCATCAATATCGAGGCTAAAAAGGTGTACATATTTTTAATAGAGAAAAAGAAAATAAAAAATTTGAATTCAAAATCTTATAATGTATTATAATCGGCATTTAATGCTAGAATGTCTTTTTAGATATGTACGTTTTTATTTAAATATAATTTTTATATTTTAGTTTTCAATATAAAATATTTTTAAATTTTGAAAAAAAAAATGTTTTGTTTCTTTTTATAAAACTGTCTAAATTTTAAGTATTTCGGATATGAAATGGATATAAAAGAAATCAAGAATAATTTTTTTTTTCAATCTTATTTTGGACCACAAATTTGCATTTTAGGAAGTGTTACGTAAAGGTAGAAGTAAGAGCGTCCTGCTTTCGCTTCGTCAATGGCAATTGACACAAATAAAGCAAAAGAATTTTCATATTTGTTTATTTTTCTAGGTAAAATAAAATGAGAAATTAAAAAGATAAGGAACAGTTTATCAACAAATGCTTAATTTTTTTTCTACTAAATTCTTCTATTTATACTTGCAATATTAAATCCTAGAATATTTATTTTCTACACATTAAGTTTTCAAAAATTAATAGACGAAAAACATAAAATTAAACTGTACATTTCGTTTAGCATGTCTTTAATATATGTATATAAACCTTAATTTAATATGTTTATGCATATTTTTTGCTAATTTTAAATTAATCAATATTTTTAATTGGTACTTCAAACTCAAATTGATAAAAAAATATTAATTAAATTGAGATTGTAGTGCAGATAATAAAAGCACGTGAAATGGACTGTATTATTCGTATTTTCTTCCATTAAAGTTTAATAAATAAAAAATAAAAATCTAAGAATTTAATTTTGCAAAATAAAAATGTTTAAAGAAACTAATTAATTAAAGAATCCTTTAAATTTCCATACATCATAATTGAATAAAAGATCTCTGTCCCTAGTTTTAAGCAACATATATAGGGTTTACTTAATTTGTTAATAACTATGCTTAAAAAATGAAAATAATTCTGATAATATATGATGAAATTGGAAAAGTAGGAATAAAAAAATAAGAGCCCTAAATACATGGATGTTGATTGGCCAGACTTGACATGATTAATAACTTTTAATTTTTTATTGAATAAGAATTTGCTGGAACTTTTTTATTAAAAAAATTAAATTAATAAATAATTCAGTAGTTTTCCGATCAAATGTCAAATTTAATCCAACGAATACAACATCTGCATTTATGCTGATGTGCACTACCTGATAATAACTTTATATTTTAATAAACTGTTCATAATATAAATTAAGGAGAAATAATAGTTGGAATTATTACAATATATACACCTAATGCACATCAAAATTTATTAGAATGATATTTTTCGAACTTGTGAAATTTGTTGATGGAACTTTTGAATTTTGTTTTTATTTTTTATATAATATAATTTTGGAGATGGAAATGATGGAATTTAAACTCTAATTAAATAAAAAAATTAGTTAAAATTTCAAGAATTTGAATTATTGATGATTAAGAGAATTTTATTTCTTGAATCTTTAGAAACTCCTAGCAAATTGGAATACTAACAATCAAATGTCAAAATCACTAATTTAATGGATTGACATGACAAAAATTGCAATCAAATGTCAGGCATGAATTGATGAGTCGCACAACTAATGCTCAAATGTCAAACTGACTAATTTTATTGATTTTACGTGGCACAAAATTGTACATAACATAAGAAATTTTTTATATTATCTTAAATATTAATTAAATTATATAAAACCATTAGTAATTAATTTTTTTTACAGAACACTGGTAATTAATTCGAACCGAAAGAAATGAATGAAAGTAAGGCCTAGCAGCCCAAAATTAGTAATTTCCTCGTTTTATTTTAAAAAATTATTTTTTTATTTTGATTTATTTCATTTTAAATATTTTTTAAAAAAATTTAAAAAATAAATTTATATATATACTCTTATTTATTATATACTTTATTAAATATATTTTTTTAATTATCCTTTACTTTTAATTAGAATTAAATGAAATTTTTAAAAATATAAAAAAGTATTTTTATCAATAACTATAATTTTTTTTATAAAATTTAGATATTTTAATTATTTTTTAATTTTCATAAAAAATAAAAAGTTACTGTGAGACGGAAGGAGTAAAAATTATAAACTAAAATTAATACATAAACTAAAATTCTCATATATTGCTAATTAATCTGATTAACAATTTGAAGACTTTTATTAGGCAAAAACAAGAGCATTTTAAATTTTTTTTCATTTTTTGTTTAAATCTAAATTTTCAACTATTAATAGAACCGGAATTCACATATTTTACTAATAAAATCAAACGAATTATTCGAATAATTGAAACAAACCAACTGAATAAGTTCGATTTTCCATTAAAATTGAACTGTACTCAGCCCTAAATGAGCCTAATCAAGTAGAAGTTGATATGTCAGTCAGCAGTTGAGGTGCAAAATGATTTCATAGATTAAAATGAAGATGTTACATTTTTGCAGCCCAAAAATATACATACAGAGAGTTCAGTAATACATCTGGTGGAAACAAATAATCAAATTGCTTTGCATCCTGACAAATCACAACATGAAAGACAATACATGCATTCACGATATGAAATGGTGACAATAACTTACCTCTCTTCTCCATTGGCTTTTAACAATTTGAAGGATATGAAAGATTCCACTTCATCAGTAGTTGCCTGCAGAAATACTTAGCAGCAACAATGGCAGACCAGTGGATCAGCCGATGGTAGAGACAGGAGCTTTGGCTGTTGAATTACGTGCCACGAACGACTCAACAAGTGGGTTGACAAGTTGGGGGGCTTCATCCTTCAAGTGAATTAGTATATGAACATCAGATAATATTACCATCAATTCAGAATATCAATTCGCTGATGGCTACTTGATATGGTTCTTGCAACTTTATTAATAGTTTCAAATTCAGATCCAGCAGCATTCAAGACACACCAGATGCTATTAAGCTCTAATATGCAAACCAATCAAGTACACTAGCTATTGCTCTGCATGTGATGATCCCCCCTCCTGCCCCAATTAAGCTTCACTGGCGCTATGCCGCACCATTAAACTATCAATGAATGTGAGACTGATTTGTGCGTGCTTGCAAAAAGATTCTTGTTTTGAAGTACCCAGAAAATGCATCACATGCACATGAATTGCATCTATGATGCTAGTGCGCATCTGAATGCATATATGAGAGAGAGAGAGAGAGAGACCTGTGGGCAGTGTCCAACATTAGGTAGAACCACGAAATCTTGAACAGGATCAAAATCACCATAGAATCTACCGAGCTCAATTGGTTCCCATGGATCCTTGTCACCCCATGCTATCAGAACAGGGCACTGTAAAGCACAGAAGCATACATATACTGAGTAGAAGCTAACACAGTCAGAAGTAGAATTTCACAAGCCTTAACAAGTGGAAATTTTGGATTTAGTTTAAGAAACTGACCTTAACCTGAGGCAAGAGTTCCTCAGGAAGAGGGCCGGCAGAGTAACAAATAAAATCAAGAAATACATCTACAGCACCAGGCTCAAGTCCCGGAAGAAGGATCTTCTGAACAAGTTCTTCTGTCACCTGTGAGGTGTCATGATAACACTGCAATGCAATATATGAGAAGCATTGTCAATACCAACAAGAACATGGCTCAATTTGTTCTTTCTTTGTTCTTCATCCTTGTTTTTGGTTTACCCACCCCAAATGCAGGTCAGAGGTCAATAATCTCTATATGTCAAGCCATTAGTTGTAAATTCAGCAACTCCTTAAATTTATCAGCATAAGCGTAAAGAAATTATTTTGCCATTACAATTTAGTTCCTAGTGGAAATCCAGAAGCAGCCTAACTATGAATTCTGAATTTTATAGAACAATCTCACACTTCACAGAGACAATGTTATCACAACCAAACATAAAGTTGCTGTTTAAAATTTTTAATCCAAAGTTCATATCATTAGCCAAATATTCTTGCTCAAGTAAGGAAACAGAACTATTTGTTTGTCATAGAAAACCTGGCACAGAATGCTTCTCACAGACTCTGATGTGGCAACCGCTTTAAAGAAGAGGTTTCCTAAAGCAGTATTCCTGCATAGAAGACAATAATCTTAGGTTCAAATGTGGTGAAAATAAATATTATGCAACTCTCAGAAACAAATCCTCTTAGTTTTACCTCAACAAATTTTGGAATAATCTGATAAAGGGTCTTCCAAACCATGGCTGCTTTTTAATATGAAGCATGCGCAAAGATATATTTAACAAGACAATTCCCCTACAGATCTGTGGCTCCATAACTGCTGCCTGTAGACCAACAAGTCCTGTGCCAAACCACCGAATGTGACAAAAAGAAAACATTGATATTTTTGTCATGCATTAAAAGTTAAAACATAGCAACCACAATTTAAGTAAACCTTGATCGACAACTCAGCCGTAAACAGGCTATGTCTTTTCAACGCATCCTACACCAATTAATCCCTGAAAACGATACCAAGGTCTTGACATACCATCACTTTGTAATTTTCCCCTCTCCATCCATCAAACAGACCTAATTCATTGAATTAATTTCTTAGGCTTAATACATAACTTGCCCTAAAGGGAAAAAAGAATAAGAAATCATCTGATTCCCTTCTGACCTTTGGTTGATCATTTGTTCATGGTTCTCATAGATGCAACTGACTTTCAACGCCTACACGATTAAACTGTTATCTACCTCAGCAGTACTTTGAAGCGTTAACTATTGAAGTTACAAGTTCAAGAGTCCATAAGATTCAAGTCAGACTCGAGAGAGAGGATACAACTTTTTGAGGTAATATATGGCACAAACTATTTCTCTCAGATCAACTTATATTACATGGGCAGATAAATCTTGGTTATCTAAGACATCAGTAAACAAGTTATTTTATCTTATAGGCATGATCAATAGGAAGTGAACATGAGGAATTTGAAATGAGTAAAAATAAATAAATTATAAACATAGAATAAATTTTTAGAGATATGGCAAACTCATTCTCATTGACAACTAAAATAATGCAAATATGTCATTTTTACGTACCCCGACTAATAAAATCAAAGCCATGGTAGTAGAACCTTTTTGAAAAATAAAAAGATATGAAAAAGAATCTCACTAAATTGACATATAATCTTATTCCAGATTACACGATTTAATAAAATATCTTGAAAATGGGTGAATTAATGCGATATTTAAAGGTAATTACGGGAGTAAAGATATCACTGAAAACAAAAAAAATCAAATAAAAGAAAACCAAATGCAGATATCTGAAAAATTTCCAGATACATAAAATAGTGAGGTCTAGAAGGAAAGGGAACCATATTAAAATAAAACAGAATTTATTTTTGATCTGTTTGCAATCAATTACTTGGATAAACATTAACTAAGCACAGAATAATAATATAGTATTATTGGAATCTATCTACATAATCAAGAAATTCAAGAAGATGGTACCTCCAATTGAATTACATATAAAATATGCTTTGTCGTTTACTACTTCAAGACAAAAGTCATTCAGTTGGGTAGCCCATGTCTCAAATGTGTAGAAGGTGTTATCTCCAAATTCACGAGGATTAGGCTTATCTGAGTATCCATAACCAATAAGATCAATTGAATATACTCTTTGTGATTTTGCAAGAACAGGAATGTTTTTCCTCCAATGATCACTGTTTTGAAAAAATAAAAAAAGACAGAGACAAAAGGGATTTACACTACTGAACTAGACAAAATAAGAGCAGAACTAAAAAGAAATGTAAAACAAAATATATAAAATCACCATCAGTAAATAAATCATAAACACACACTGTGATTTTCACCTTTCATGCTAACATTAGAAGAATGGATATCTAAAAGAACATGCCTAAATACAATTACAGTCCAATATTATGATGGCATGGCCAAAAGAGTTGAGTCTGTTGGCAGCTCCTCAGAAAACATTAAATCATAATTTCTGAAGAACATGAGGCTATGGCAACGCAAGCCAGATTTAGCTTCTGAATTCAGCATGTAACTTCAAGTTTTCAAATCTTTGTTGCCTGTTGCTTGGATACTTAAAAAAGAGGAACTGATGTAGGCAATGCAATGAGCGGATAACATTCATAATGCTTCTCAGCTTGCAAGATAACTTTAGATGAATGGATGCCAAAAAATGCATGCTTAATTATGATTACTCTTAATTTTTAAGCACTGCCAAAGAGGTTCGGTGTTGGACTGCTCGTCCAACAAAAATCATTAATTATGATAGCTCAAGAAAATTCTCAGGCTCTGGCTACATGAACCAAGTCAGCTTCTGACTTCAGCAGATAACTTCAAGTTTTTCAAATCATTACAGCATCATTTGTCAACAGATTACTCTTAGATAAACATAACAGAGAGAAGATGTGAGTTTACAAGCCTAAGCGAGTGAAAAGGGCATTTCTTCCAAACACAGGCCACAAAAACCTGACTAATCCAATTGCTAACATTTTAATGCATCCTTAAAAAGAGGGAGAGACATACCCATAGCACTTAATAATTCATAGACATCAGGTGTATAAAATTCGTCAAAAGAGAGAGGAAAAAAAAACCTATGACCTCCACATATTCATTTCTTTCATCGTCCTTGTGTTGGAAAATTAATTAAGAGACTGAACCACATAAATCCAAACACATTCTTCTTTTTCCTTTTTACTCTCTTTAATTTGCTTGCTGATTTTTGTTCCTGCTGCAACAGCTAGAATGAAAGGCCTTTGTTTTTCTTTAAGTTAACATTTTCCAATGTCAAAGATCCAAATTTGAAACATGAAAGTTTGACAAGGCAAATAACTTTGAGACTAATATTACAACCAAGGGTATTTGAGATCTTGAATTTCAAGGAGTTGGTATGGAGCATTTCAAGATACACAAATTTGTCTATAAACACAAGTGAACAACAAGTAGAATCATATTTAATTTTGTTGCCATAACCATTCTTTTACACATATTTTTCTCTAACAAAATGAACCATAATAACTGTTGCTGTTAGAGCAATCATTCTTGTAACCAAGCTAATAAACTAAGGAGTTCAATAAGCTACCTACATCTAATCAATTTTAAGATGTTATGACCCTCACAAAGCTCAGACATTACAGTCCAGCCGTTATAACTCTTGATTGAGCATTTATGATGCAAACATTAATGAGAAGCACTATATAAAGAGAACCTTCAGGCATGGACACACTATTCAATATACAACACACTTTCCTAAAAAGGCACTAAGTTACCCGTTGGTGTATTCCTAGCTGGGACTCCAATGGGCATTGTTTTTTCAGCTAAGCATCAAGGACAAGATCAGTGACCACCTATCTAGTAAAGAGAACGGCTAGGTTTACCGAATTGTTATCCATCTATCTAGAACAGAGAACAGCTCGTATACCGAACTGTTATCGGTTCTAGATGAGGGTTCCAATTCAAATAAGAATCAAATGAATCTACACTTCAAGAAATTTCTTCTCCCACATGTCTTGTTATGAGTACAAACAAAAATGTCAAAACACAAAAATGCATTGACATCAGAAATGGTGAAACAACAGAATGAGATCAATTTATAGCTATGAAATGTATGCCACAGAGACACAAATAAAATTAGAATCTCAGAACAATGCACAAATTTGAAAGTTTAGGACTTAAAATTTAGGGAAACATGCCACTTCCAGAAAACAACCACAAATAAAAGTTAATTGAAAATATTTGAAAGGTGCCCAAGTGCCTAATTGCATGAAAATATAGTTCTTTTCTATGTCATGAGACCTCCAAGTCATAATGAAGCGACCCTGAATGTGTAGAACGAAATGAAGTGTTGATAAATGAAGGATGACAACGTGGAGTGATTAATAGATGTAATACCTATAGCAATTAGTTGTCTGCTAATAAGAAGCAAAATGTCAATGATGTAGACCTGTTTGCTCCAAAACCATGAATCAAAATGAGGGCAGGACCACCATTCCCAGAAAACTGATAGTGAATGGAATACCCCTTCCAATTCCACATGCTGCGACAAAGAATACTAGCATCAAAAAATAAAGAGAGAAAGACCACAAATTAACATCATCACAAGGTAATCACATACACAATTAACTAAACAGTTGATAACCTACACTATTCCTTTTCAAAAGCTCTGCAAGTTCAGTTCAAAAGTAAAGTGGTCTCAGTGACAAGTAACCCTCTTAACTATTCTGAGGACAATTTAAAACCCAAATAAGGTGGGCATTCCAGGATATCATAATATTAACAACAGAAAACATATCAATATTTTCAGCCTAATTAGACTTAGGCTTGAAACATGTCATCCTATAATTTGCAGAGTCCATTAAAATTGCATTTCATTTTGCCCTTCATTTCAAGGTAGGAAAACAAACCTGCAAAACTATTTTTTGTCACTTTGTTTGCTACAGCACATGAAAGAACTTTACTACTACAATGGTATTTGTGTTTCATTACAGTTAGGAGCAATTTCGAGCATGAGGATTCTAGTTCTTTTCTTATCAACCGTAACATCATAAGTTCCGACATACAATACATCTAACAACAACTAACAAGCTGCAGCGAGCTTCTTCAAAATTACTTTTTCATGATTACTTAGTCTAAAGCAACAAATGGGTAGAAACTTAAAAAAGAACTCATACCCATTAATCAAATCACAAAGTCAGACAAATTACTCAGAATGCAAAAATCAATTCCCACAATTTTACAGCCAAGAGAAAACTTTTTACAATTAGCAAAAAATTCAAAAATATTCTAGATTAAGTACCACTGGAAACTGAAGTTAAGAATAGCTTATACCTGCTTTGAACTTCAGGCTCTTTAGCTATGTTATCTGGCTGATTAGCAAATGAACTGTCGCCAGAGAAAGAATGTACAGAAAACCCATTTGAGTTAAAACCAGAAAGTTTCGAAATTTCATGGGAAATTGCAAAACCATGGAAGTGGGTTTTTCTAGAATTAAGTGATGATGGCACTATTACACCCCTCAATCTCCTTCTTGGGGAGGAGAGAGATGAGAATTCAGGCTTTGTCAAAGACAGAGCAGAGGTACCTGAACTTGACATTGCCAGCGGGAGAGAGAGAAGCTTTGAGGGTAGTTTTTCTCGGGGGAAGGGGTAGAAATGGCCGTTTTATGGTTTTTATGTTCCCTCTTCAAACACGTAGACCCTATAACTGTCTGATCATAAAATTTAAATTCTCAATCAAGGGATTTTTTTTTTAAATTTTTTTATTTTGTAAGAGAAAAGTTGATAAAACATACTTTTATCGCAACATTAGAATTACCACATTAGATTATTGTTAACAGAGTTTGTAGGATAAGAAAAAAATTTTAAAAAAAATTAAAAAATGATTATTTCTATCAATTTACCAAAAAAATATTTACATGTTGCTTGATGGTTGTATGGCCAAAAAAAAGCTTGGCCGAATTTTCAATAATAGAAATTTTTATGGTCTAATTTATATTTTGAGAGATATATCAAAAAATGTATATTTAAAAATTTAGGATAGTGGAATTTTTAGTTTTTATTAACTCCCTCCATCCTATTTTAAAAGATAATTTTTTATTTTTTAAAAAAATTAAAAAAATAATTAAAATATCTCAATTTCATCAAAAAAAACTATAATTATTAATAAAAATATCCTTTTATATTTTTAAAATTTTAGTTAATTTTAGTTAAAAATAAAAAATAATAAAAGAAAAACATTTAATAAATTATATAATAAATAAAAATATATATGTAAATTTATTTTTTAAATTTTGAAAAAAAATATTTAAAATAGAAGAAAATAAAATAAAAAAATAACTTTTTTAAATGGAACGGAAGGATTAGTATTTATTCATATGTTGCATTAAATTATTTGAGCTATTATATTAATAAAGTTGTATTAAATTATTTGAGCTATTATATTAAAAAAGTAACACTTCATATAAACCTTTAATGAAGGCATTTAAATAAGAGTTTGTCAAGGTAAAACTATTTAAAAAGTATAAGAAAAAAACTTTTCTATTTAATCGATTTTTACTTTCTCGTTTTATAGTTTTATATTTTGCTCTTTCGTATTAGAAGTGTTTAAAAAATGGTTATGATTAAATTTCATTTAAAAGAAAAAATAAATTTAAACTATAAAATATTTCTTGAAATAGATCACATAAATTAAATTTAAGGCTCATCGTTATCCATCCAATCCATTTTTTAATACCCAATTTCCCATTTCATATGTTTTTTTTGGTCATGATTATATTCAATAGGGATGAGCAAAAAAAACCAAAAATATGGTTAACCGTAAAATCGATCCAAAATCGAATCGATTTTTATGGTTAACTAATTCGATAGATTCGGTTAAAATTTTTTATTTTATATTTTTTGTTAATGGTTACGGTTTAAATTTTTAGGTACCGGTTAACCGTTAGTTTACAGTTAACCGGTTTATATATATATTATTTATTTATTTATTTTTATATTTTTAATTTTTTCTATGTCTCTCTAAAATTTACATAAAATAATATTTTAAATTATATTTAAATTATATTTTTATTTTTATACCTTAATTTATATTATGTCATTCTTTTTAATTATATAATAATATTTACATATAGTATACGATTAAATTTTATATATATTATTTTTTTATTAAATTAAATTTATATTATATTATTCTCTTTAATTATATAGTAATATTTATATATAGCATCCGATTAAATTTTATATATATTATTTTTTATCATATATTGGTGTTCATATTTTACTTAATAGCATTTAATTACATTTTCTTATATTTTATAATTTATGTTATAACATTTAATATTATTCAAAATTTTATTTAACTTAAAATCAAACATATTATAATTTTCAACAAATATCAAATCTATTTTATAATATTAGCTATTAATCTATATAACATGAATTTTAATTAGTAAATTATATTTTTTTCGTAATTTTTATATTAAATTACTTTACACAATTGAAATTAAATTGAATTTTGTCTAATTTTTTTAATAATTTTATTGTATAAATTTTAATAGTTAACTGAAAAATATTGATTAACCAAATAAAAAAATCAAAATTGATGAACTGGTTAACCGAAGGTAACGGATTGATTAATAGTTAGTAATTTTAAAAAATCGATATTAATGGACTGATTAATTTTTTTGCTAATGGATCAATTAACCGATCCATGCTCATCCCTAATATTCTAGATAGATATTTTACTTATCAAACGACCAAAACTACAAAACTGTATTTCGGACAGTCTTATGCTGTTTATAATTAGAGAGACATATTTAGCACTTAGCAGCTATCATCGTACAACATTTTTGCTCATCAAAATTCCAAGTCCTGCAATATCACATTCTTCAACCAAAGTACCATAGTTGTGTAAGAAATTCACAAGGCTATTTGTATATAAAGCTTCATATCAAAATATTAATCCTAGAGAAGTTCGTATATTTTTCAAAAAATGACCATTTTAATTTTTGCCTCTATCTAGCAGCCTAAGCACTTTTCAATCAGAAAAGTCACTAAATCAAATTACAAAGTCCAAAATATATAGAACTTATGATTGAAAAGACATGCGTGCCTTGTTTAATGGGAATAATCCGCATATCAAATTACAACCTCTGCCTAAGCAAAAAAGTACTCTACTTTGCCATTGCTCTTAAACTTGCTAAGATGCAGTACTGTCGATCATTTTACAACAATTCAAAGATACCAGCATATAATTATACACGTCCACTGTTATCTCCACCATAATTCGCCAAAGAAAGTCCCTTGGCAATACATCTGGCTCCTCCTCAATTGCCCGTTCTATAGGAAAATTAGATGGTGATGTCCAAGAACCTTTCATCTCTTTCTGCCACCCCGCTCTCTCAAAGACAGGGCCAGCATATCTCCTGCTCCAACGTTATAATAGGCAAGGGACATATTGTCCTTAAGAAAACCAGCTTTACCACTTAATTTCTGCTTGTTTGCAGGAAGTTGGATCTCTCCTGCAATTTTCTCTTTCAGGCTGCCAACAGTTTCAGACAAGGACTGTATTGTAATCTCCAGAACTTGTCCTTTGAGATTTCCTTCATCAATGTTAGGCACAGAAATAGTGATACGTGCATGTCCCTGCAGAAAAAGCACAATTGATATTAGCATACAATTTGGAAATTTAACAGCAACGACAAAGCACATTGCAACTTTACATACTGGATGTTGTGCAAGAAAATGGTCTTCTGGAGTAAGCATCGAATCATCAAGCTTCTGTCTCTTTGGCTCTGGTTCATCTGGAAGCGGTGGAGGAGCATCCTCTGGTGGAGGTGGTGGAGGCATTCCATGGGACAAAGGTGGTGGGGGTGGTGGCATCATAGACATAGATTGGGGGACAAAAGGTCTAGAAATTGGCATTGGAGCAAACTGCGATCCAGGTGGAGGTGGCACATGTACATTTGGTACTGAGATAGATGGAGGCATTGGGGGTCGATTCACCATAGTGGGTTGCTGTCCAGATGCCATTGGCATTGGAGGTTGTGGTGGACGAATTGATGGAATCATTGGCATGCCTGGTGGCCTTGGTGGAGGTACAGCAAAGGCACTGCTATTTGGGGTGGAATATTGGACTGCATTTGGAGGCACACGAAGAAGATTCAGGGCTAGTCCTGGTGGAGGAGGGAGGGGACGAACTGAAGGCATACCAGGTCGCAGAGGAGGAGCTGCAGGGCCAGGAAGGGTCCTCCCATCACTGTTAGCAGCATCAAACTGATCCTCTCCATTAATATTTTGAGACATAGCTTGGTTCGCCGTACGTCCAATACTACTAGTGTGACCATCCCATATGACCTGCTTTGGTTGCTCATCCTTTTTCTTCTCTATTTCTGCCTTAACCGCATTGGACACTTCTTCCTCAGTAGTGCCAAAGATATCCGGACGAGTTCGTGCAAGTCCCATAATGTTTTTGGAGATTTCATCATCCTGGGCAAGAGTTGTTTCCCGAATCTTGGCAAACATTCTTTCCTTTTGTTCCTTGTACTTGGGATCAATTAGGGAAATCCTCATGTGCTCAGACATCTCACTAATTGGAATTAGTTCACCAGTAATGGGGGAAATAACAACCTTTGTTGGATCTCTTTCAGCGGGAATCCTTTCCTCTGGTCTCTTCAAGTTCTTCACAATTCTCATCGGTTCTTCCGGCTCCTCATTCAACTTTCTGTCCTTATCAGCATCTTCAAGACTAGCCGCCCTCATTCCTTCTTCAACAAGCTGCACTTCCTCTTCATCCATTTCCATTTCAATCTCTTTTCCAGGCTCAATTATTTCATCTTCAACAACAGTAGATACCTTGCTTCTTCTTATAACCTCTTCAAGGGTCATCGGAGGGGGCAAGTCCTCATCCTCATCATCTGCAAAATCTATTGTCTCAACCGCAACAAAATCATGCCAATCAATCATGGCCATTTGAATCCTCTCTTGCTCAATCTCATCCTCAGCTTTCTGCCTAGCCTGCTCTTGCGAGCGCTCCCACTCCAAATGATGCGAGCAGCGTTCAAGAACAGTGGTCATATCAGCAGCACTCTTTCTCAGCTTCTCAGTCAACCCCTTTGGTGGCATCAAAACCTTTGAATATGCATCAGCAAGTCCAGTAAAAAATGTGAACATGCTGTGAGTTGGCTTCAAAAAATGGAATTGAGGATTGTTCATCTCTCTGTTTGTCAATCCTGTCAAGAATGTTTGCCCATTCCGTGCAACAAACTGAGCTGTGAGCTTGATAATATCAAGTTCTTCTCCTGTAATCCCTTCAGGAAGACGAACCGTATACCGCTCAGCTTCTGGGGGTTCAAGAACCTTCCTAGGAGGTGGTCTAAACTGGGCTGCAGGGTCAGGCTTTGGAGCTGGTTCAGTGCCATCTGCAGTAGAAGTAGTTTGAACAGATTCAGTAACCACGAAATCTGGAGACTGAGAAGGCTGCAGAGCAGAAGATTGATTCTGTGATCGAAATTCAGACAGACGATGCTGATAATATGCATGGTATGGATCTGAGGGATTCAAAAAATTGAACTTCGCATTATTAGCGTTATTAGCGATGATCCTTTTTTCAAATTCAGGTCCATTTTTTGCAACAAACTGCGATGTTTTGTCAACAATATTCTTGATATCAGGAGGAGGATGAATGATTCCAATAGTTCTCGTGTGGGTTGCAACTGGAGCTTTCTTCTGCTCCTCATTCTCCAGTTTATCTTCTTCCATTGGCTCCTGTTCAGACACTTGAGAAGAGGAAACAGGATCATCTCCATTAGAAGGAGGTGCCGTGAGAAGCAAGATTGCTGCACCTGGCATCTTTTTTCCAAAAATTTAAACAAGGATTGACAAAGTCTCAAGTCAACACAGTTTTGCCAAAAGATAAAACTAGAAGATAGTTAATTTCCACCAGTGGGGATCCTGAGCGAATAACGAAACCCTGCAAATATCAAGTTGCACACAGATGGAAACAAAAAATAGTTAAGTACAGGAAAAATGAACAGATTTTGCAATGAAACTTCAAAATCCTGACAATTGGTCGGCAACAGATAATCCCAAAGCCATTGAAACAGACAACAATATTTTGAAAAAAGAGTTGCCAAGTTAACTGAAAGAAATGGGGACAGTGCCACAAGTCAACCAAACTAATGGAATCCCGAGTCCCCTGTATGGCTACACGTGAGGTACATATCAGGCAACATGCTGATTATTGACTGCATATTAGCAAAGAACATTAACAAAACAAAAGAAACAATTAACAGAGCACATATATAGTGAAAATAGAAATCTGAATTTTAAAATGTGAAATAGATTTAAATAATATTGTCATGGGGATGTTGTTATTGGCGTTTAAGGGAGTTAATATATTGGTAAATGAAATCAATTTACAAATTCATAACTGAATTCTTAATATCATTTCTAGTTTCCATTATGTAATCATAATATAAACAGAAAGTCATTGAAGAATTTCACTTTCTCTGTATCCAAACAAAAATAATAATAGAAAATCAGTGATGTTCTACATATTTAGATTTCAAAGACAGCATACGACAACAATAAATCTAGCCACAAGTTTTAATTAGTAACTTAATGAGAAAAATGCATGCTTTTATCTCTAAGAAAGTAGAAACTTTACAAAAGAGAAGATGATGGCAGCAGTGATTGTGCACAAATCATGTGCTCCATGGCTAGGCCATGCATCATTTCCATGCAAAAGCAGACAGTGGTTGTTTTCTTGCAAGTGGCTTCTCACCTATATTAAATGCCTACCTTTTTTTCTCTCTCCATTCCCATCATCTTCCAGCAGTTGCCCCTCTCTGCCTCAGGCTCTTTAAGCCCTAATTTTATTCTTCACACCATCTCTCAACTTCTTAATCTAACACCAGCAAGGTAACAACAGCTGGCTGCTGTTGTATGGGGATGACATGCGGAAGGCCATAAAGCATGTGATTCATCCACAGTGACCACAGCCATCACCATCTCCTCTTATGGAAGGATGACCACAGCCATCACCATCTCCTCTTATGGAAGATGTCTTCTCTTCCTTCATACATTTTCTGTATTTATACAAAATAAAAGCACGTACTTTTCTGACATAAAATCATAAAAATGGAGAAATTAGATGCAATACCAGTACGATCAAATGTACAAATGCACCAGCCAAACATGTCTTAGCACAAATAATTAAATGCCGTCATTCTAAAAGAGTGATATCTCAAACATCTACACCCAAGCCTCTAAAAATTATTATATGAAAAAGTTAATACAATGATAGAGTCTAAACTGCAAAACTACAAGTGCAATCATTGCTTCCCAACTGAAATATCCACCAAATCTCATTCATTGGAATTTTCTTTGATGACTATTAGGTAGCATACCAAGGGCTTAAACTATTATTGAACCAGAACACGCAACCCCACGCAATGCATATTGCATAAATAATACGATAGCTAAAATTCCAGTCAAGAACTGACATAATTAGATGCAACATCAGGAAAAAGGACATACTTCAGGCCAATTTTGAGATGATTTTACCATTCCACAACATTTGATCCTGACGATGCTAATACAAACTCAAAATGCATTAGCATTATCCTCCAAAAATGACAGTTACATTCAGTAGCAAACATAAACTGCCAAGTTACATTCAGTAGCAAAGGAAGCTTAAGAATTCTTTTACATCACCTTTGCAGATGTGCCTGATCAAGCCAACTAGGGTTATATATATAAATCGGCTAAGTTGTGTCGAATTCAGCAGAAATTAGATTCTGGATCAGTGATGATACTGAAGATACTAGGTCAGCAGTGATCGGCTGCGAATGGAGGTACAAGCCACCGCTGGTGGAGGGGATTTGAACAGCATCAGCTAGAAACAAAGAGAAAGAGAAGGTGAGATAAAAAGAGAGAAAGTGTATGCTCAAAGCACCTGATAATAAGAATCACATTTTTCAGTTGAAGTAATTAGGCTTTTACTTTTGGAATTTATTTACAAATTCTACCATTTTTGAAAGTATTTGGCCGAATTCTGATACAATCCATGGTTTTAGTCATTAAGGATGGATTTTCACTTAAATCAAACAAATTAAATTTGAATCTGTAAATGAGCTCCTTAAAATTATATGAAATTCATTTGTATCCAACATACTCTAATTTTTAAAACTTGAATAATCCTTTGATTACCATCATTACAGATACATACAACAGGGATAGAAAACAAATACAACAGAATATGGATTCAATCATCTCAAAATTCCATCTCACAGCATCAAAGCCAGAGCTAAAAAACTGAGGATTGCTTTCCTCAAAAAGCTGCAATCAGGACTTGATTGTGGCATTCTTGTGAGAACAGCCAGGATTTGGTTTTTTCTACAGCGATAGTAGTAGATAAAATCTCTTTCAGCACTGAAAACCAACATTTTAAAAACAAACCAAACTTCAAACTAGACTGATAACCAGTTTGCATTTCAACTGGCTTGACCCCAGCTAAATGAAATCGCAACAAAACCTATTACAGTTGATGCAAAAGCAACATAAGATACAGCAACAGTTGCTGCAGAAGCATGAAATGTTCTTGCACCATCAGTGCCTGCAACTGACCAGTAAGCAAACCAGCAATTAGCTACACAAATGCATGTAGATATAGGGTGCTTGAAGTCTTTTGCAGTATCATATCAAAGTGTGATTTGGCATGTAGATTTTTCAAACAAAGAAAGTTCTTAAGCAGTTATATAAAAATAAAGAAACAGTAATAATCCGTTCCATTTTCGTAGCTGCATTGATACTGTGACCTAAAATGTTCTTCATAATGCACTAAGGTCTCAAACGAAATCTGAAATTAGATTCTTTAAAGCAAATAATCAAACAGTTTACGTCCAATCCAACCCCAATCATCATTCTCCAATTTTTTACCCTAATAAAAAAATTAAAGTGAGGGACTTATGATTTAGACAAATAACCATATAAAAAAACCCATAAACGATTAACTTAGCTGGATGCCCCAATTAAGAATCAGAGAACAATTAATCAAACGAACTTTACAGAAATCCAAATCTACTAGTGATTAAGCGAATTGAAAGCTCAAAATTGAAAATGAAATTCATTCGAATCAAAGCAGGTCTGACCTTGACAGCTTGCTGTTCCTGGTTTTCTGCTTACTAGAATCAGTGAATAGATTCATGAAGAAAGAACGGAAGCAAAATTGACAGGGATTCGCACAGATAACAGAAAAAGAAACCCTGTTTTCTATTTTTCCAAACGGGAAAAAGACGACGTCGGATTTGCAGCTGACCGGTTTATTAACGAATCCAAACTGAACCCGGAGCCGTCCTGGCTTAACCCATTCGATCCGGTTTTTATATGAAAGAAAATTTACCATGCATAATCACTCTGATAGTGAAGTTAGAGACACTAAAATAAATTCTATCTTAATTAAGTTCAGCATTTACTTTATGAACCCTCGTGTAGATGTTGGCACAGGCATAAACAAGTTTCCTAAAAATTCATTATCTAACTATACTCTATCTTTTACTGAATTTTTATTACGAGACAATTGCTGTCACACTTTAACCACCAATATTTTCTCAGCAATTGTTACAGCTAGGAATTGAATATATAATGAATCTCCATCATGAAACAATTAATGTTATACCTTGGCCAACAATATCCTCCTCAATGATTGCTATAGCTGGGAATTGAACATGTGATATTGATTCTAATATCAATTAATTTTGGATTTTAGGCGCTCACCAATTCTCTCAAAATCAATTGGTATTGAAAAATGCATTACTATTATCCTTATATCACACAACATACGAGCGTTCACGGCATTCAACTGTGACTCAACTTTTCACCAGACCTCTGCTGTAGACAATTACTGTCAAACCTTGGCCAACAAAGAGATGTGTTGCAATTATAGATAGCAAATACTATAGGCAATTGCTGCCAAAACTTGGCCAGCAAAGAGATCCATAAAATTATAGATAGCAAATAGATTGGATCAAATCATATGCAGAAAAAAAATTTGCTATTCATAAATGAATTGGGTTGAATCATAAATCGAAGGAGTCAATATTAAACAAGTTAGATTATAAATACATCAAATTTTATGATATTATTTTTATATTTAAAAAATATTAAAAATAAAAAGTTATGCATGTGCAATCTATAAAATAATTAATTTTATATTTACATTAAATAGAAAAATTATTAAATATAAATTATGTCATATCACATTTATCTCAAAATTAATTGGGTATTGGGAAATGCACTACTACTATCCTTGTATCGCATACTATTATCCTTGTATCACATAACACACGAGCGCTTACGGGATTCAATTGTGACTTAACCCCTCACCAGATCTCCGCTATAAACAATTGTTGCCGAACCTTGGCCAACAAAGAGATGTGTTGCATTTATAGATATTTTTTTCTTTTTTTATCTGTCACTTTTGTTATTTTTATTAAAATTAAGAAATAATAAATATACTTAAATTTAGTATTAAATTACATTATTAAAATTAAATTATCAAATTTGATTGATTTTAATTTTATTGAAAAAGAAAAATAAATTAAAAAAGTAAATTAAATTATATTAAAAGTTTAAAAATAACAGATAAATAAAATTTGAATTTTACTCAAAAGTTACAAATAAAAAAGAATAGAAGAAATAGCAAATAAATATATTCCAATTATTGCTATAAATTGAACATGTTACATTAACTTTAAAACCAATTAATTTTGGATCTCAGTCGCTCACCGGTTCTCTCAAAACTAATTGATATTGAGAAATGCACTATTATTATCCTTATATCGCACAACACACGAGCGCTCATGGCATTCAACTGTTACTCAACCCCTCACCAGATCTTTGCTATAGGCAATTGTTGCCGAACCTTGACCAACAAAGGTATATGTTGCAATTATAAATAGCAAATAGATGGAATCAAATCATAAACAGGATAAAATTTTGCTACTCATAAATAGATTGGATTAAATCATAAATCGAAAGGGTCAATATTAATGAGGTAGATTATAAACTTATCAAATTTTATGATATTATTTTTATATTTTAAAAAAATATTAAAAATAAAAAAGTATGCATGTACAATCCATAAAATAATTATTTTTATATTTATATAAAATATAAAAATTATTAAATATAGATAGATATTAAACGGATTATATAACGGGTCAAATCGCATGACGTATCAAACTAATCATATCATTAACGGGTCAATTGAGTTTTTGGGTATAGAATCAAGAAATTGGCGGATTTAGTCGCAAATATTAAGGACAAAACAATTATTTTCGTAAATTTGAAGTTAATTTTGTAAGAATTCAACAAAATAGATAATTAATGAGAATTGAAAACTGGTGTCATTGATAGTTGTGTTCAATATTTTCTATGCATGAATATGCAGGGTTAGGATTGGAGTAGAATGGTAGGTCGTGTGTTTTCTTCTAAGTTCAAATTTCTCCTTGTGAGTTGAATTTGACAATCAAGACAACTTCTAAGATAATTAAAAAAGAAATTGCAGAAGCTCATATCATATTAGAACAAATCAACATTTGAATTTTTTTTTAATTGAACTTATTTTTAATTATTACCTGGATAAAACTAGAAACTGCATCAAAATCAATTTTCTAGTGTTTTTAAGAGACATAAGCCTTAACTCTCTATTTCCCTATAAAAACTCAATTTTTTAGTAGGATTATTATTATTATTATTATTGCAAAGAATAATAAAGATAGCAGCTTTAAAAGAATGTACTCCAATTGAGATATATATCTATAATTAGATTAAGAACTGTAATTGTTGATCATTTGACTTTTTTTTTTTTTAATTTTGAAAAATTGGGGAGTATGAAATTTTAGGAGATGACGGCACACCATAAATACTATCTGTTGGAAAAAAAAATATTATTTTTTTATTTTTAATTCAACAGTTCAAATTTATATATATATAAGTGTATCATATCAAAATTTGATTTTTTACCGGAAAAACACGGATTAATGCAGCTCATTTATCCTATTAAAGTAGATCCTAGGAACAGAGATAGAATTTTAATTTAGGTTGAAATTAATATTAAGAAAATAAATTTAATAAAAATCAATATTTAATTGGGGTAAATAGTCAAAAATTAAATGGTTAAATTTGAATTTTAAAAAAATTAAGAAAAAATAAGTAATTTTGAAAAAATAAGGGGACAATTTGCCAATTTCCCCCTCATACATCCGCATGGATCCGACCTTGGTTGATACGGAGAAGATGAAACTCAATAGGCGAGTTAGTTTCAATCATGATCATTGAACTTGTGGTCAATTTTATAACAGTAATAAAAATAAATTTTTTTCATAAAAATTACTGAAATTTACGAATATATATAACAAAATCATTTTAACCAATTTTCGGCAAAAGAAATATTGGAAAGTCTAGCTGGCATGTCCGATTACCACAACATACACACATGACATTCAGCGTAACACCACGTCAGCATGACAAATGACGATTTCAAATACTATTTTCTATTCACGTGTTCGCTGATTTGGAAAATATGACACGTGTCATGCTAACCATGGGTAAAACTAACCTCTCAATGGACATATAATCTATTTGCATACCCTTAATTCAATGTAAACAGGCATCTAAATATCTTACTTTTCTTTATATGAAAAAAAATAATAATATTTTAAGTTTTCACAAAAATAAATAAATAAATAAATCATGTAACCTATTATATTTTTCCATTTTATTCCTTTTAATATTTTAAACAATTATTTTAAGAAACGATACTATCCCATCTTAATTTGGCATAGCAATGAAGTAGAGGTAGCAAGTTTTAACTCGATCCAATCCATTCATAAAAACATAATTCAAATTTAATTTTATCCATTTACGATATGATCCATTTATTCCATAAAGTGAAATAATTTAATCCGACCCATTATATGATATGTTTAAATTATGTGTAATTTTATATCTTTTTATATAATGTTTATAGAAATACTTTTGTAAATTATATATGCATTTTTTTAATTTATTGAAAAATTTTAAATAAAAAATAATAACATAATTATCTGATCTATTTATGGTCCAATTTGCTTAAAAAATATTCAACTTGTTCCGATTCAATCTATCATGACCTAATCTAAATCCGTCCGACTCAATCCATTAATAACTATGTTAGGGTTCATCAATAACATTATGCATACATCAAGAATTGTTGCTTTCATGAGAATTATGCAGCACAAAATTAGGAGACAGAATTGCCCTTGTGGATAGAATATGAGAGAGAGTGCAAATAGGGGAAATGAATATAAAGAAAGGTTGGTATGGCTAACAAAATCCGAAGCTTCAACTTTAGAACGTTTGGTTGGTCTTCTGTGCATTCCATTTTTGGGGCCATTAGATTAAATAAACCTGCTCACTCTCCTAATCTACTGGTCAAATTTTTAACCAAAAACAACATCAACACCTTAAAATCTTCTCCTTCTTCTTCTTCTTCTTCATAACATTATTATTAAACCTTCACTTCTTGTCTCCCTCCTCTCCTTCTTCTCCTACCAAAGCCTCAAATTCTTCAAACTCTTCATTATTACAGACAAAACATACAAACCGCAGTGTAATGGAAAGGCGTACGCTGCGTTTGGACTGTAAATATGATCACACGCAAGTTCTTTGAATTTCAACTCGTTTCTTCTTCCTATCTGCAACTTTTACACCGAATTTACAAGGTACCTAGTCTTTTATTTTGCTTGATCTTTTGCTTCACTGACTACCTAAATACATTCTACAAAATGGGTTTGATTTATTTTTTTCATTTTTTCTTAATATTTATCAGGATTAAAGTGAAATATTATGGTAGAAGCTCGCCAAATTAATTGTCAGGTAAGTTATCATTAACTATGCTTCATGTTGCTTGTCTTTGTTGATATAGAGTAATGCATTGGAAATGCTCTGTTTTTTTTTCCTTATTTGGCATATTCATGTTTATATTTATTATTTTATGTTGTAAACCTTATGTTTGTAATGTGTCTGTTTATAATTGGAAAAATGGGCATTAATTAGCTTAGAGGAATATTAATATGTTTATATTGATATACACAAATTATCTTAATGTTTTTTCTTTTGATAAAATAAAAATCAGCTGCATAAGGATGCTAATATTAATATACACACTGAAATTTAAAACTTTTCATTTGATGAAAAGGTGCAATTTTATTTTTTCATTTGATTTTTCACAATTAATGGTAGCAGTCCATGATAAATTAATTAATTGTGAAATTAGGAGTAATAGTTAGGAGTTTCCTATTCAAAGAGTTTGAAGAGTAGTTTAATGGTTAAGTTCCTAATTATATATAGTGCAGAAAATTCGAAAATAATGAAAAATAACTTTGTTAAATGCTTGATTAGTGTTAATCGATAAGGCGCAAAAACCACATTTGAAACATTTAACATAATAAAAAAAATCTAAATTAACTATAATTATATAAAATTCTGATGTGCTATAAGAATATAATAAGTTTACAAAAATAATAAAATTTATGCATACGTATTTTCTATAATGAAAATCCAATTATGTGTATAATTAATTAGACCGTTGAATTTTTTATGTTTAATTTTTCTAGTTAGTTCTGGAGGGACCATAAGCAACTTATCATAATTTATTACTGAGTCAATAATATCTATTTTTTTACAAATTAAATTTCATTCTATATTTAACTCTGACGTGTAATTAAGTAGTTGTGTAGTTGTTATTAAAAACGTTTGTACTAGGAAAGGAAATGCCTTTCATAAAAAGTATAGGGGCTAAATCGAGAAAAAGAAAATTAGTGGGGCCAAATTAGATATTGTCATGACCTACACATCTACCGATCAGATATTGTAATTGCGAGACTGGTAGTTTCAATTTTGAGAGTCAGATACGTGTCTTGTGCAAATTTATACAATTAGGACCTTTGACCAAATTGCATGACCCTTTGACCATAATTTTACTGTTTTATCCTTGCATATTTACCATACTGTTACTATCATTGCAAGGGTATTACTGTCATTGTACCTTTTTTCTTACAGAAAATGAGAAAGAACGAGAGTTTAGACAGGAAACTACTCAATATATTAAAATCAATTTTACTGCTAAAATGTGAACAAATCATGTCCAAATATTATAAAAAAAAACATTGAACAATTAATTCGTACTCTTTCTTAATCTATTTTAGCAAATCTAAGCAATACATCATATTCCAGATATACCCATTGCCTTGTTTTTCAATTATCAAAGAGTTTCTTGTTTCTAAAAGGACTAGTTGGTAAATTACTAGGCTAATAAATGGCTTTCTTGGTCTTAATAAAATAATTTTAAAAAAATCTATAAAAATAGAGTAGTATGTAATTTAGTGATTCCCTCTGCTCTATTTCAAGTTTAATTAAATATTACCAATTTTATAAAATATTCATTGTAATTTACGAAAAATACTGTCTTATCAATTATCTAAAATTATATATTATTATTATTCCGTTATTTCCCATTTTTAGTATAAACATTAGGGTTAAATAAACAAGTATATTATAATTTCATCTTAAAATTTAATATCGAATACATAAGTTGAAATAAATAAAAAATTGCCCGCGTAAAGCGGAATGAAAGGATAATTTATAATATTTTCTAATTATTAAACTAGTAATTCAAAAAATCACAATATTTAGTTTAAGTAATGATGAATTCATTTTGGAAATTGTTGTATTTAATGGAAATTAGAGATAAAAAAATTACAAAGAAAAAGGAGAAAATTGAATTGGATTTGAAGGGTTAGAAATATATAATAGCAACTTGCTTAATTGGTCTTACTTTTTGTCTTCTTAGGGCTGATTTTGATTTTTTTTTTTTTTTTAAAAAAAGTGAAGTAATGGGCCTACAAATATATATTGTCTTCAAGGCTTCAAATAAAGCCCAATGGAGCCCAATTTGGGCCACCTTAAACCATATTTCTTAGCTTTTATATTTTGTTTTTCTTTTTCAAAAAAAAAAAAAATATATATATATATATATATACATATTCCATCACACACATGTATCTGACCAGACAATGCAGATATGGCCCAAAACTACATGAAATGACATACTTATTTACCTTATTTTTAAATGAAATTGACTATTTGCTGATCATCTTTTCTTAGAAGCTGCAAAAGTATAATATATATATATATATATATATATATATATATATATACACCCACACACACACACCCACACACACTAGATTTTAAGTTGAATACATATATAAACAATTGAATTTCACTCAATAATTTATTTGAATATTTAAACTTTAATGGTTACCTATTAAACATCTATATTTGTCAATTTTATAAACAATAAATATAAAAATTTATACCGACTTTGAAAAATTGAAGTGTGTAAAAACTCAACAACCGTTCTAATATGGCATTACATAACATCAAAATTAACAAGAAACCTATTAAAATTGATATTTGCATGGTTATATCTGGAAGTTAATTAAAATGAGTTGAAATGTTATGCGAGATGGACAAATAATTTTGTGAAAAGAGTTTGATATGAAAATGGATAGTAAGGTACAATGAAATAGAAGTGTTTTTAAGTTTTTTTAATTTTTCCTAGAGGTTTTAAACAAATATGGAGAAATTAACTCTATCAAAATTTGTATAAAATGAATAATATTTGCTAGAATAATAAGGATTTAAATAAAAAATTTTGTAATTCATAACTTTGTGAATTTAGAAATGTGTGTAGTATTTGGTGTCCAATTCTATTATTGTATCGGGTTTAAGGCGTTACAAAAATCAATAAAAAAAATCCATTATGTTTTCAATTTATTCTAATATCACTATACATACAAGACACGTACTTTCATTACAATATATAGTTTAAATGTCACATCAGTGCAGTTGAATGTCACGTACTCTAATTTTTCAAAAATAATGTCAATTTTTATTTATTATTTGTAAAATTGACAAACATATATACTAAATAAGACATTGTTAAAGTTGAAATTTTCAACAAGAATCAAGTTTAGGTGTCTGCATATGTATTGAACCTAGATTGTAATGAGAGCACATCATACGTACATAACATAAAATGTAATTATGCATTTGATAATTATTGTTATATCTATCGGGGTTGAAGAGTTAAACTTGATAATTGTAGGTTCACCATTACTTTAAAATGATTTAAACCATTTCAAAGATACTTTCACTACAAATGTAAACCTTCCTTTTTTTTTTTTTTAATTATCCGATGTAATATTACCTCTAACATTTTCCCTTAAATGCAATCACTTGTTTAATTTCACTTTCTTTTTAATCTACGTTGCCTTTTTCACCTTGGGCCACATGTTTCAATTTTTGAACTAGATCTTATTTTTTTCCTCATTTTTTCAGTCATGTGGTAATTAGTCTTTTATAGCTTTAATACCATGTTGAATCTATGTGAGTTTGGAGAGTTAGATTTAATAATTATGAGTTTATCATTATTTCAAAATGACTTAGGACCAGTTTGAAAAAACTTATGAAAATAATTTTTTCAATTGATAAAAGTTATATTCCAAAAAGTTATATTTCAAAGCATAGGTAATTGTTTAGTAAGAATTATTTTTTTCCTTTATTTTAATATTAGGTATAATTGTCATTATGAAATATGATAAAAGGTATTTTTATTTAAAATAAATTCTAATCAACTATCATTAAAAGCTAAAATTCGAATTTTTAGATTAGCTTCAACTTTTTGCTTTTTCTAATATAAAATTTTTTCACTTTTCACAAAATTAATTTTTCTAAAAGTAGTATTTACCAAACAAATATTTTTATTTTATAATCGGTTTTTTAACCTTTCAATTGTAATGTCAAATGCACTGTTAAACTATTTTAAAGATAGTTATATCACAAGTATAAGCCTTTTTTTTTTCCTTTAATTATATGGTATGGCATTTTTTTCCAACAATTACGTGTTTACTACATGTCTAAAATTATTAAAACCACTTGAAGCCATAAATAAAAACCGTAAAAGGCTTTTTCTTTTTTCAATTGTTCCCTATACTTTGTCCCCTTTTTTTTTCCACTGGCCTCTTATAAAGTCGATTTTCATTTCATTTAACTCCTTTTATGTACCCAAATGCTGAAGTATATCGAGCTACCATTAATCCATGTCAGCCCTATAAACCAAAATAAATAAAAAAAATGTCTGACAACTGACAAAAGAAAACAAAGATGACATCTTAATGTGCATGGAGCTCCCATGCAAAATGGCTTCAATACTGAAAATTTGACAGTACATATACAAGTCAGTCCATGTTCGTATATCAGTTTTCCATTAGATCGTGTGGTTGCCAATTCAAATATCAGTTAAAATCATATATATACCAACAAATACTACAGAAAACCATTCATAAAGGTAGATAAATATATTGCATTTGCTTGAACTACCTGAATTAATTACCTATACTATTTGAATTATGCCTTGGTAGTATGTACTTTAATATTATGAATAATAATAACTTCTCACGATCCATCAAATTTGTAACATTGCACAATCTATAAATAGTTTTAGTTCTTGAATCTCCTTGCATTTTCGCTACTTAACCTACTTCAGCTAATTTTTTCCTTAGTATTATTCGATTATGATATCCTCCCAAAATCACTAAGGGCTTCTTTGGCAACAGGCTTAACAATAGATGGCTAGAGAGCACGAAAAGAATGATCAGAAAGCTTAGACTAAGCATTTCCCGATTTAAGTTTCCAATGCTTAAGTCAGTTTATACCCTAGAAGATAATTTTGTGAGAGATTCAGTGAGCATATAGATAATTCTTATGGAAATGGATATCTGATTTAGGGCTTGTGATCATTCTTTTCATAATCTCAAACCAACTATTATTGAGCCAATTGCCAAGAAAGCCACTGATGGTTTTCGGAGAATATCAAATTATGATTACATTAGAGTTAATATGTATTTATATGTATTTACAATAAAGTAGATATAATTTTTTTTTCACATTATAGTTTATCGTCCTCTATAAGTAAAATGTCTAAATCTCATGAAACTAAAAACTTACTAGATCCAGATTTCCAACAATATTATAGGATTTTTTTTTCCTTAAGAAAATTGAAGGGAAACAGGCAATTACTTCAATCAATAGTTTATGTAGAAGAACATTGAAGTTATTTACTAGAAAAACTTTTGTTTCTATAGAACTTAGCAGCTAGATAATTAACACGAAGTGTCATTTAAAGAGATTTTTGTTTACCTATACAACACTTAATTAACAATATGTCTTCTCATCATATATATGAAATCTTTGTTCTAGTTTCTTGATATTGTGTAATTTGGAATAATTATATATGAAATCTTCACATCAATAGTTTATGATCTATATAGGTGCTTTACATAAAATGAGAAATGCAAGTCTTCAGTATTTGTAATTGTTTGAATTTCTTTGATAAAACTCGAGAAAATAAAATTAATTCCCGAAATTCCTTTTGAAGCCATTGAATTGTAATCCCAAAATTCCTAGAATCAAATACTTCAACAAGAAAATAAATAACTGCCTCTAATTATTTTGGACGAATAAAATAATTACGATGTATGATATGATGATTATTTTCATTATAATATATCAGTAATTGAGGAAAAAAATAGCTAAATTAGAAAAAAAGCATGATATATAAAACATATGAAATTATGAAACAACATAAAACCATTCCTTCATTAATTTACAAACAAGTCTGCATTACATATATTATATAATCCAAATACCACACAAATTGAAACAACAAAAAGGATTCTTCATGAAAGTAGAATACAAGAATAAATAGCATACATAAAATTCCAAAAAAAAAAAAAAGAAAGAAAGAACTTCAATCTCCTTTTTTTTCTTAACTTAATTAAAGTTGGATTAACTCTTAAAATTACTGAAGATGGTCATTAATCCTCTCACTAGGATGATTTTGATTAAGAGTAGATGATATTAGAGCAGATTCCCAGCCTGTTCCAACCCCAGTTGTTGAAGAACTAATTGAAATCAATGGATCAGAACTTGGTAAAATCCCATCAACCATCACTTGTTGTTGTTGCTGCTGCTGCATTTGATGTTGCTGTGAAGCAAAAGCTTCTTCATTGATTAATGAATTGATAAATGAAGAGAAAAGATCATCACTACAATAATTCATATCTTCATCTTCATTATTGTTGCATCTCATCTCCATTTCACTACAATTCAGCAGACTTGTATATCCACCATTAATATGACCATCCAGTGATGAATTGTTTTCAAGATATAGATTCTCTTTGTTGCTGATGATTGGAGTGCTTCCACTAGTAGTTTCTTCAACACCAGATGAAGAAGATGGATTGTTTTTGTTGCTGGTATGAGGCTTAGGCTTTGATGAAGAAGCTTTGTTTTGATCAATTACAGTATCAGGACTGAGTGGCTTGTGTGTTCTAGGATCAATTCCTTGGCTAATCAGTTTCTTACTCAGGTGAGTGTTCCAGTAATTCTTTATCTCGTTATCTGTGCGCCCTGGAATTCTCCCAGCTATAAGTGACCACCTATCATTGCAAGTTCAAATATTTAGTTCAAAGATTTGCGAAAAAAAAAAACCCAGATAAGAGCTTGACATCTGCAGTTTTGTTGCTAGGTTTTATTGTTATATGAATAACGTATCGATTGATAGGTTTTGGAACAAAAATATAGAAAACTAGATCATTCCCAGTTGAAAAGAAAGAGAAAGAGATAGTTGTCAATGATGATCTAATGCTGAACCAAACACTAGACCTGTCTAAAGGATAAAAATAGAAACTTAGGCAGCACTGAGTAAGCGGAAAGATGCAATCTTTTTAACGAAAACCTCATCTAGAAACAAAACCCAGATATAAAACCAGTTAGACAATTACTATGTGACCAAATACCAATTCCCCAGAAGATGATAAAGTTAAAAGATTGAGTCTTTGAAGTGAAAAGATACAGTCTTTAAAAGAAACCCCAGAAGAATCCCAATTGGAAAACAAAACTCAGATAGAAAAAGCAGTGCAACAATGATTGCATGAACAAATACTGATTGCCCAAAAGCCGATGGAGTGGAAAGCTACAATCTTTGCAGGAAACCCTAAAAGAATCCCAATTGAGAAACAAAACCCAGATAAACAAAACGATTATAGCTAGTGCCCAGAAGAGGATGAAGTGTAGAGATGCAGTCTTTGAAGTGAAAAGATACAATTTTTGAAGGAAACCCTAAACCCAGATAGGAAAAAGCAGTGCCCAGAAGAGGATGAAGTGGAAAGATTGAATCTTTGAAAGAACCCAGTTGGCTAAAAATGTTTATACCTGTTGCCGAGAAGACGATGGAGACGAAGAATGAGATCTTCTTCATCGGGGGCGATCTGGCCACGTTTAACAGAAGGGCGAAGATAATTCATCCAACGAAGGCGACAGCTTTTGCCGCAACGAAGAAGGCCAGCTCTTTTGGGTAAAGTTCTCCATCTTCCTTCTCCTTCTTTCTTAATGTAATTAGCTAAGAGCTCATCTTCTTCAGGTGTCCATGGTCCCCTCTTTAGCCCTATCTTACTGCAACATGCTGTCTTTGTTGTATTTGAACCAGATGCCGGTGATGGTGATGATAATGACGATGATGACGGATTTCTCATTCTTATTATATATGCTTCCTTGTGCAGATCTCCAAAGTTTGATTCGGTTTGCTTGTAGAATAGAAGAAAGTGAATGTTTATAGGTTAGGATTGGCTCTCTCTCCCTATTTCTGTTCTTGAATAATTTGGATGATGCTTTTATGATTGACAATGAGATGAGGTTTCATTTATTTTAATTTGTTTTTCTTTCTTTTTGAAAAAAATAAGAAAAAAAAAATCAAAACGTGGCTGTTTCCTCTCGTTGTAATAAGGTCGTAGGTGTCTGATGGATGATTTTCACGCGCTGAAATTGAGAGTGAATACACGCGCCGGACGAAACGGATGGCATGAGATGATTGTATCTTGTTATGGCTCGACACGTGGTGGTGAAATGAAACGTCAGCTGCGGCGTCACCTTTGTTGTCGTTTCGTTTGCCAGAGTAGAGATTTCCAGATTTATATCCATTTCTTATCGTTTAAGTCTGTATTTGGATGATAGGTAAGAGGAGTAAATGAGAGTAAAGTAATTGAATTATTTTGTTTAATTTGTAAAAAATAAAAAGTAACTAAGAGTATAGTAAAATAATTGAATTACTTTTTATAAATTAAAATATTTAATTTTAATTTAAATTGCATTTACTCTTAATTATTTTCATTAATTTCCATCCAGACAGAGACTAATTATTACTGTGCCAAGTTTCATGTATTTCACGTATAAATTTGTGTTCAGACGAACACTTGAAATTAAATTCTGCAAAATAAATTAGTATTGAATTATTTTTCAATTCAAATCTATCTATAATGGGATGTGAATAAAAAAGCGAATATCTTTTTGTAAAAATTAAATTAAAATTTAAAAATAAAAATCCTGTTATTTATTATAAAAAAAATTCAATCTGTTCGATTTTAACAACTTTCGCACCAAACAAATCAAATCAATCAATTACACACTTCGATCTAAGCGGAAATGTTTGGTTCTTTTCATATTTAATTTGAATATATTATCAATTTCATATCACGAATTTTTTGCATATTTTTATATATTAATATCAAAGAACTTGATTTAAATGGAATATAAGCGTTTAATTACATTAATTCTTTCAAATAATCTAAGATTAAAAAAAAAAGAAAAAGAAAGAAAGAAAGCTTTAAAATTTATTCATGAAGCTGAAATATTTCCTCTAAGAGAATTGAATTTGCATTCCTTGGATATTTTTGTGGACTGATCTATGTGCTACAATGCTAATGCTATAGTATAAGTACAAGTGCACGCTCCAGTACTGCGCGTGGAAATATAATTAGTCAAATTCTAGTGGACAGCAAGGGATAGTGCCCTCAAAAGCCACTCACATGTAGGAGGCGTTATACGATACATTATCTTCACTGGTACGGTTAAACATTAGCCGTTTGATTAGCACAACATTGTCATAGATCAATAACTACCATTGGATTGACAAATGCCATCCATATTACTAACCCGTTACTTTTTCATAAGTAATTTAACGGGTTAATTTAATCAATCAATAGTCACTCAAATTTAGCGATTGTAATATTATAATCACTATAGTATAATTTATAACAAAAAAATTACTTAATTTTTATTTTATAACAAAAAAATTATAAAAACCGAAAGATTAAAAATTCGATCACTGAAAATTTGAAAATATAAAAATAAATATGCCTTTTATCTTTCGGATATTCAATAAATTTTGATACTATCAATGATTTTAAGGTTATAAAATAGTATACTTCTTGCTGAGGTTAATATCACCGGTGGCCATTAAAGTATTGTTTTGTAACAATGTGGTTACATAACTTCGATTTATAACGAAGAAATTATTTAGATATTATATGTAACATAAAAGTCAATATGACTGAAATTAAAAAATTCGACCATTGAAACATGTAATACACACACAAAAGAAAAACAATTCAGCAAAGAATAACACATCAGCTGGTGAATCATTGTCACATGGAAAAAAAAACTAAAAATCAAATAATTGTTTTGAAATCATCACGTTCTTTTTCTTCTTCTCCTCTCTCTCTTGGTCCTAACTCCCTGAACGATCTCCTGGCCCTTCCTAGATTTGCAGTATATACATATTGAGTAATAAACTATTTATATCTATGAAGGGGCCCAGCTCCCTGAACAATCTCCTAGCCCCTCCTAAATCTGCAGTATATACATATTGAGTAATAAACTATTTATACCTGTGAAGGGATCCAACTCCCTGAACGATCTTCTGGCCCCTCCAAGATCTGTCGTATATACATATTGAGTAATAAACTATTTATACCTATGAAGGGGCCAGGAGAGAGAGGGGGAGAAGAGAAAGAAAGTGATGATTTCAAAACAATTATCTGATTTTTGAATTTTTTTCGATGTGGCGGTGATTCATCAACTGATGTATCACTCTTTGCTGACCTGTGTTTCTTTTGAGCGTGTATTACACGCTCCGATGGTCAAATTTTCATAATTCTGATCATATTGACTTTTATGTTACAAAATAACATCTAAGTAATTTTTTCGTTACAAATCGAAAGCATGTGACCACATCATTACAACAACAATATTTTAGTGATCACCAGTGAAATTAATTTCTTATTGCTGTTATTAACAAATTTTACTGCTGTCAATGATTTCGGTTGTCGGATTTTTTATTTTTCAGCCTTTATAATTATTTTATTACAAAATAAAAATTGAGTGATTTATTTGTTACAAACTATAGTATTGTGATCATAATATTACAATCGTCAAACTTAAATAGCCACAAATGAAATTAATCCGTAATTTAACCATAGTTAAATTTAGAGTATTGATATAGTATGCGTTTTAATGATTTTGCAGTCAAATACACACATACTAAGTTAAGCGTCTCAAATTGACGGTAGTTAAATTGTTTCCTCCGTGTGTGTGTGTGTATATATATATATATATATATATATATATATATATATATATATATATATATATATATATATATATATATATATATATATATATATATATATATATATATCAGTATGCGGGCCACTTGCCTCAAAAGATGTGGGCTAGACTATAGCATGGAATATAAATATTTCCAAAATTATTGTTATAACTAATTATTTATCAATTATACTATTCATTTATATCATATATAGTAATTATTATAAAAATTAAAATAATAATTAATATAGCATCTAATGGTATAAATAATTGAATACAAATTTCTTGGTTATTAAAAATTAAATAAAAATATTATAGATAATTCATCCATTAACGCTACATACTAAAAAAAAGTGAACCTACTATTTTTAGAACTGAAGGAAGGAGTGTAATTTAATTTACAGATATATTGAATGTACAACTAGTTTTTATGGATTTAGTTATAATGTACCTCAATTTGACCTCAGCCTTACAATTTCTTGTATACATCGATTTAAATTTTCTCAACAATCAAATTGAGGTGGAAAAAAAACAGGCGTGGGGTACGGTTGAGTATGCGAGTGTGAGCATAGTGTGGACCGTCCAATCAAGAATTATATATATATATTAAAAAAAATTGATACATAAATTTCCCTCTAAACTTTCATCGTTTATCAAATTTTTCTCTCAAACTAATTGTATATTAGATTACTTTCCTAAATTTATTAAAAATATCAAATTAACCACTCAAACTTTTTTAAAATATAAATAATACACTATATACTATTAAAAATATTAAATTATCACCCTAAAACTAGTTAAAAAATATCAAATTATCTTTCAATTACTATTTGGCACGTGTTTTTCAAACGCTATTTGTGAATTGACACGTGTCCTAAAGAAAGGTAATCTAATATTTTTAACAAGTTTAAGGAAATAATTTGACATGCAATTAGTTTAGGAAAGAAATCTAATAAATGATAATAGTTTAAGAAAAAATTTACATATTAATCTTATTAAAAATCAGAAAGTATAACACAAGATAAGAAACAGTCTAAAGTATAAAACCAATGAATATAACACCAATAAAATGAGAATTAGTAAACTTCTGTCTGAGAATACACTGGTGTAATGAATGTGAAAGAGAAAGCTCAAGAATTGGGTAGTAATTGTCATTTTAGCAAGTATAGGCACCTCGTTAGAAGTATATTTTCCCTCAAAAAAAAAAAAAAAAACCAGCCATGTCATATTCTGAAAAGCATCTCCAATCAGAATAGAGTTAGGAATTATATGTGAGAAATCTACTAACTACACTTGCTATGTTGGCATGGTCTGCAATCTTATGTGCTTATATTTCTGTTCTTGATTTAAGCATCTTGCAGTCTCTGTGAAGCCTTTAGACAAAATGGACTTCAATCCAGCAACTCCCTCTGGTATAGCAGCATCAATCTTGTGGCAAGAAAAACATACAAACATAATTATAAGATCAGAAATGAAATAATGCTCTTGCAGCAACTGAACATGTATAACCACGCCAGGCTCTATCAGAAACTATAATTGCAGTATAGTATAGCCAACTTTATCAAACTGGTTTTCAAAAACAAGCTTACTCGTTCCTGAGCTTTTGAATTGAACTTCTGCAACAAAAATGCTTTTGGATCCATTTGACCTGGAGGCCTCCCAATTCCTACAAATTAAATTTAAAATGTCTAGGTATTATTAGGCATTCAAGTAACACAACAGAAAATAATGAGGTTTCAGACAAACCAATTCTCAGCCGGGCAAATTCTCTATTGCCTCGAAAATGATAGATGACACTCTTCAGACTAATAAGAGCAAAAAATCAAATGATATGGTCAAGCACAATATAAAGACGAGCAGCTTACCCAAAAAGAAATGGCAAAATAGTACAAATAGCTATAAGCCATAAAAGGCCGTTATTGTTTCCAGAGTCCAGTGCTAGTTATATTCACAGCAAACTTAAGGTCTCCTTAAGCATTAAACTAATGTCTCCATAGTAAACTTACCGCCGGAGAGCAAAGAACTGTTAAAATTTGGAAAATATAAATACAATCTCGTATTAAGATGGTTTCATGAGTTGATGCACTGCAAATACATTAGTTATTTTCTTTTGCCTCTCATCATGCATGCAATCACTTTGCCTGCCTGAGAGTATTGTTGCTAGCGTATTCTGCAGGTAAGATGACCATGTTAATTCTACACAATCTTTCTCAAACTCCTCTCACACAATTGAGCACAGAATCATTCCCACATATGCATACCCGTTGTGGCTCCCATGACCTCCTTTGGGTTGAAGTCGAAGTACTCCACATGGCAAGTCCATATCATCATGTAACTGCAATTATATGATGTCAGGTATTCAAACTATGAATGTGAAGCCTTAATAGAAATTTACTGGAAGCAATTAGATTACCACAACGACCCGATTGAGGGGTAGCTTATAGTAAGCTGCAAGCGGTCCAATCTGCATTTGGAAGAGATGAATTGATCATTAAATCTTTCTGCAGATATTTATGCATCTTGAACCTGTGATATAGTAGCCAAGCAATATTGTTGAGATACTAAATTTTATACAATTGAACTCTGATTTCCAGCCAAGCAATATGAATGTATCTCCTTTAATCCAATGTAAGCAAGGGAAGTAATCGCCAAATTGAATGAAATTCATGACACAGAAATGCTGAATGCCTAGATTGAAGTATGAATTTCAGATTACCGGGATTAGAATGCTATTATGAAACAGATTATTTTACCTTGTGGTGAGTAAGTTGAGATAAGTGAGGATCTAAAATGGTCTATTTATTGTACGAAATTGATAAAAAGGATAAGGGTCAAATATACCCTTCTACTATTTGAAATGGATCATATTTGCGCTCTGAGATTTTTTTTTGGTTAAAAATAAGGCCCCAAAACTTGCAAAAAGGTCCAAACTTGCTCTTTTTTTTAACGTCCATCCAAATCCGTTGATGGCTTTGCATTGTGCCACTAATAGCTAATCTGGATGGACGTTACAAAAAAGGGCAAACTTGGCCAAAAGATGTGCTTCCCCAAAGTCAAAAAGCAAGAAAAAAGCAGCAGAATGAGGTATTTGGATACAGAGTATGAACTGAGGCATGGTTGCCCTCTTAACAACTCAAATGAAATGCATGGCAGCTAAACAGTATATATTAGGCATGAAGCTCATAAGAAAACTAAGAGTCAGATTAGAAGCCATTCAACAAGTTCAGAGAATGGTGTTTCCCACATAGCCCCTATCTCTTTCATCTCTCTTTGAAATTTTCTAAAACCAATGCCTATATGACATCCAATCAATCACATCTTTTGACACTGATACTCTAGAAGAGCAACTGAGACATTCCAACTAACAGCAGAGTGGAGTCGATGCAGCCCAAATGAAGACCAGAGCATATTTAACCACATATGACCAAACCTGAACCAAACCAAATTATGTAGGCAAAAAACCAACTGACAATTAATGTACTGGCATTAAGACTGCTTGATTCCTCACAAGAGAGAAGCTTCTTGAAAAGTTCACTCTATTAGGTGACCTTGGATATTTCAGGCTATTTGTCAATTAAGAAACCACACTATCCATAAGAATGCATCCCTACTTAAAATAATTCCTGTACTTCCATATGATAGACCAAAAAGGATGGTTCAAGGCCATGCAATTAGACTGCCTAAGAATCTACATCCATGCTAACCTCTTGATACCCTCAAACTCAAGACATGCCATGAGCTTTATATAACAGACCCAGATTGCATACACCCAAGTTAAGAGCAAAACCACCAAGGGGACAACCAGCAGTGTCATGAAACACCCCTCGACCATGCCCCACCCAAGTTCTTCTTAGAGCCTCTGTCTATAGTGAGTTTAAGCAACATCAGCACTCACTTTCATTCTCACCTGAGAATAATCAAAGGCTAGCTGGCTGCATCAATTTGAAAACCACCAAAGACTTGAAGAAAAATGTACCTAATCATATTAAATCTTAAATGATATGCTCAGCAGGACAAGCAGAGTATCACTTGCACTATAGCCAAGAAAATGCAAGAGACATTCCATATACTCTTGTTTCATTTTTAGGCTAAACAAAAATTTAGTCAATAGATTCAGAGTATACAGATAAATTACTTGGTACAGTTGCATAGCAATTCAGAAATTCAAATTCAAAAAAATAAGCCTTAACTACACTGATTACATTCTTAAACCATGGTAACAACGTTATCCAAAAAAACTTACTGATTCACCACTCAAATTCATATAAGTTTGAGGTTTAGCAACAAGAACTGGTACTTCTCCAACAAATCCTGAGAAAGATTGAAAAGAAGAAAAAGAAAAAAGAAAAGTTACAAACTTTACACAGAGGGTAATAAAGTAACAAGAAGACAAACCTTCTCCAAAGAGAGCTTTGAAATTGAGAGAAGTCAAAGGAACCCCAATTGATTCTGCAAAAGCATCAACCATCTCAAACCCTACCTGCAGAGGAATTTGGACTTAAAAAAGGAAAAGTGAGAAAATGAAAATTAGAAAGAGAAAAAGAAGTTTGAGAATTACATTGTGGCGAGTTCCTTTGTATTTATCACCAGGATTACCCAAGCCAGCGAAAAGCCATGGCCGAGCAGCAGCAGTAGAGGTGCAGAAGAAACACCTGGAAACTCTGTTTAGCATCTCATTTCACGTCTTGTGATTCTTCCACTTAGACCTTCACCCAGATGAGAGTAACTCAGATTTTTCAATTTTTGGGTTTCAACTTTCAGAGTTCCAGCCTTGTTAAACCACGTATGAAGTGGCAATCAGGTGCCTTGTATTAATTTATTTTAGTTTTGAGCAATGTTTTCAGAGATGTCGACTTGGCATACTAGCTTGTTCATGATTCAACTGGTTCGACCGAATTGAACAGTTATTTTTTTGCTTTTTTTGAAAATACCATTAAATTATTAAAAAAAATTAAAAATACAGTATGAAAAAAAGCATATAAAAAAATTTACATTCAAAAACCTATTATTATTGACTTATCAAACATCAAAATTTTAAATATCAATTTTAAGCCATACAAGACTTGTAAATATAAAAATCAAATAAATCATTCAAACAAAAGTTGTTGTAATCAAACATAAGTAGCAAATTAGATAAATTCATACAACATTAACAGCAAGCATTCAAAATAAATTCATTAAATATGGTGAACAAACACCATCAATCATCATCATCTTCATGTCCATCTACTCTTGAGATTCAACTTCATTTAAATGTTGCTTCCATAATTTCCTAATAAATTAAGGTAAAATATAAACAAAACACATGTTATAGTGGACCACTAAGGCATCCTAGATAATTAATGTGATATCAAAATTATTTTATCACATTTGTTTGCTGTCTTTTATCCAAACCAATAATAGGGAGCAATATCAAAACATAATTGGAAAAATGAAGTCATGACATTCGAAGTCACTTAAACTGAAATGAGGATCAAAATCTACCAAATTGAAATAAGCACCAATATCTACCAAACTGAAATAAGCATTCTCCTCGAACACTTTAAAGCTTAAAGTCAATATCTACCAAATTGAAAGATGTCATGACCATGTTAACCAGAAATCAACCTCAGAAAAACAAGAATAATATCATACTTCTCACTAGTCCCTTTACTAATTTAGGCATCTCTGAATCCTAAACCATAAGATCAGATCAAATCATCAAACTGAAACAAGCATCAACAGAAAAACTCAAGTTCACTCATGTTCTTTCAATCCCAAAATTGTATATGTTAGCTTACTTCCAACCTTGGCCAAACCAGTTCATCAAGAAACACAGCAGATTAATCAATTTAACACAAAATTAGCTAATAACAGAATTAACAATTAACTTAACAAATTTCAGAGCTTAACCAGTTCATCAAGTAGCATGAAGTTTAGATAAATTCAAAGAATCAAACTTAACTGAATATATAAGGATTTTTCCGCAATCAAACTTAACTTAATTGATTTTTCCGCAAGCAATTAGCTGAACCAATTTCAAAATTAGATAATAACAGAATAAAAAAAAATAAAAAGAAAGATAGGAGACAATTTTTCCACAATATATAAGGATTTGTTTGGGCTAAAGAATTAAAATCTGAATCCCATAAAAATTGGAAGAGCAACACACCTTGAATCAGTTTAGAAATAGGAAATGAAAACACTAATCCGAAAAAAAAGCTAAGGAGATAAACCAAGGCAGCAAAGATTGAAATTAAAGAGAGAGAGGGAAAAAAAGCTATAAATACCAAAAAAAATGAAGCTGGTCGGAGACGGTCCGATGGAGGCTTTGATCGGTGGCCTGCTAGTTAAAATCCGATGATGGTGACAGGGTGAGAGAACAGAGGTAAGGAGAGAAGGAAGGAAGAATGACCCAAGCTGCATAAGTTTTGGAGGCAATTACATTTTTAGGTTTTGCATTTGTTTTTTGAAAAAAAAAAATAGAGTAAAACGCACAGTTTTTACAAAAAACCGGTTTCTCAGCCGGTTCAATGGTTTCCTGTTCCCCTTTGCTCTTTCTTCGCTCTCTCAATAAAAATACACATGCAATTTACATTATTATTAGGAAAATGGACAAATTTGCCACTCAAGTTTGTTTAGTGGTTCAAATATACCACTCAAATATTTTTTTCTTAAAAAAATGCCATTATTGTTATACAATTGGTCTAATTTTGCCACTTTAATCCACATCGGCAGAAAAAAAATATGAATTGGCAACAGCCTAATCCACACGTCAGCAAAAAATGTGCCGATGTGGATTAAAGTGGTAAAATTGAACTAATTGTATAACAATAATGATATTTTTTTTAAGAAAAAAATACTTAAATGGCATATTTGAACCACTTAACAAACTTGAGTGGCAAATTTGACCATTTTCTCTTATTATTATTAACTCCGGTAGCAATAGTCATTGAATTTTAATTTGTAACCAAAAAAAAAAAGTAAAAAGCTCGAATTATTAAATATTTCACTTGAATTGTTCTTAAACTTTGTAATCCATACTAGTTTGACCTTTTAACTTTAAATTTCTTCACATTTAGGTGCCAGAATTAAGATAAAAGTAATTAAATTTGATATGTGAAAGATGAAAAGGTTTTGAAAAGTTTATAAAATCTTAAAATTCTTTCCAAAAAAAATATAACGATCCACGAAATATTCAAACCCTAATAGTTATTCGAGTTTCATTCAAAAAAATACGCACATAATAAAGTGAACAAACTTATTGAACATTTTTTTGATAAAGAAATTATTGCAAATTCGTTAGGAGCTAGACAATCCCTTGGCAGATGAAATAGGAATTACGGTTCACTCGTTCGGGAAGTTACGCGAAGAGAAGAGAATTGCATATGGAGAGCTAAAGTGAGAAACAAAATTAATAGGTAAAGTTGAACTCTTTATATACATTGCAGGCTAGAGGTTCATTTTTGCTACTCATATTTGTCAAAATGCGCAAATTTACCCCTAATATTTTAAATAAGAAATTTTTACTCCACATATTTGCAAAATGAAAAATTTTTATCCCTCACCATCCACCTCAATTAACTTTAACCTTTTTAAATAATGACATGCTATGATTAATTATTGAACACATCATTTGACATGTAACAGCGCATATATCTCACATATCTAATAATTAATAGCCACATATCAGTATCTATCTGCCTCAGCAATCAACTAACAACAAAATGGTTAAAGTTAACTAAAATAGACAATGAAAACAAAAATTTCCCATTTTACAAAAATGATGAGGTAAAAATCTTTCATTTGAAATATTAACCCATTTTGACAAACGTGAAAGGCAAAAATGCACCTTAAGCCTACATTGCGAAATGTATATATTTTAATTCATTTGTATTTAATAAAATTTCAATTCATGTTCTCTTTGAAAGTTTAGCTAAGGAGCTGAATTGTAACCAAGTAACTGCTTAAAGTAAATGTAAAAAAGAACAAGTAAATCATTATCCTACATATTTCACAGGAATTAATCAATCATTATAGACAAAAATAGTATGGATTTAATGAGCTTGTTAGAATCCATGTGGTATCTTCAATAGAAGGAGATGGTATACAAAAGCTTCCGCCTGTGCTTTGACTCAAATGCAGCTATGATCTCATCAATTGAATCTTCCCATGATTCAGCCGCTTCGATCTAGTATGCAAAACAATCATACATCCAAAACCCATCAAAGATTGAACATTTACAATATATAAACAGTTTGAAGCAAGTAATCCCACCTCTTGGCAAAGATCTAAAGCAAGGCGAGCTCCTATAGCTGCCTCCTCGTGGTTATCTTTTACTTCCAAGTTGATCACCAGCACGCTTTTCAGAAGAACATGATCACGATTATGAAGATCTGCACATTTCACAAATGTCAACAAGGAATCATGCATAGGATAGAACTTTTAAAAGGTTCAAATGCCTCCATGTACTCATTTCATCTTTTGTCCAGTTTTCAAATATTTATACGAACAATGAACAAAACTTCGTGAAACTGGGTGTCACAGATGCATTGAGTGTCCAAAGCACCAAATGACCACAGAACTTTTATCATGGCGTGAAGAAAATACTAGAAGCTAAAACTCCCTCAGCAATGCTTACATGGTGAAAAATTCAGTAGTTTTATGTTCCAACTGAGAGCGTGCCACAACACATTACAAGATAATAGATCCTACAGATTTTTAATTCCCAACTTTACAAAGTATTTATAATTTTAAACAGAGTAGACAAACACACTGCTAAAATAACATAAACGGTGCCCAGACAATGGTGACAGAAATATATCTGCAACAACTAGACTATTTTTCCCCTTTTGGAAAGGAAAATGCAACACAGGAGGATCCATTCCCAAGCTTTTCAGAGGATAACTCCACTAGCTATCTTAAACATCTAGTTTAGTTTTAGTGAAAAGTTAATCTAAATTCCCTTCAACCGATTCCTTGGCATTTCATTGATCTCATGCTCCGTAGATCTCAAAAAATCCAACTAAACAAAATCCACACCATAGCACTAGATCCAGGGTAAATAGAACTTCTATTGGTTCTATTCAAAAGAAATCCAAAAGAGGAACAAATGGAGGCTGATTTTAATGAAGTGACTTTCAGATAAAGAAATAGAAAATGTCCACCATAATACATCCAAAAGCATGGCTGAGACGGAAGCATTATAGCAAATCATAGTTGGTGAAGTTTATCCTCAAAAGTCTGAAAAAGAATTGTTGATGCTACTTCATTTAACACTCAATCAGTCTTCCAGGATAATTACATAAGATTACACTGTTAAACTCACGAATTAATGGACAGCCAAAGTCCCTAACCAAGAAACTAAACACATGGCCTGAGGCAAGCACATAGGATTAATTGAAATCCAAATGGGAACGAAGAGAGACTTTGTGATCTCGCAAAACCCAAATGCTAGTCAGCATGATAAACTTAGCCATTGTAGATTTAGATTGGACCAACAAGATCCCTGCAAGAAAGGATTTCACACTAATTTTGAATGACCGAAAGTACCAGTGAGACCATGGAAGTATTTAAACATACGATAAAATCAATCAGTCGTCTTATTTTCTAACAGCCAAAAAGAATCAATGAAGAACTAAAAATGAAATAAGCACAGAAACAGAAACAGAGAATAGAGGCACTACCTTCAACAACCATATCAAACACTTTTTCTTCGAATGTGAACACCACATCAAAAGAACCATCAGCAGCATTATCTTGCCACCGTTGAGGTGCCAATTTCACAGATAAATTCCTTTTAAGCATCGGCAATATCCCATTACGCTTGTAACTGAAATCTTCCAATCATACAATAATTTCCCCAAATCAAACCAAGTAAAAAAAAAACATATATCAAAAGATTCAAGCTTTGCTATAGCAAATAATATCGGCAACCAAACATAAGAAGATAAAGAGAAAGAGAATACAGGTCAGGGTCTTTGCGCCTGAGATCATCGAACATTTGTTTGTAAGGAGTTCCAAAATCGTAAACGTTTGGTTCTCTAAGTGAGGGTCCAGGGAGCTTAACGTGAGCTCCTGTTCCATAGGAGGACACATCAAAGCCCTGTCTTTTGAGCAGGGCATGAACCTCCATGCTTCGATTCTGATTCGACGAACAGACCATGGCATATCGGAATTTCATAGTTTTGTGTATAGAAGAGATGAGAAATTGCAATTCTCAGCTGGTGAGCATCAAAGCAGGAGCTTTGTAGAAACAGAAAAGGGCAGGCATTAGGGTTTTGGAAAACTATGCCGTTTTGTAGGATTAGTAAAACAAAAAGGACAAAATCCAAATTGTGCGAGGGGTCAGGGTTTTTGAAACATTGTCATATCCATACCCCAATCCGTTTATCCGTTAAAATACTCAAATTTTATATGTTTTCGTTTAAAATTAATATTACACTATCCATATTTATCCTAAATTCAATTACTAATATTCATATATTACTTGATATCCATTTAGATATATTTTTTTAATATTTTTTCAAAAATAAAAAAATAAATATAAATAACAAATTTATAATCAAACTATATCCATAAATATTGAGATAAATTAAATTAAAAAAATGATAAAAGTCAATATGCATTAAGAATAACTTAAAAAAAAGTACATATTTTTTTTAGTTAAGTTCGGATAACAAGTATACAAAAATATAAATCTGAACCCTAGCATATTCGTAACATTAATAAAATAAATATTCAAACCGCTCCAAATCTATTTATTTTTTTGAATGCAAAATAAATCTTCATTAATAATATAAAACTATATCTGAAAAATACAAATAAATTTATAAAATTTAAAAGTATATAAAATATACGAAACTAATGGAGTTATTCAAATATATCTATGAACTTTTTTGACAAAAACAGTTGATAACGATAATGTACCGCGGATAATTTGACTTTCAAGAAAAATCTCAGTTCATTTGTTGTTTATAGAAAAAACTCATTCCAAAAGAATGAAAACCCCTATAAAAGAAGAGAATAACTTTCAAATATGGAGAATAAACTTGCATGATAAAAAAAATTAAATTGCATTCAATATTAGTTAAACGAACTAGATTTATAAAAACACAAATAAGATCTGGATAAATATAAAATCAAATTTAAAATAAAAAATTTCAGATCTAAATTTATTGAAACTAAAATACAAAAAAACTAAATATAGGTAAAATTAATATTTCATATTTATGTCGAGTTGAAAACCATTATAGAGAATTTTAAAAAAATAAAAAAAACACAAAAATTTGAAAAATACAAATATAAATTTAATAAAATAGTAAGATGAAAAAGAAGAGAAGATATCGTATGTAAATGAACTTGCAGCAATTTCAAAATTGGATAAATAAAGTAAAAACCTTTGAATTCAGGAAGAAAAGTAGGCTAAGGTTTTTTTATGAAGGTTAGAGAGAGAACAAAAAAAATTGACACCCAAATTAATTCCCAAATCCTTTTATTAAGTACCCTAATTTATCTTATTAAGATCAAATAGAGCTGGATATCTAAAAAAAGATACCTGCTGCCATTTCCAGCCAAAGTGCCCCAAAACTATATATTGATTTATAGTATTTGGATGTAATTTAAAATATCCGTATGAAAGAGAAGTGACACATTTTGATTCTTCCATTATAATGTCACTTAAATCTAATTTGATAATTCAATGATTTATTTATTATCTAATTCATTTAACCCGTAAAGTGACTTGATTAGTTGTGTGATCCATATAACTCAATTCATTTGTTACATTATTTGTGATTTGAGGTGGCAAGGCATTTTGTAGTAATTATTGGGTTCAGAAGTGTCAAAGATGGTGTCAACTATTTGATATTTCGAAATTGTTATGAATCTTAATGATGTAAATGTTCCACCCTAAAATTGGTCTTAACTCAAAATATTTATTGAAAGGGAATGTTGCACAACTAAACAAAATCCCAAATAAAATTAAAGATTCATTTCTAATTCATTAATGTATAATATGATAAGATATGATTTTTTCGATATGATATTTAGTAAGATTTTATGATATTGCATGATTTTATAATATTTTTAGTTTTAAAAAATATAAATATTTCCATAACTTTTAATATTAATATTAATATTATTTTTTATCATAAAATAATATTAATATTTTTAAGATAATAAAGTGAATATTTATTTTATCGTAATATATATTAACTTAAAACTTTCTAAATAATTCAAATACGTCATAAGATAGATAGGTCTAGTATCATAATAAATATTAGGTTCATAATATTCAAACATGTTAAATTTGGGTTCTAAATTATCATATATACATAGTAATAAATATTAAATCTTTTATTATATAGACCAAAATAGAAATTACTTAAATCATCCAAACAATTTTAATATAAGATAGTTCCTACTTCCTTAATACTCTACTTTTAAAACGATAAGATCATCAAAAAATAATTTTTTACCGTTATGATGGCACTCTGAAAGAAAATAAGACATAAAAATATCACGAGATGCAATCATAAATACCTCTCGTAATGTAGAATCGCAATCACCGAGATCGTCCTTCTTTTACGTCATTGGTATCGTTTTCACCTACGCCTCGTTATGTTTTGGGATGAGAACTTGAATTCACAAACTAAAAATCCCAGCGAATAGAGAAAAAATGTGCAGAAGAATTTTGACAGAGTTTTGGTAAGGAATTCTTTTCTTACTTCCCAATAATAGAATTCATAGCCCTATTTATAGGGCTCTCATTAAGGTAAATAAATTTTTCTTAATAAGAGATAATTAAATTTGACAGTTACTAAAATTAAATATAGAAAATAATATCAGTAATTAATATGTTAGTTACCTAATTTAAATTAGGTAACTATTCATATTAATATTCTCCTAATTATGACAAATTCTTAATTAAGAGGAATCCAAATAAGGAATTGATTCCATATTAATATTATTTCCTGTTCCAATATTATCACGTATATATCAGGGCCAATTTCTCATATCGTGAGTCATGAGCATATCCCTAACTCCTTCATCTCCTACTGGCACATGACGAAATAATTTTCATTCTCTCCTATCATACAGGTAGATAGTTCATGTGAACGGCATATCTCGAGAATACTAGTGATATACACCTGTTAGGAATATATAGGGTCTCGAGAAATAAGATATTCTCATAATAGTATACCAAATCCTAAATAGTTTTCTCACGTTCGTTGTTTTATCTTATGATCTCATAAAAAATAATTTTTGTGTTCACTATTGTGTCTCTACTTATAAAAACTACAATAGGTTAACCGGTGAACCACAAAACCACCAAATGTGATCGAAAAACATCTTCCCCATTTACTCTATCCCATCTATCATAGTCCAACTTGATTTTCTAGTCAGATCCGCTGGACCGAAATTTTTTCATGATCCTTTGGAGACTAACTAAGCTAGTCACACTGAACTATACTTCTAGTATAAGTTAAGGGTTTTGAGGGTTGGAAAAATAGAGTCTCACACTAAGGAAAACTTGAAATCATTCATATAAGATTCCCTTTCCTTTGTCAACTTAAGTACACATGGTATGATGCACGTGTTATGGTGTTTTCTCATTTCCTTTAAAGGAGCGCATGTCTTATTATTTAACATCATACAGAAACATAAGGTTATAATGTACCAAAGCATCCAATTTTAGTCCACTTCTTTAAGGACTACTTTTGGCTTTTTGGACAAAATATGATAGTTACATTTAACATATCATCGGATCATTCTTAATCCTATTTTGAATCTTAATCCAAAGCACACAACCTTATGTGTGTCTTTATCTCGCACATCAACAAGACTCATCCTGTAATTTCTGCAAGACGGCACTTTTATTTTAAACAGGTTCTCGAAACTCACTTTATGATAAAAAATTGCCTCATATTAGATTTTGTTAACTTATTAACAAAACTAATATAAACACCCGTATGAGTGGGTTACTTCTCTATCCGACATGCTTTATCTTATAATAATAAATATTCACATATAAACATTTACACTCATGTATTGCCAACAATGAACTCAATTATTATTATTCATAAATAATAATATCAAGATATTACAATGTAAATCAAAACCTACGTAAACCCGGAGACCTAATATGTCTCTCAAACACATCTTTTGATACAGGTTTAGTTAAAGAATCTACTATCATATCATGCATAGAAATATACTGAAAGTTCACTTTTCCTTGTGCAATAATGTCTCTAGTTTATTGATACTCAATGTCGATATGCTTTATCCTACTATGAAATTTCTAATCTTTAATGTAAGTTATCGATGATTGACTGTCACTAAAGACTGTCACAGGTTCCTCTAAGGCAGTTACATTCATATGGTCTATAAACCGTTTTAACCAAGCGTATAACACCCTTATCACTAGACCTAACGGAATAGTACAAAAAAATCGAATTTTTTTTCATTTACTTAACCTTTATTACTATTTCCATATCCATTACTATAACCTCAACTTATATTGCCGCTGACCTATAACTGTTCAATTATACTATTTATTTTATGAAAATTCGACAATATAACGGCTATAAATCCAATTAACCCCCTAAAACGTAAACAAACCACAGCCTCTCAGAGGCACAACAATATAGTAAGCATCAATATACATATATAAATCCACTACACATAACTTATGTCCAAACAATTCCATTCATATCCACCACATATTTAATTCAATATTCACGTACTTCTTTATACATTCACAATAAATATATTTTATTACAATCTCCAACATCTATACATATTTATATATACATGCCAAAATGATCCCAATATATATGTCTTAACAAAACTTTTTTTCCCAAATGTGCACTACTGCTCCTGCTCCCTAGTACCTACACGTAGCAAAATCTACGTGCTGAGCATTAATCATGCCCAGCGGTGACTAACAATTCTAATATTTTCCTTCAGCATAATATTATTTTATACATAAAACAAATAAGTTAAACAACTTATAATAAAATTTCAATTAGGCACATTTCCCTCATTTCCATTTCAAAAGCAACTTTATTCTTTTATTAGCAACTCGTTTTACTTAATAGCTAAACTTTAATTAATTTTTCAATTAGGTCCTTAATATTATATTTATTTTCAAAATTGCCCTTTTTGATCCATATTTACAAAATTGCCATTATGTCATTTATTTTTATTTTTACCCTATAACTTTACTCATAAATTACAAATTACTCCTTATTTTAATATTTTCATGTAAAATTATGCTTTTGGTCATTAGGTCTTGATTTTACCGTAGAAGGAGAGATCGCCGGTCATGGTGAAGAAGGCTTTAATGACCTGCAAAAAAGGAAACAAGCCTGGTCTTGCCGGGCTTTTGAGCTCCGATGCCTAAGTTAGCTATCGAAGTGTGGAGAGAAAGCTTAATGGAGAGAGGAAGTAGAAGAGTTTAGAGAGAGAGAACCCTCCTGTTATGTGTTTACCTCTCATATTTATACCCTTGAGTGTTGGACTTTATGGACTTCTGATCTTAGGCCTTTTCATGGGCCGGCCTTATAGTTAATTTTATTTTGGGTGTTATCACTAGTCCTCCTCCACTCAATTCGATATTTGGGATCGATGGCTCGATAATTTTGGGAGTTACCCGCTTATGGGGAGTTACCTGTTTGGAGAACTTTATCTTTGGGAGTTACCCGCTTATGGGGAGTTACCCGTTTGGAGAACCTTGTCTTTGGGAGTTATCCGCTTATGGGGAGTTACCCGTTTGGAAAATCTTATCTTTGGGAGTTACCCACTTATGGGGAGTTATCCGTTTTATAATTTTTATCCTGCAAATAATTTTTGCAATTTTATTGTGCAAATAATTTTATAAATATTTACTAACCTGCTTTGCGGTTGCTTATGTTGTCTGAGAGATAACTACATCCGATCCGCTCTTGACGGTGAAAAAAATTACATCCGATCCGCTCTTGGCGATGGACGGTCTTCCGATTCGATCCGCTCTTGGCGGAGAGATAATCCCGTCCGATCCGCACTTAGCGATGGACGGTCTTCTGATTCAATCCGCTCTTGGCGGAGAGATAATATCCGTCCGATCCGCTCTTGGCGAAGAGATAACCCCGTCCGATCCGCTCTTAGCGATGGATGGTCTTTCGATTCGATCCGCTCTTGACGGAGAGATAACCCCGTCCGATCCGCTTTTGGCGATGGAAGGTCTTTCGATTCGATTCGCTCTTGGCGGAGAGATAATATCCGTTTCGATCCACTCTTGGTGATGGACGGTCTTCCAATTCGATCCGCTCTTGGCGGAGAGATAACCCCTGTCCGATCCGCTACTTGGCGATGGATGGTCTTCCAATTCGATTCGCTCTTGGCGGAGAGATAATATCCGTCCGATCCGCTCTTGGCGATGGACGATCTTTCGATCCGATCAATCGTTCTCCATCCGATCTGCTCTTAGCGATGGATGGTCTTCCAATTCGATTCGCTCTTGGCGGAGAGATAACCTCGTCCGATCCGCCCTTGGCGATGGACGATCTTCCGATTCAATCCGCTTTTAGCAAAGAGATAACCAGTTCGATTCGCCCTTGGCGATGGACGGTCTTCCAATCCGCTCTTGGCAGAGAGATATTATCCGTCCGATCCGCTCTTGGCCATGGACGATCTTTCGATCCGACTGATCGTTCTCCATCCGATCCGCTCTTGGCGATGGATGGTCTTTCGATTCAATCCGCTCTTGGCGGAGAGATAACCTCGTCCGATTCGCCCTTGGCGATGGATGATCTTCCAGTTTCGATCCGCTCTTAGCGGAGAGATAACCAATCCGATCCGCCCTTGACGATGGACGATCTTTCGATCCGACCGATCGTTCTCCATTCGATTCGCTCTTGGCGATGGATGGTCTTTCGATTCGATCCGCTCTTGACGGAGAGATAACCTCGTCCGATCCGCCCTTGGCGATGGACGATCTTTCGATTTGATTCACTCTTGGCGGAGAGATAACCCTATCCGATCCGCCCTTAGTGATGGACGATCTTCCGATTCGATTCACTCTTGGCGGAGAGATAACCCCGTCCGATCCGCTCTTGGAGATGGACGATCTTCCAATTTGATCCGTTCTTAGCGGAGAGATATTATCCGTTCGATCCACTCTTGACGATGGACGGTCTTTCGATCCGCTCTTGGCGGAGAGATATTATCCGTCCGATCCGCTTTTAGCGATGGATAGTCTTCCGATCCAACCGATCGTTCTCCATCCGATCCGCTCTTGGCGATGGATGGTCTTCCAAATGGTATGTTGTAGGAATAAACTTAAAAGAATAATTAAATAAATTCCTAATATACATACCTTGTATTGGGCTAAAAAGACTTTCGAAACATATCTTTTCAGATCTTTAAAGATGTGGTAGGTAATCACATGTTTTTTTCTTGTAGAGGTGGGACCCATCCATCATATCTTTCAAGGGATAAAGATTAATTTGTAGTTAATGCTACCCACTGAAACTTGCTTTTTGATTTTCTCTTTCCAGTTTTGTTTGTTCTTCCTACCATCACTTTTGTCTAGTGGAGGCCTCTCCGGTGAGTTTGGTTGTCACCTTGCTCTATTTTTCTTGGAGCACAGCACCCGTATCACTTCTCTCTTTGCCCTTTTTTTTTGCAAGATCAAATTCAGGATTTTTAGATCTAGGCCTTTCCTTTGAAAATAAACTCAAGAACTTTCAGATTTAAGCTTTTATTGTGAGATCAAGCTCAAGATCTTTCAGATCTAGGCTTTCTTTGCCTTTTACTCTGCCTGAGGTGGTTTCTTCGCTCCATTTTCAACAGATCTGGACTTAAAGTTGTCCATGACTGTCCCTTTTCTTCAATTTAAGGCTAAATAGCTCAGATCCGGCGTCAACTCTCAACTTAAGCACCAAATGATAAAACACAAAATTTTACCGTAGAAGGAGAGATCGTCGGCCATGGTGAAGAAGGCTTTAATGACCTGCAAAAAAGGAAACAAGCCCGATCTTGCCAGGCTTTTGAGTTCCGATGCCTAAGTTAGCTATCGAAGTGTGGAGAGAAAGCTTAATGAGAGAGGAAGTAGAAGAGTTTAGAGAGAGAGCCCCCCTGTTATGTGTTTACCTCTCATATTTATACCCTTGAGTGTTGGGCTTTATGGGCTTCTGATCTTAGGCCTCTTCGTGGGCCTTTAATGGGCCGGCCTTATAGTTAATTTTATTTTGGGTGTTATCATGTCTTATAAAACTTCATTTTGACACTGTCGGGACACCAAATTATCATTTTACCCTTTAATCATTTCTTAATCACGTTTACTTATTAAATACCAGCTTTGATAAAATTACCGTTTTGCCCCAAAACTTTTTATTTCCTTTCAATTAGGTCTGTTTTCACATTAAACTTTATTTTTATCTTTCTTTTCACATTTTTATCTTATTTTCACTATAATGCCCCTAGTATAATTTCAGCAGAAACTTTCGGACCGGATATACGGAACGTAGATTCCACAGGACCACATATAGACTGAAAAATGACCCTAAAGTACCATTTCTCATAGAACAAATTTCAAAACAGACAGAGGCTATGGAGATCAATGATCCTACCATAGCAAAGCAAGTCACCATGACTTGCACCGCGGTACAAATATCTTTATGGCCAACTAATTATATCCTGAGCTAGGTTTTGACTGTCTGACTATTTTTAAGAGCACAATCTCATTAAAATTTCAATTCATTATTCCATTTTCCACCATTTCATTATTCATTTTCACTTACTTCAATTGTCAATCAAATTTTTTAATCTTTTTACACAACTTGTGAATTATTTTACCATAATTTACCATAATTAACCATTTTCTCATTAAATTATGCATTATCTCTCATTAATTCAACATTTTCATTATATACATAAACAAAATTTGTCTCTAAAATATTCATTTAATTTTTATAAATTCTATAAAAATTTATGGGTGTATTATTTCATCTTTATTATCCATTTAAGGCTTAATTTTACCAAATTACACTAAATAAACATTGTTTCTCCTCAGGGTAATATTCGGTCAACATGGGGAGTTCACCATATACAAGTCTAAAAATTAATTTAAGCATTCTATTATACTTATTCAAGGTCTAATTGTATTATTCTAGTGTCAATTTCAATTACACACCCTTTTATCAATTTTTTCCTAAGTTACATAAAGGAAAATCACTAAAAATTTAGGCAAATAATAGGATTTATTAGTCACTAACCTTTTTTCCTTGGTCTAGCTTGCCTAGACTTCCTTTTTCTTTTCTTTGGCTTTGAACACTTGCTCCTCTCCTTAAGAACCTAACATGGCCAAATTTTCCACCCATTAAAACCCTAATTTTTTGATCTCAAATGCTCAATTTAACATCATAAATGAATTTTAGGCACTAAAAACTAGTAAAAAATACCAAATAATTAAATTAAAACCATGAATTTTACTTACCTCTCTTTGAAACCTAAAGCTTTATCACTTAATTTCTCTTACTTTCCTTCCTCAAATCAAAGGATAAAGGTTTAAATAATAATCTAGAGAGGTAAAAATAATTTCCTTATTCTTGGTTTAGTGAATAACTTAGGCTAAGATGGAAGAAATTTAAGAAAGAATGGTAAAAGAGGACTCGGCCAAGAAGAGGGAGAAGAAGATAGTGAAAAATTATGGCATTCCACATATTTTTTTTTATAGTTGGTTTTAATGGGCTTTGGTTTGGGTCCATTAGTAGATTTAATTCAAATTAACCAAAGTCCATTAATAACCCATTAAATAGCTTTAATTAATTTATTTCACTTACTAAATTCAAATCACCTCAAATTTAATTTCATCATTCTTATCACATCAAAAATAGATTGTACACAAAATTTCAACACAATCAGAATCCGTTACTGGTCATATTCAATCGATCCGATTCGATAACTACCGATATCACCAAAATATTTATTTTTTTACACCAAAATATTCTACATGAAATTTTATTAAAATCTAAAAAATCTGACAATTTTTGGAGCTTATTTATTATTTTTAAAAATTCAGTCAAAGTCGAGTCAACATTTTCTATCAGGAAAATTGACTCGCTAACTTTTTAGTATTTTTGACTTTTGCAAGCTCATTTGATCTCAGTTTTACTTGAAATTTTAACCCCGGACTCACCATGACCAATACTTTTCGATGGTCAAATAAAATATTTTTTACTTTCGGGTACAATTTTCAGTCCGAAAAATACTATTTACCGTTGAAAATTATTGTTCACGGCCGATCCGGTGTTGAGGCTGTTACAAAATTGCCTCTTGTACTGTAGCTGAGGAAGCGAAAAATTATGCTTCTATTGTCGAAAGGGCTACACAATTCCATTTCTTACTACTCCATGAAATGGCACCCTTGCCTAGCAAAAAAATATAACCTGATGTGAATTTCCTCTCATCCACATTTCCTCCCCAATTAGCATTCGTATATCCTCTCAAATGCATATCCTTTCCTTGAAAGCAAAAAGAATAATTTGCGGTACATCAGGTCTGGTACATAATATTGCATACATCAGACTACCCACGGCACTGGCATATGAAAGTTCTTCATACGTTCTATTTGCTCTTCTGTCTTAGGACACATGCTTTTACTAAGAGACTGATTCTTAACAACGGGGTTGTCTATGGGCTTACAGTTTTGCATATTAAAACGTTCACGAATTTTGTTAATGTACGTCTCTTGAGATAGTAACAATAATCTTTTCGAGCGATCCATTGAAATACTCCAAGAATATAATATGCTTGACCCATGTCTTTCATCTCAAAGTTGGATGACAACCAATCTTTGATAAGATTTACGTGTTCTTTGTCATTTCCTGCTATGAGTATGTCGTCTACATACAATGTTAAAATGACCAACTTATTTTTCGAGCTTCTGGAATAAACACAATGGTTTGCATTAATCATGTTGAACTCATTTGACATAAATGCTTCATGAAATCTTAAATCCCATTGTCTCGAAGATTGCTTTAGGCTATAGATTGATCTCATCAATCGGCAAACCTTATATTCGCTGCCTTCTTCGATGAAACCTATAGGTTATTCTATATAGATTTCTTCTTTTAATCCTCAATTGAGGAAAGCAGTCTTTACATTCATTTGATGTAGCTCTAGGTCAAAACTAGCCACCAAGGCTAGAATTAACCTTATCGATATAAATCTAACAACAGGTGAAAAAATTTTCTCATAGTCAATTCCTTCATATTGTGTAAACCCCTTAGTGACTAGCCGAGCCTTGTAAGTTTCGATACTGCCATCAGCTCTTTTATTTTGAGAATCCACTTATTCTCAATTGGTTTTAGTCCTTCAGGTAGATCACCCAGTTTCCAAACATGGTTTGATCTCGTGGAAGCCATTTCTTTTTCCATTGCCTTAATCCATTTATCTTTAGCTGGGCACAATAGAACTTCTTTTACATTTTTAGGCTCATCATTTTCTTGTGGTGTAATAAAAAAAACTCGTTCGCACCTTCGATCTCAAATCGACTGTGCGGAACACTTTTCCTTTTAGATTTTTGAGGTTTCAAATCTTGATAAACATATCTCATATATTCATCATAGTTCGGAATGATCCAACTAGGATTGAACTCTATGCTCCCACTCAAATGAGAATCATGAATATCCATACTCCTATTGGAGTTAGGCATGCTTATCTTCCCATTGGAGAATGGATCCCAAATATCCAGACCGTTGAGAAGAGAGTCTCAACCTTCTTCATCAATTTTCCTCCCACTCAGATAGAGAGATCCGGGTTGTTCATCTTCTTGAGTATCGTAAAAAGCAAAGTCTTGACTTATTTTGCCCAACTTCAGAAACTCATTTTTCAAAAATACGACGTCTCGTGATTCAAATTCTGTTACTAAGTCATTTGATTGCTTACCCACGAACACGTATCCTTTTTGATACATTAGAATATCACACAAAAATACTATTTTTACCTTTTGGTCCTAATTTATCAAATTTATTCAAGGTATCATGGATATAAGCAGCACAACCCCAAGGGTGTAAATAACTCAGGTCAGTTTGCCGACTAGTCCATGACTCATAAGGAGTGGAAGCAACAGATTTGGAAGGCATACGATTTAGAACATATGTGACTGTTAACAGAGCATCTCTCCAATAGGAGATAGGCAAATTTGCTCGAGCCATCATTGAACGTACCATGTTTAAAAGGGTTATATTTCGCCCTTATTATGCAATCTTTTGCATAGTATCCATTATGCTGACAGTTAAAACACTTCACTTTAGAAATATTCACTTTCTTTTTACCTTTGGACCCCTTTTCATTTTGCTTAAATTTATGCTTTTTAGGCTCTTGAGCCCTTTCTTTGCCTTTTTTCATGGAAGGTCCTCTTCTTGTTCTGGTTTGATCTTTTCTTTCCAGAATTGGAATGTGCCATATGCACTTTAGCATTGATTTTGATCGATGTTAAACGGTCTTCTTTTAACTCCAAATATCTAGCGACATTCTTAAATGTCTTAATGTTATCCATGTGAGTCAGTTGCATTTTCATGCACTCCCAACTCCTTAGCAAAAATCGGATGATAGCCTGAACTTGTTGCTCGTTGGTCAACTTATGGCTTGCATCACCAAGCTCATAAATTATATTCTCCATCTCTCGGAGATGTTTTCGTATTGAATAATCAAGCCTCTTATGATATGTATCGAATTTGATCGTTAAAGATAGGAGTCTAGTTAGAGATACTCCTCCAAACTTCTCCCGCAATGCGACCCATAGATCCATTATTTTTTGATATGAGAGGAATTGTATGGTGATATCATCTTCCATTGCACTTAGGAGGATGATACGAGTAATAAAGTTCTTCTTTTTCTATGTTGCATAAGATGTTTGATCCTGCTTATGCTGAGCAAAAGTGCCATCCTCAGGTTCAGTCATTACTGAACTTAAGGTTTCCAGAGCCTCTTGCTCTTCAAGCACATACTGAATTTTCATGCTTCAGATTTCATAATTATCGCCATTCAATTTCATGTCTTTGTTTAATTCAGCGACTATGGATTTAGTAAGCCATTTAAATCCTCTGATAACAAATAGAACATATGTTGCACTTATTAAGAAGAATATGACAATACATGCTATTTACCATGCATCTAAAATTAGAATCTAATAAAGTTATCTATTAGGTTTAAAATCGAAAAAGTTACTATCAGTATCTAATTACCCTCTAAGTCCTAATGTCTAACCTTAAATATTACAATTTCATGCATAGTAAATTTAATTTATTGGAAATTAAGTTCTCTAACTTAATCGAGGATATTATGTGTATAAGATAATTATGCCTTAACTTAATAATCAAGCAATTATTCTACTCATAAAATATTGTATGGTAAATAATATTAAAATAAACACATTCATCATAAAAATTATAAGCCACCATAATATCCGAAATCAAAATAAACACATTTATTATAAAGTCCAATAAATCCAAAAGAAGACACAAATGTCTTATCTCAAAACAAAAATTAGGAAACAAAATTCCTAACATAAAAGTCCGCAAAAAAAGTATTATGACACTTATGTCAAAACAAATAATCAGGATCCCAATGGATCCAACACCATCCTAGTTACTGGAACTGTCATCCTGATCATACGCATTAACTATGAGGGCACTTCATGTGTGTAATCAGTAAACCATGGGCAATTCACTATACGCCCACTTCTGAGCACCATCTCAAATGGAGTGGTGCTCTTGTACACTTCTCGTTTCGCTACCTTATATAAAAATTTAATTATGGAATCCTTATAATTTTCTTGCCAGCTCAACAAATAAGTTCTAGAGTTTCACATGGTAGCTAAAAGATTCACACATCACATCATAAAGCAACTTATGATTTCATCCCCTATCCAGGCCACCAATTAAAATACAGTATTGCATCTTTCTATGCATTTTGACTATATGATGCCCAATAGCATAAATATCATAACTCCTTGCCTTCTTATGAAACCTCATGCTGTGGATCTCACGCACTCATGCATTGGCTAAAGTAACTCCTTGAGGAGTATGTGAAACTATGGGTGTCCTTATCATCGTCGTATCTGATACACATAATAATATAAAAAAATTTGTTAGTTTACTCATGTACAAATAAAAAATTGATTGAAACTCGTTTCAATCAAATATAAGGACAAAATTCACATAATTAATTTTCAAACATATTTGAAATTTAAAGAAGGTAGAAAAAACACAATTTTCTTAAATTTTCACAAATATTTAAACAAAATAATTAATAAAAATAATTTTATAACTCGAAAAATTTTTTAAAAATACCAAAAAATCAAAAAAATTAAGAAAATTAAATTTAAAAAATTGGGGTAAAAAATGGTGGCCGGAGGAGCTCGTACGCACCCACAGGCACTGGTAAGAGTGGCCCTCACTCACCGCACGCGCGACAGAGGAACCACGCGCTGGCTAAGCACCTTGCCATATGGCGTGACCCCATTGGGCCACGTACGGCCATGTGGCGGGATTGTGTGACATGTGGCGACTGCTCATTGGTCCACGTGGACACACTGTACTGACAAACATGATACATGGCATGACCGCGAACTGCCACGTGGCATCAGGTCACTGGTCCACGTGTTGACATGTGGCATACCTCACCAAGCCACGTGTTTGGACCCACATGCCATGTGGCTGCACCGCAGTTTGCCACGTGGATGCCAGGTGGCATGACACGTCAAGCCACGTAGCTGCCCTTACCACGTGTCAGGCCCACAGGCTGCCATGTGTCAACTTGTGGTTGGTGCCATGTGACACCAAATGGACCCCCACTGCCATGTTAGCTGACACGTGGTGTTTCACCATAACGACACGTGTTGCCCCCTATTAGGCCATGTGGTCGAGTGACATCTCGCTCAGTGGGCGTGGCGATACACATGCTGGAGACGCACCCTCTGGCACGTGCCCAACACACAGGTGGCGCGTGCAATCCATGCATCGCCTTCTCGTTGGTTTCAGGCCAGCGATTTTTTTAGGAGGTTTTTTGGGGTTTCTGAGTCTAATGATATGGTTAAAAATAAAAAAATTTCACTAAAAACATTTATTACGAACTTTTAATTAATTATTTAATTTCGGTGTCCAAAAAATATTAAAAAAAAATCTAGACCAAAATTAAAAAATAAACACATGAAGAATAGATCTGAAGTGCAAATTAATTAACATATCAATATGTCTAAAATTTCACAAAAATGCAGATCTACTTATAAATCATGCTGGAACGCAAAAATATGGCTCTGATACCAATAAAAGAAAATAAGCCATAAAAATATCACGAGATATAATCATAAATATCTCTCGTAACACATAATCACAATTGCCGAGATCGTCCTTCTTTTGCATTACCGGTATCATTTTCACCCACGTCTCGCTTTGCCTCTGGATGAGAACTTGAATTCACGAACTAAAAATCCCAACGAATAGAGAGAAAATGTGCGAAAAATTTTTGACAGAGTTTCGATATGGAATTCTTTTCTTGCTTCCCAATAATAGAATTCATAGCCCTATTTATAGGGCTCTCATTAAGGTAAATAAATTTTCCTTAATAAGAGATAATTAAATTTTCAGTTACTAAAATTAAATATAAGAAATAATATCAGTAATTAATATGTCAGTTACCTAATTTAAATTAGATAACTGCCTATATTAATATCCTCTTAATTATGATAAATTCTTAATTAAGAGGAATCCAAATGAGGGACTAATTTCATATTAATATTATTTTCTGTTCCAATATTATCACATATATATCGGGGTCAATTTCTCATTTCGTGAGTTATGGGCGTATCCTTAACTCCTTCACACTCCAAGCAAACTTTTGGAACTTATCTCCATTTTCACAAAATATACACCAATTCTCAAATTTCACTTTTTGCAATATATGACTTATTGGAGAGGTTGGTAAGCGCACTGGTTATTTTTAGGGATGATCACGGAGAGGGGATTCCCCGAATTTTTTCCCGGCGGGGACGGGGACGGGGGAAAAAAATTCCTGTTATGAATTCGGGGACGGGGAATGGGGTATCCGTCCCGCAGGAATTTCCGTCCCGCAAATTTTTTTTAATTTTAAAATATAATATTTTATAAATAATTAAAATTAAAATATAACTTAATTTTATAACTATTAAATTTTAAATTACACTTAATTTTAAATTTATGAATGGTTAAAATTTATATTAATTTAAATTATTATTTATTTTAAATTTTTTATTTATTAAATATTATATTTTAATTTTAATTATTTATAAAATATTATATTTTAAAATTAAAAAAATATATATATTCGGGGGACGGGGATCCCCACGGGGCGGAGAACGGGCGGATTTCCTTCCCGTTCTAGAGTCGGGGGCGGGGACGGGGAATCCCCGATCCCGCACGGGGCAGTGAGTGGGGATATAATCCTCGACCTCGCCCCGCCCCGTGAGCATCCCTAGTTATTTTATCTAAATTAATTGCTACAATATCCATTAATTTCTCCGAGTTAGATATTTTACACCTTTTACTTCAAGAAAAAGGTCATGCAGGTTAAGCATTTGATATATGTGTATTAGGAGCCATGTGATCATTTCCCTCACCTTCATTTTCACCATCCATGCCAAAGTTTATGTGGAAATAAATGACTCATTATATCATCTCCAACTCTTTCTGATTCAACTCTTATATTGTGCCTAATTGTACGATTATCTTTTCAAGTTCATGCATATAAATGCAAAACCATACTAGGACCATATAAATTGCATATGTTGCTATCGTACTTGCTTGTAATATCAATTTATTATCTTAATTATTTTCATATATAACAAATTTAATTTTAAAACAAATAAATTAGCACAAATAAAATAATTCTAATATGAATTAACACAAATGACAAAATAAAATATATAAATAAAAATAATCCTAAAATAGTTTTGGAGTATCATAAAATTTTATATTTAAGTTTTAGGACCATAAAAGAAATGTATATATGGTTCCAATATATAGAGATCTAATAAATACTAAAATCAGAGTATAAGTTTTGAGTATATAGTTTTTAAGATTTAGAAATTCAATTAAAAAAAAGGCGAATAGTTAAAAAATCTAAATACGTATTTTTATTTATTTACTAAAGCATTGTTTTTCTAATTAAGTAAATGCTAGGGAATTTCCTTGGTCGTACCCACATAGGCTTATTAGACATGTCCAATTGATTTATCTTCATGGGCCTGATTATAAACCCGAATGCAAATATATATTTTTGGATAAATTATAATCTATTAATATGTTTCATACCGTCAAAAGTATTTGCTAAAAATGAACTTTCAAGTTGATATCAAATAATATCATCAACCGAAAAAAAGAGGCCTTACTATTTTATTTTAGTTATAAAATAGGCATAGCAATAGCATTTTCCACAATTTTCATAAATTATTGGCCTTAAGCTTAATTTTATATTTTGCTTTCATAGGTATTACTCTTTGAAAAATGAAAACCCATTAAATAAATAAATAATATATAAATTTTCTCATTAATTGTCATTAATTAATATAATATCTCTTATATTATTGAAAATATTAAATTATCTTCTAAATTTATTAAAAAAATGACAAATGATCCCACTCTTATTATTTGATGTGTGTTTTTCGTATACTTTTTTTTAAGTGACAAGCATTTTTATATAGGGTAATTTTATATTTTTAATAAATTTAGGGAAGTGATGTAATAAGCAATTAGTTTAGAAGATAAATCTATTAAATGGTGATAATTTAGAAGTAATTTATATATTAACCCTTAAATAAATTTTTTAAAAAATCATAATTGAAAGTTTATTATAAACATCTTGACATCTGTGGCCAAATGTCAATTTTGGCCTTGACTAAACTAATGGGACTGTAAATTATGATTAAGTTGAAATTTAATATTTAAAAGTAAAGTTTGACTTAAATTTAATATTTTTTCAAGTTGAATTGAATACTTCGATTCAGAACCTAAGCTAGCAGTTTCCTAAAATTTAGACTAATATTAAGAAAATTTGAAAGGTGGGATCTAAATAAAAAAGTAATGTTTGATTTTTCTTTTTTTCTTTTTGGCTTCAATGATTAAGTTTAATTAGCTTTTATTATAAGAATACAAGTAATTTAAGTAGGGGTAAGCATATACCGGTTAATCGATTTATTAACAATTTTTTAAATCAGTCAATTAATTTCGGTTAATTGCTCTATCCATTTCGGTTTTTAATTCGATTTTTCGGATTAATTTATCGATTAACTACTAAAAAATTTTAATATATAAATTTAATGGATTATATAATTTGTAATTTTATTTTTAATAGTTAAAAATGCTTTAGAAATGAAAAAAATATAAATTAAATATAATATCCATTAAAAGAATAATTTTTTTTCATAATTAATTATAAAAATTAAATATATTCAATATAAAGCTAACAACAGATTACTAATTATAAATATATAAATATATAATGAATAAATAATAATAATAATAAAAGATAATTTTAATGTTTATTTACTAAAAATATGTATTTTAATAATATTTTAAAAATTATATATCATAATATTTAAAAATTACTTAAATATTGAAAAATATAAATATAAAATTTAAAAGATAATTTATAAAATATATATAGATCGGTTTCAGATTGATTTGCTTAATTATCGATTTTTAAAAATAAAAATTATAAATTTAAAATTTTAATTCATTTAACTTAAAAATTAATTTAATTTTAAATTAATTAACTGAAATTTCGGTTTTTTTTTTGCTCGTCTCTAAATTTAACTATTTAATGCAGTGTCATTTTTTTCTTCTCGCTACGTGACGAGTTTTGGCATGCTTTAAGGATTGGAATGTTGACCAAGAAAAAACGAAAGTCCTAAAGTGTGGGGTCTATTGACCCACTTATTTAGCTAAAATAAAAAGTTACCTCCCATAAAGTTAAATTGTTTTCAATTGAATCCCTTAACATTTTTTTAATTGACTCCACTGAATGAAAGAAAAAACATTTTTAAATTTCTTTTTTTTTTGATAAAAACACTTATATTCTTATGCTTTCTAAAAATAAAATGAAATAGTTCCCCCCATATTTAATTTTTAATTGCACAAAAAGTGTACTTTTTTTAGCGAACATTAAAAAAATGAATAATTCATTATATTTGAAAATAACTAGTTAAAAAATAAATAAATTATTTCTCCAAAATAATGCACTTAAAGCTAATAGGACTATTTGATTTTCGTTTTAAAAAAACAGAAGAATGCCAAAGCATCAATATAATCAAATTTGAAGGATATTTTAGTATTATTATACCTAGAGGTGTTCGGATTTGGATCTAATTCAAGTGAACTTTATTTTTAAATGATAAAGGCCAAAACACTTATTTAAAGAGTATTAAATTTTAAAAATTAAATAAGGCTGGCTTACGTAATAATTAAAATCCAAATTTGCCTGTTAATAAATGGATTCGGATTGAGCTAAATTTATACGCAAAAATAATTAATCAAGCCCAAATTTTTGCAGGCCGGGTGGATACTCGAGCCCATGATTAGGTCTAATTATAATTAATAGAAAAAATAATGTAAGAGTTAATCTAATAATGGAATTATTTATGAAGGACTATTTGGTTACTTTTGAAAATAGAGGGACTCAAATGCGAATATTGTCACATGTGAAAGGAATTTAAGTAATTTGCTCTTTTTAAATTTACCATAGAGGAAAGGCTTTTAAATGATAGAATTACAAGATGCCCTTTTCAAATGTGGAAGTGCTATATTTAATATTCCTTTTGAAGTAGGAGGGCTTCAAAGTTCAAAGTATGAGATAAAAGCAATATATAAGATTAAAGGGCTCGCATAAAATTAAAAAGGCTTATATTTATAAAATTTTAAACTTTGTATTCTAATTTAAATTATGAATTAAAAATCTAAAATAATTAACAATATAACATATCTCTTTACTTGGTGCGAGTGTTAAGAAACTCAGATTCCCTTAAATAAGGTCACAATTTCAATATTTGTCTCACGTATGGAACGTACGCCATTTAATGGATTGTCCCTAATTATGGATTCGATACTGTCCAATTTTAAAAAAAAGAGCTTTCATATTAAAAAAAAATATAACATACCCCTTTAAAATGAAGTCTTAACATATGATATACATTTGGAGCTTACAAAAAAACACTTCAAAAACACATATTTAAATGCTAACTATCTGAAATTACGGTAACTTTTATACAAAACCACATGATCTTAATTATAATATATTACTATTTTATCTACATAAATGCTATAATTATCTTATATCAAATCATGCATTTCTCAAAAATAAATTGGAGGTTATTAAATTATCATATCTTTATAAATTAATGTTATATCTACATAAATTAATGTTATAATATTTGTTTTACGATATATATGTAAATATCAATATGTTTTAATTTTGAAATTATATATTTTACCGTCCAAAATAAAATATTGCGATAGACAGGCAACAATTTATAATAGTAATTATAAATTTAAGTGATAAATTAAATATAATCAAAGTTTAAATATTAATTTTGAAATTCTTTATAAATTCAGGAGATTTTATATATTAAACTCAAAATGAATTAGAAACTATTTTTTTTCTCATTTTTTTTAACGTTGTTTTGGAAAATGATAGATAGGAATGCACATAAATAAATCAAAATTTTGCGAGATACAAACAGTTAAATGAGATCGAATTGCATTATAATTTAAATAAATCATTGTTAAACATATAAAATGATAAATTATCTGAATTATAAACCAGTTAAAGTCTATAAAATTATTTTTTAGTTTAAATCTTTTTAATTCAAAAATCATCATTTTATAAAAATCATGTTATTTTCTGGATTAAACTTATCATATTGTGGATAAATTAAATTGGATTTAAATAACATTTTATTACTATAATTAAAAAAATGCCCAAAATATATCATTTATTTATTTTTTTCCAGTCCAAAATAATAAAAAAGGAAACTAAAAGTGAGCCCAAGTTAATCATTACAAACAAATACCAGCTAATCAACAATTCAATCCCTCCTTATTTTCTCTCTCTTACTTTGCCCTAATAAAATACACTATTCTTATAATCCCTTTCTCATCTTCCTTTCTCCTTCGCTTTCTCTCTTTCTCTCTCTAAAACTACACAAGAGAGAGAAACTCATTCACTGTCACTGACTATAATACAAAAGAGCCACCATCTCCACTGCCAGCCTCCAAACCCTAATTCTTCTCTTCGCAGCCAATAGCCATGGACGACTCAACTCAGCAGCTTCAACAAGCTCAACTCGCCGCCTTACTCGGCCAAGACACTGCTCCTTTTGAAACCCTAATCTCCTCCCTGATGTCCTCTTCCAACGAGCAACGATCACAGGCTGAGCTCGCTTTTAATCTCTGTAAGCAAACCGATCCCAATGCTCTCTCTCTTAAATTAGCTCAGCTTCTTCAGTTCTCCCCTCACACCGAATGTCGCGCCATGTCCGCTGTCCTCCTCCGTAAGCTTCTCACTAGAGACGATGCTTATCTCTGGCCTCGGCTCTCTCTTTCTACTCAGTCTTCGATCAAATCTATTCTATTGACTTGTATTCAGCATGAGCAGACCAAATCTATCGTTAAGAAGCTGTGCGACACCGTTTCGGAGCTTGCTTCCGGCATTTTACCTGAGAATGGATGGCCTGAGCTTTTGCCGTTTATGTTTCAGTGCGTTTCGTCTGATTCACCTAAGCTACAAGAATCGGCGTTCTTAATTTTCGCCCAATTGTCGCAGTATATCGGTGAGACGTTAGTTCCGTTTATAAAGGAGTTGCATAGTGTGTTTTTGCAGTGTTTGGGATCGTCGCCGAATTTTGACGTTAAAATAGCGGCTCTGAATGCTGTGATTAATTTTATTCAGTGTTTGAATAGTTCGTCGGATCGGGATAGGTTTCAGGATTTGTTGCCCGCGATGATGAGGACGTTGACCGAAGCTCTAAATAATGGAAATGAGGCTACGGCGCAGGAAGCGTTGGAGCTCCTTATCGAGTTGGCAGGTACGGAGCCTAGGTTTCTGCGGCGGCAGTTGGTGGATGTCGTGGGTTCCATGTTGCAGATTGCAGAAGCAGAGAGTTTAGAAGAAGGGACACGGCACTTGGCGATTGAGTTTGTTATTACTCTAGCCGAGGCAAGGGAGAGGGCGCCCGGGATGATGAGGAAGTTGCCACAGTTTATAAGCAGGCTGTTTGCAATATTGATGAGGATGTTGTTGGATATTGAGGATGATCCAGCATGGCACAGTGCGGAGAATGAGGACGAAGATGCTGGAGAGACCAGTAATTACAGTGTTGGGCAGGAGTGTTTGGACAGACTGGCCATTTCTTTGGGTGGTAACACGATTGTTCCGGTAGCGTCTGAGCAGTTGCCTGCATATTTGGCTGCTCCGGAGTGGCAGAAGCACCATGCTGCTCTGATTGCCCTTGCCCAAATTGCTGAGGGTTGCTCCAAGGTACAGGAAATTTTTCTTAATTTGTGGTATTATGTCGGTTGAATAACCTGTGCTACTTTGGCATATTCTATGGAAGGTAATTTGCTGTTCTACTTTTAATCTTAATTGTGGTTGCTTGTTGCTTATTGTTTCTACCGTTTTATTTGCATTTTAAACTATAGATAATAGGTTCATAAACGCTATTTGCACACTTGGGCTTGATGTTCAATAGGAATTTGTTTCATTTTGCTTCAAAGAAGGCACATGGAAGCTTGAGAATGCTAACTAGTGACCGGTTTTTTGTTTTTTTGGCTATTCTCATGTTTGGTAGACTTTAGAGTAGTGCAGAGTATGGTCCTGGATTGTTCTGCTAAAGGTGTACTACTCTGTGTGTTTGATTTTGTTGAAGAGACAATGCTGTTCTACTTGCAATAATAACCGAAAAATCTGCTTTTTACTATTCAAAAGTAAATTGGATATGTCATGGAGAACTTAGGCAAAATACAAAAATAATAGCCTTTTTGATTATATTTCTTAAATGTTTAAAACGATGAGAACTTGTCTGTGGGTTGTTTCTAAGGGTAATGTTACCCCAACTTTAATATTCACAAATTTCTCCTTGGTACTGTTGTTGTAGGTTATGATAAAAAATCTTGAACATGTAGTGTCAATGGTTCTAAACTCGTTCCATGATCCCCATCCCCGAGTAAGATGGGCAGCTATTAATGCGATTGGACAATTGTCAACGGATTTGGGGCCAGATTTGCAAAACCAGTACCACCAAAGGGTGTTGCCAGCATTGGCTGCTGCAATGGATGATTTCCAGAATCCACGTGTACAGGTTGGTTCTGCTATCTGATGCAAATGCCATTATGATTCACAATCTTTTCTTGCATTAGCTGTGGTTGGGTGTTTTTCATTCTCATATGACCTAAATCATCTTTCATATGCATATTCTTACTGCGTGAACTCTTAGCATTGTATGTTTTGATTTCTGCATTTTTTAGTATATATGCCTGTGCGTGGTTCCAAACTCCACAATCACACATACCTGTAGATTTTTCAATTGTCTTGGTCTTCTTATTTCTTGAAGCTACACAGCTTTTGAAAGGTCTTGTAGGCTTGTAATGCATTCATTTATTTAGATTTTCTAGTCTTATGAGTCAATTTTTAACATGATCCTAACCTGCCACCATGTGGGAATCTTCAAATTGAAATGCTCAACAACTGATAAGGTAATGAGTAAACATCGTTTTCAGATTTAATTGGTCAAACGTGCAAATGATTGGATCTTAATTACTATTTGTACTTGTGTTCTTATGACATGTTGGCTGCTAAAACAATTCTAAAAAATTTAGGATATGTCAATTGGTACTTTTATAAATAACAAAAAATACACATGTTATTTTTTATTTGGTTGGAAAAATATGTTTCTTTACTTGTGGCTTTTTGATTTGTAATTAGTTTGATCTATTTTCTGCTTTTATTAAAAGTTTGTGAAGGTTTGAATAAGGAAAAAGAACTCATATTAATGATTGTTTTCAGAAAATTCTTTCGCTAGTTTATTTGGTAACGGTTTTTTTTTATAAAATATTTGGATCAAAATCTTGATAATTTAGGCACTCTCTGAATGAATTCACCGTTCTTCTGTATTAAATATTCAAATTTCTAATTCTTTTATAGTTAGATGCTCATAGCAATATTTAATTGCGTAAGCATTTTTAGTTTATGCGTAGAATTTTGACGTATTTGTGGGAGAGAGACCATTACATGTTATCTTTTAGATAAACACTATTTACACTTGTTGTGACACTTAAGATTTACGAAATACATGTCATCCACACTTACTGTGGCAATGAGAATTTAACAAATACATGGTAAGCTGTACCCAAGAATTATTCAATAACCTTGATTGGCCAAACTTTGGGCACCATTTTATGAATTTATCATTCATAATTGAAATGTCCAGAGAACTTCAGCATTGGATCTGCTTATGCAACGTGAGTGAACCATGGATGTTTTATTTCCATTTGACTTTCACATTGACACTCAAGTGAAGCTCAATCATATTGCATTTTTGTGCTGTTGTGTTATATTTGTATTATTGGAATCAAAGGTTGCTTGTCTGATGGATCTGCTCCTCACTACTATGCACAGTGAGGTGATCACTAACCCTTGTGTCTACTTCATTTGATAAGGTCTTTGAGTTGAATTCATCAATTTCTGGCTTGAAATGGTTACTTCTCCTTTCAAGAACAAGTTAAACAAATATGAGTGAAACAAAAAACATTTCCCTTGAAATTTGCTTGGAATTTCAGTATGGGTAATTGAACGTTTCACTTTTTAGGTCAAAAGTGTGGCTTTTGGAAGTAAAGAAAGGTAAAAGAACTTTTCAGGTTCAGTTATTTTATTGTGTGCCTTCCGTACCATAGGAATACGAATTTTTGATTTATTTGGATTACATGATTTCTAGTTATCATTGTTCATTTGCTAGCTACTCTGCATGCCTTCTCATTTTCACGTTGTCTCACTAGCCATTTGAGATTTTATTTTATTTTTCTTAATAGCTGGTGAATTTTGAAGGTTAATAGTCATGCAGAAATGGATTTTTCATTGGATTCTTTTTTGACAGGCACATGCTGCATCTGCGGTGCTCAACTTCAGTGAGAATTGTACTCCAGAGATTTTAACTCCTTACTTAGATGGAGTTGTCAGTAAATTGCTTGTACTGCTACAGGTATTTGAAGAAAAGTGCTTTTTCCTAATCATCCACAAGCAAAAACATTGATTGAGTTATCGATCTTATCTTAATAATGTGTGCTTTGTAGAATGGAAAACAAATGGTGCAAGAGGGAGCCTTGACTGCCTTGGCATCAGTTGCTGATTCATCTCAGGTAATTATAATCAACGTTTTTGATATCACCATCATCATTATTGTTATTTATGTTATGGAAATTTGGTCTAACATAATCTGATGCTGCAGGAGCACTTCCAGAAATATTATGATGCAGTGATGCCATACCTGAAAGCTATCTTGGTGAATGCAACAGACAAGTCTAATCGCATGCTACGTGCAAAATCCATGGAGTGCATTAGTCTGGTTGGGATGGCTGTTGGAAAGGATAAATTTAGGGATGATGCGAAGCAGGTATCTACCATATATCCATGCTAGTCTTTCTCATTTCTGATCTTCCTTGAAGTGTACAGCATGTTTCATGACTTGGACACTTGTTGATGACTCCTCGAGTTTATATTCTATTAGTTCAATTCTTACCATCATATTCTGACATTTTCACCCCTCTTTGGACTAGAAATTGTTTGGTTTGCCCTTAACTTTTGGAATCAAGTCTTTTATAACTTTTTTGGTTTTGGAAGGTTATGGAAGTCCTCATGTCGTTACAAGGATCTCAAATGGAGACAGATGATCCAACAACAAGTTACATGTTACAAGTATGTTTATATCTTTGAATAAAATAGTGTGAGGAATTAATGTATATTCTGTTTGTTGATTTCTGTTGTCTAACATTAGCTCCTTTACACTGATATAGGCATGGGCCAGACTTTGCAAGTGTCTGGGACAGGATTTTCTTCCTTATATGAGTGTTGTCATGCCACCTCTGCTTCAGTCTGCCCAACTCAAGCCAGATGTGACTATTACATCTGCTGATTCTGATAATGATATTGATGACTCAGACGATGATAGGTATAAGTCCTCTAGGGTAATGGATAGAGAATAATGTGCTTTTGATTGCCTTCAAAATATCCTCCTTTTATTATTGCTGTCCTCATTTGTTCTTGTTCGTTACACCTTATTCAATGAATAAGCTGCTAAACCACACCCAAAAAAAAAATGAGGGATTTTTTTTTAAACTGATTTGACTCGTAGACATCTCTCCTTTTGCTTGTTTTCTTGTTAAATGCTCCATAGGTTTTTCACATAGTAATTTTTCCTGATTCCATGGTATGTGGCCTAAGCTTGGTTTGGCACATGCATGCACGTCAACTCACTCATATGCATGGGAATGTACTAAGCATGCAAATTTGCTTACTGATGAATATGCACTCATGGTTGTGTTGCCTTGAAATGTATGGCATTTGCTGAGGGTTTTTCTATGTCACAGTATGGAGACTATTACCCTTGGGGACAAAAGGATAGGGATCAAGACTAGTGTCCTGGAAGAAAAAGCAACTGCTTGTAACATGTTATGTTGCTATGCTGATGAGCTTAAGGAAGGCTTCTTTCCATGGATTGACCAGGTCCATTTCAGTTAAATGTATTTTATTTTTTATTTGACATCACATTCCAAGAATATGGTCATATTAAAATAGCATTTGCCTTGCAGGTTGCCCCAACCCTAGTTCCCCTTCTGAAATTTTATTTCCATGAAGAAGTTAGGAAAGCAGCTGTTTCAGGTATCCAGTGTATTCATTGAATTTATTTTTCTTTCATTTCCCTTTGTGCTCTTCATTAGATTTTATGAGTCCTCACTGGAAACACTGAATCCGTTTATAGCCATGCCGGAGCTACTGCGGTCTGCAAAATTAGCTGTGGAGAAGGGGGTGGCACAAGGTCGTAATGAGTCATATGTAAAGCAGTTGTCTGACTACATCATCCCTGCTTTGGTTGAAGCTTTACATAAGGTCCATATATTTTCTTTTTGCCCACTGTTAGAATTAATCCATAACTTTGCAGCTAAAGTTGATAGGTCTGCCGGGTGATGGGATTTTTTTATTTTTTCATTTTGTTTGCAGGAACCTGACACTGAGATCTGTGCAAATATGTTGGATGCACTAAATGAATGCTTACAGGTTTGCTATAATAATTATTTAGGAGATTAAATTTTCAGTTCCTTTGGCTGGTTCATGGGATTTTCATGGTAATATACCATTCAAATGTTCTGCAGTATGTACAGAACCTGAATATCTAAAAATTTTATTAGCTCAGTTGGAATTAAACTCTGAGCTTATTTGCCAAATTTTGTATTTCTTCTTTCAGATTTCTGGAACACTTGTTGAAGAAGGTCAGGTGCGATCTGTTGTGGATGAGATAAAACAAGTGATCACTGCTAGTTCTAGCAGAAAAAGAGAGAGAGCAGAGAGGGCCAAAGCTGAGGACTTTGATGCTGAGGAGGGAGAGTTGATTAAAGAGGAAAATGAGCAAGAGGAAGAAGTTTTCGACCAAGTTAGTGTGTGGTAGACTGCTTAGTTTTTTGAAATTCCGTAAGATTTGATACTTTCTTACCTTGGTTGCCTACTCTATTTCCAGGTGGGTGAAATATTGGGAACTTTGATCAAAACATTCAAAGCATCTTTCTTGCCTTTCTTTGATGAGCTATCAACCTATCTAACTCCTATGTGGGTAAGTTTCACAAGTTTCCTTACATTTACTTTTTTTTTTTAAATCATTAATTGGTATTAAGAGATGTCACTGGACATACTGGCATATGAAATTTGTTGATGACTATCATGGTTTACAAACTTTCCTCAGAAACCTGTCTTTTTGAGTTTGCTTTTGTCTTATTGTGCAATTTTGGTAAAAACTGATTAAAAACAATAACAAATTAAGCCTTAATCCCATACTAGATGCAGGTTTGTGTATGTGGATTCTTTATCTCTAGATCCCTCTGTCTAAGGCTAGATCAGCCCTTCAATCTTGAGTAACTTTAGGTGTTCAAACAATATTTCTCTCCACATGAACCTAGGTGTGCCTTTACCCTTCTTATTTTCTACCACTAAACTATCACATTTTCTAATTAGGGGTCTCTGTAGCACAGGTCCAAACCATTTTAAATATCCGCATATTTTGGCTCCAATGCGTGCTACATTGGGGATATTCAAGCATAATTGCTTTTAATTAATACTCACTCCGTTCTTTTTTATCAGTCACTTTTGTTGTTTTCATTAGGATTAAGAAATAATAAATAGATTTAAATTTAGTATTAAATTGCGTGATTAAGACTAAATTATCAAATCTGATTGGTTCTAACTTTATTGAAAAAAAAAAATAAATTGAAAAAACAAATTAAATTACATTGAAAGTCTAAAAATGACAGATAAATAGAATTTAGATTTTACTCAAAAGCGACAGATAAAAAAGAACGGAGGGAGTACTTGGGATTCAAAGGTGCTATATTTAAGCTTAAGCTTACTGCATTCTTCAACATTTTTACATAGATGAACAGAATGTAAACCGTGATATAGAAATTTGTTGTATCAAAAGCTGAATGTGTTGGTCTGTATTCTGACTTTTTTCATTATGCAGGGGAAGGATAAAACGGCTGAAGAGAGAAGAATTGCAATCTGCATTTTTGATGATGTCGCAGAACAATGCCGGGAAGCAGCTCTTAAGTAAGTTTTTGTTGAATATGTATTACATACATGGTTGTGCGCTCTTTGAACATTTGTTTGATGTGAATTGTCCAACGATGTTTGTACAGATACTATGATACATTCCTTCCATTCCTATTAGAGGCTTGCAATGATGAAAATCCAGATGTTCGGCAGGTCTGTGACAAAAGCTTTGATAATTATATATCTTTGGTTAATGATATCCTCATCAAGTTGTATAATTATTCTTCAGGCTGCTGTGTATGGACTTGGAGTTTGTGCAGAGTTTGGTGGATCTGTATTTAAACCTCTTGTTGGAGGTAATTTGCCTGCATGCCAGAGTTGTTGATTCCCTGATGATTTTTGACAGAGTTGAATCAGTTTCGTTTTGATTACAGTTTAACATTTGTTTATGGCTTTATTCAGAGGCACTTTCAAGACTAAATGTCGTTATACGACATCCTAATGCCAAGCTACCTGAAAATGTTATGGCGTATGATAATGCTGTTTCTGCTTTAGGGAAAATTTGCCAATTTCATCGGGAAAGTATTGATTCAGCTCAGGTAATTCTGTGTTCAGGTGGGATCTGTTTTAGCAAATCATATAGATATCATTAGAAGGCATTCTACAATATATAAAAGATGAGCCCTGGGGAGCGAATGTTTCTTGTAATGGAAAGTGGGAATGGTATCATGCAGCATCTCTACTATTCGGCATCTCTCTTGCAGTTTGCAACTGACAGCAGTAAATATGTTTGCAGGTGGTTCCAGCGTGGTTAAATTGTTTGCCAATAACAGGTGATTTGATTGAAGCAAAAGTTGTTCATGAACAGCTTTGCTTGATGGTAGAGAGGTGAGGACTCATCTTCTATATGCTTTCCTCTCTGATCTTTTCCTAGACATGAATTTGTAATCAATATTCATCTTTGTATCTATCTACAGGTCAGATAGTGAACTTTTGGGTCCAAATAATCAATATCTTCCTAAGATTGTCTCGGTATTTGCTGAGGTTAGTGGTTTATTCCCAAGAAAATCATCTTGATTCCCAAAGTTTCCCTTTCTATTTTAAAGCGTCTTTATATGTGGAACTGTGAGGCGTGGTTCCAGATGAATTGTAAGTTTCAGAGCATAGTTATCCTATTATTTGATCTGCGTGAGTGCTTAGCCTGAGCTTGTTAGTAGTATTTTTATATCCCTTTTGTATGGTGGAATAACATCATAGCTTGAGCTTGTTAGTAGTATCTTTAGGATGGTGAATCACAGCATAGTTATTGGTACAATGATTTTTTATGACTCTAAATGAGAGATTGTTAAATGCGAACCTACATTTGTTCCAAAACGTCGATAAATTTCGTATGCAAATGCTGATTTTTAGAGTTTGGAAGTTGCCTTCATTTTTTTTTTTAAATTAATAACTTAATAGAGAGTCCTTGTTATTGTAGGTTCTTTGTGGCAAGGATCTGGCCACAGAACAAACTGCAAGCCGAATGGTTAACCTGTTGAGGCACCTTCAGCAGACTTTACCACCAGCAACATTGGCATCAACTTGGGCACTGTTGCATCCACAGCAACAGATGGCGTTGCAATCCATCCTCTCATCATAGCTCGTGGGAAATTCTTAAAAAAATTGCAATCTCCATTCTGTAATTGTGAAAGCATATTAATTACCATTCATTCTTTTGCATAAGATGGTTGCCATCATTTTTGTCATTGCGACCTTGCATCAAGTTGGATTGAGTGTGAAAGCCCCATCATTGCGAGTGAAGTGAATCCTTTTTGTAGAATGTGTATATTATTTGTGTTACAGTAATAGTTGGAATCAAGTCAGTGAGGAAGAAAAAGTACAAGCGTCGGCATTTGGGATTTGGGTTCTTTTTCTTTTCTTTCTTTTTTTTTTTTTTTTTGGGTTCCATTTTTGTTTTGGGATGGTGCGTGAGGTTTGAGGGTTGTCAAGTGAGGCAATTCTTGTCGCAGTTTTGATCTTATTATGTTGCCGATTTAATACAGACTTTACGATTGTGAACGTGCATGGATTTGAAATTTTTAAATGTGATTCTTTCATTATATTGCGATTAGTATTGTGGTTGGTATTCGACAGACATTTTGATTTTGTTGGGCTATCACTTATCTTACAACTCTGGTTTTACAATTTGAGCTGGCTTTTATATATATATATATATATATATATATATATATATAGATATTGTATTTTAGATGGCATTGTTGATTTGATAGTGAAAAAGCAGAAAATATTTTAATCCAATGACTGTAAAGTGATTGTGAGCACAGGGGAGATGAACCTTTTCGCCAATCAAGTGAAATTCTTGGAGATTGGAGATGAAAATGCATAAAAACAACTGAGCTTGTCCAATTTAAGAAAACTTACTGATGATGTTGAAGTTATTTTGGTGATTATCGCTCGAAATTTAAGCTAACAGGGCAACAATCTGATATGCCTGTCAGTTGATCCAAATAATAACGTTTATGAATTTATTTTTGCATAAACCAATACCAGCACTGAGCAATGTCTTTATTTATTTATTCTCTCTTGGATCATCTTATTTAAGCTTTGGCGGTCTATTCAATTTCATAACTCTTTAGACTGTTTTTGCAATTTTCCTCAGCATTTGAACTCTCTACGGGGAATGAAATTTTGTTTCATGTAAGCTCTGGTTTGAAGACAACAAGAGTTTAACAGCATCGATTTGTTTGATACTGAAAGGGGAGATTCTATCAAAACAAGGTAGTAGATGCCATAAAAACATTTTGATTTTGTTTAGGTATTTAGAAGGGCCCAATCATTTCACTCTTCGGTTGCCAGGATTCCAAGTGGCTTTTCCATGTTGCTCTTCACAATTTCTCTTTGTTTTCTCGTTGACTCTTTAAAGCAGAGGACAGCTACTTATTGTTAACACCATTTAAATTATTAAGTTTGACTCTTGTTTCCCTCTTTTATTATTTTGGAAATGGCTTCCATGTCCCAACTCCAACTACTGCATGTTCTGATTAAGAGTTGGCTTATTCAAGTTCTTTCAATTTCACTGCATTTAAATAATGATTTCAATTTTTAGAAGTCTATTAAAACTCACTGCCAATACAATAAATAACACATATGAAAATCCGAATAGGGCGGTCATATATTCCCTAAATACATTTAGTCAAAATAATGTAGCTATTTAAAACTTGTCATTAATATTACTGCCTTGCTTATTGGATAATCTGACATATTTTTTACTTAGTCTAAACATTGAGAAATCAGTCATCCTTCAAAGAACACATATTCAAAAAGAACTTGCTAACAAGAACTTAAAGACAAGGCATCCCACTAACATAAGTATTGGTAGACCACTTTGTGTTTGATTTCTATAAATAAATCAGAACCTCTTCTCTTATTAGGCACTCATTTCTATCATTCAAAACATAGCAAAATGAGAAATGAGTCCCATAAACAACCGGAAGGAGTCTCAGCCAACAAAAAAAGCAAGTTCAAAGACAACAATTGCAAGAGCAAGTTTGTGGGTGTAAGACAAAGGCCTTCAGGAAAATGGATAGCAGAGATCAAAGACACTACACAGAAGATCAGAATGTGGCTCGGGACCTTCGAAACTGCTGAAGAAGCTGCTCGTGCTTACGATGAAGCTGCTTACTTGCTTCGTGGATCCGACACCAGAACCAACTTCACCACTTATGTCCTCCCCACCAATTCTCCTATCTCAATCAAAATCAGAAATCTACTCAATCACAAAATGAACTTGAAACAGAACTTCCCTGCTGCAACCTCATTAAAAAGTACTGTCGAACCAAGTAGTATGATTAGTAGCAAGAGTTATATGCAAAGTGATAATGCTTCTGTGAGCAATGCTTGCAGCCGTGGGATGTACTCAAGTAACCATGCCAAGGTTGTTGGTGTCAAACAAGAAAATCATCAAATGTTTGATGATGTTTATCGACCCAATTTGAGTGGTTGCAACAATTGTGATTTTGAACAAGGTTCAACTCAATTTTACTATTCATCATGGCCATTACCAACTGAGTTTGATCATTTTCCACTGATGCAAGAAGGGACAATGAAGTTGGCGAAGAATGTTGATGGTTTGCCTGATTCATCAAGTCAAGACTTAGAATTTTCTGAGTTTGAAAGGATGAAGGTAGAAAGGCAGATATCAGCTTCATTATATGCTTTGAATGGAGTGAATGAGTACTTAGAAAATTCTTATGTTCCAAGTGATGCTCTTTTTGATGTTCAAACTCTGAGTCAGCTCTTCTGTCCAAGTTAATTTTAGGTTTAAGTTTTTTTATTTTTTATTTTTTTTCCATCCATCCTTTTAAATTGGTCAAAAATACATCCACCAAAATTTCTTTTGGTTGAATTTACCGGAGAAAATTTTCCATTATAATTTTTTACAAATAGGTAATTTTTCTTTTAAAAACTTATCAAAATTAACATACACGTAATACTATATGACTAGTAGCAGTACGAGATAATTATCATTTTTTTTTAATTTTAAAGCTTTATAATTTTTTTCCCTTTTTATTCTTAGAGTTTGATAGCAAAAAAAAAAAAAAAAACTTAACCCTTAATTTTATTACTTCTTTTTAGTTGTCTCTTTTTATCTTATGAATTTAGGGAATATAGATGGATATATCTTTGACGAATGAATGAGATCAGTGATACAATGAGAAAATTATTTTCATCTACTTGCTTGACATTCATCTAATGTAGGATGATATGTATGTATTTGAGTGTTCATTTGGTACACTATGTGCAATATGTGAGAACCATTTGATTTAAAAATTACATTTTTATCCGCCTATTAACCAAATAATCATAACAATTATTAATGTATTATTTTAGGGGTTACATTTTAATATTTTATCATGATCAAAAGTGTTAAGTAAATAAGTTAATAAACAGCGTTAGAAATTATATCATATGTCTTCATCACTTATGCATTTTGTTGTTGTTATTACTATTAATTAATCAATCAATCAATGCATTAAATTTTTTTTTATCATTAATTAATAGATTAATTAGAAATTGAGTTATTGAGAATTAAATTTGAAATAAAGACTTTAATGATAAACTTTTATTATTTATAATTGTCATGTGCAAAGTATTGTACACAAAATTAGTAATACAAAAAGTAAATTTTATGATGTACAAATAAAATTATAAAATATATAAGATGCATAAAATTAATGAAATTACCGGAAGAAATCTCTGAATTTTTTCACCATTTCATATATACTAGTAGCTGTTGATTATGTTAGTAAATGGGTAAAGTCGTAGCTATGAGGACTTGTAATCACAAGTGGTAGTAGAATTCTTAAAGAGGAATCTTTTTACTCGGTTTGGGGCACCAAGTACTATTATTAGCAACGGTGACAAACATTTTGTCAGCCATCAATTTAAAATATTGTTTAGAAAATATGGCATCAAGCATAATATCACAACCTCATACCACCTCTAAGCTAATGGATAGGTCGAGGTGTCTAATAGGGAATTGAATTTCATAATTGAAAATACTGTCGATAATTCTAGGAAGGATTGGTTACTAAATTAAGTTACATGAGGCTCTATGGGCCTATAGAACTGAATTTAAGACGCCTATAGGCATGCATCTTTTTAGACTTGTTTTTGGCAAGGCATGTCACTTACCAGTCAAACTTAAACATAAACCATATTGGGCTATCAAAATTAATCCTAATTTTGATTTGAGAAGTGCAGGTTAAAAGAGACTTTTGTAGCTCAATGAACTTGATAAGTTTTGACTTTTGTTGTATGAGAGCACTACTGCTGCATATAAGGGGAAGACAAAGCACTGGCATGACAAGAAGTTGGGCTATCACTTATCTTACAACTCTGGATTTAAAATTTGAGCTGGCTTTTATATATATATAGTTTTAAATCGTATTTTAGATGGCATTGTTGATTTGATAGTGAAAAAGTAGAAAATATTTTAATCCAATGACTGTAAAGTGATTGTGAGCACAGGGGAGATGAACCTTTTCGCCAATCAAGTGAAATTCTTGGAGATTGGAGATGAAACTGCATAAAAACAACTGAGCTTGTCCAATTTAAGAAAACTTACTAATGATGTTGAAGTTATTTTGGTGATTATCGCTCGAAATTTAAGCTAACAGGGCAACAATCTGAAATGCCTGTCAGTTGATCTAAATAGTAACGTTTATGAATTTCATTCTTTGGTTGCCAGGATTCCAAGTTGCTTTTCCATGTTGCTCTTCACAATTTCTCTCTGTTTTTTCGTTGACTCTTTAAAGTAGAGGACAGCTACTTATTGCTAACACCATTTAAATTATTAAGTTAGACTCTTGTTTCCCTCTTTTATTATTTTGGAAATGGCTTCCATGTCCCAACTCCAACTACTGCATGTTGTGATTAGGAGTTGGCTTATTCAAGTTCTTTCAATTTCATTGCATTTAAATAATGATTCCAATTTTTAAAAATCTATTAAAACTCACTGCCAACACAATAAATAACACATGTGAACATTCAAACAGAGCGGTAATATATTCCCTAAATACGTCCTTAAAAGAACTCATATTCAAAAAGAACATGCTAACAAGAACTTAGAAACAAGGCATCCCACTAACATAAGTATTGGTGGACCACTTCGTGTTTGATTTCTATAAATAAATCAGAACCTCTTCTCTTATGAGTCATTCATTTCTATCATTCAAAACATAGCAAAATGGGAAATCAGTCCCATAGACAACCAAAAGGAGTCTCAGCCAACAAACAAAGCAAGTTCAAAGACAACAATAGCAAGAACAAGTTTGTGGGTGTAAGACAAAGGCCTTCAGGAAAATGGGCAGCAGAGATCAAAGACACTACACAGAAGATCAGAACGTGGCTAGGGACCTTTGAAACTGCTGAAGAAGCTGCTCGTGCTTATGATGAAGCTGCTTACTTGCTTCGCGGATCCAACACCAGAACCAACTTCACCACTCATGTCCTCCCCACCAATTCTCCTATCTCAATCAAAATCAGAAATCTACTCAATCACAAAATAAACTTGAAACAGAGCTACCCTGCTGCAACCTCATTAAAAAGTACTGTCGAACCAAGTAGAATGATTAGTAGCAAGAGTCATATGCAAAGTGATAATGCTTCTGTGAGCAATGCTTGCAGTAATGGGATGTACTCAAGTAACCATGCCAATGTTGTTGGTGTCAAACAAGAAAATCATCAAATTTTTTATGATGTTTATCGACCCGATTTGAGTGGTTGCAACAATGGTGATATTGAACAAGGTTCAACTCAATTTTACTATTCCTCATGGCCATTTCCAACTGGGTTTGATCATTTTCCATTGATGCAAGAAGGGACGATGGAGTTGGCAAAGAATGTTGGTGTTTTGCCTGATTCATCAAGTCAAGACTTAGAATTTTCCGAGTTTGAAAGGATGAAGGCAGAAAGGCAAATATCAGCTTCATTTTATGCTTTGAATGGAGTGAATGAGTACCTAGAAAATGCTTATGTTCCAAGTGATGCTCTTTTTGATGTTCAAACTCTGAGTCAGCTCTTCTGTCGAAGTTAATTTTGGGTTTAAATATATATATTTTTTAACCTTTTAAATTGGTCAAAAATACATCCACAAAAATTTCTTTTTAGTTGCATTTATCGGAGAGATTTTGCCATTATAATTTTTTTAAAATGGATAATTTTTCTTGCAGATTTTTATCAGAATTAACATACACATAATATTATACTATTGGTTGCAGTATAAAATAATGATAATTTTTTTTTTAATTTTAAAACTTTTAAAAATAAAAAGGGCTAAAAAAATGATAACATCTTTTAACTATTTTAAAATGTTTGATAGCAAAAAAAAAATGATCTTAAGTACCCTTAATTTTATTACTTCTTTTTAGTTATCTTTATTTATTTTATGGATGTAGGGAATACAGATGGATATATCTTTGATGAATGAATGAGATTAATGATATCCAGCTATTAACTACTTACCAAATAATTATAAAAATTATTAATGTATTATTTTAGGGATTACATTTTATAACTGATGATCAAAAGTATTAAGTAAATAAGTTAATAGACGGTATGTTAGAAATTATATATATCCCTCCATTACTTATGCATGTTGATGTCGCCATTACTATGAATAAATTAATTAATCAATTAAATTTTTTATCATTAATTAATAGATTAATTAGAAATTGAGTTATTGAAAATTAAATTTAAAATAAATATTTAATGATAAACTTTTATTATTTAGAATTGTTGCGTGCAAAGTACGTGTATACAAAGCTATTAATACAAAAAGTAAATTTACAGTGTACAAATAAAATTATAAAATTATAAAATATATAAGATGCATAAAATTAATAAATTCACTGAAAAAAATCTCTGAATTTTTTTTACCGAAAATAATAGATAATGGAGATCTAAAAAAATATAAATAAAATTTGGATGTGCATTTTTATCATCATGGTAAAACAACTCTTCCGTTATATGAGATGAGGGAATTAATATAAATTCATTTCTGTAATTCCATGTTGCTGAATCAAACAAGTGAGCCTCATCATCATCAACTCCTATTCTCTTGCCAGTCCCACATCCCATTTCCGCAATGAATGGTTGCGGGAATGGAATGACAGACCTTATTTACTCAAATAATGAAAAAACAATCCCATTTTTTTAAATATAAATTTAAATAATCCAAAATTTAAAAAAATTCCCAATAATTGAGGAGTTTTCAGTTGGCATATTACCACGACTATTAAATTTGCATTTCCTTAAGCTTTATGGTATTACCACGACTATTAAATTTGCCTCTTTTCAGCTACTTGGAGGATGATGACAGATATTTATTTATTTTCCTCCTCCTACCCATCTTTATTTCAAAGCCTTCAGTATATAGTATTGTACGAATTGAATGAAGAAAATGCAGCAGCAGCTATAATTTTTTTAGGACTTATATATCATAATTTTATATAATTTATATTAATAATAATGAATTTTAATTATATGTACAGCTATAATATATCTGTACAAATTAACAATCGTTAATATTATCATTCATATTACCAACTTTTATTTGTTGTGATTTGTTTTATTTTATTTTTTCGTAAATTCTAAATTTAAGCACAAATTGCTGCCAGCAGCAAGTGGATTTGACTCCTTAAAATCAGCGCGAGGCTTGTGTAATATCTATTATCAACTGTAAATCACTTCCTAAATTAAGATATTAAATTGTAGATTTGGATGAAAAATGAGAAGAATTGAGAAAAAAATAAAAAAAAGGAAATAAATGAAATATTATGCTTCAGTCATTGTGAAATCTTACAAAAAAGAGTGCAAAACCGAACCGAAATTAAAAATCAAACATATAAAAAGAGTAGAACTGAACTGAAACTGAAAATCGAATCCAATGGTGAATAATTCAGTTTCTGAATTCAATGTACGCAGTCCAATCAAACCCGATTCTTAAAATAAACTTTGGTCCAACCTGTTTAACTCGGTTCTCAAAGATCAATATATATATATATATAGACTTAATAGCCTAAACTGACTGAATTAAGAATAATTCAGTCCATTTAGTTCAATTCTTGAAATTTTAAAACTTAATTATCGATTAATTTTGTTCGGTTCTGAACCAAGCTGAGCTTAGAACTGCCCCCACCCAAAATAAATAAATAAAATAAAAATAAAAATCTTCAGTTTACCTTTTTGAACAGTAAAAGTATCTTTACTAGTAATCAATGGATCATTAACATAAATTGATATCACAATCAGCTTTCCATTTTCTAGTCTTTTCACATAAAAAGCGGGTTCATTCTTACTCCCACTTTGGTGCTAAGAGAAGGGAAATGCAATATTTCGCATTTAACTTAAAATCACAAAACACACTTAATAAGAACATACAGACAATGCTAAACATCAACAACTTAACAAATGAAACACAAGAGGAAGGAAGGTGGTGAACCCTCACATACCGAAAGCGGAAGTTATCAATACTCTTCACCTTCACCTTCCTCTTCATCATCTCCACCTTCAGCACCAACTTCCTCGTAGTCTTTCTCAAGGGCAGCTAGATCTTCACGAGCTTCTGAGAATTCCCCTTCTTCCATGCCTTCACCGACATACCAGTGAACAAATGCCCTCTTTGCATACATGAGATCAAATTTGTGGTCGATGCGAGAGAACACCTCAGCCACAGCTGTGTTGTTGCTGATCATGCAAACGGCACGCTGCACCCTTGCAAGATCACCACCAGGCACAACTGATGGAGGCTGATAATTGATACCACATTTGAAGCCTGTGGGACACCTGTGTGGTTCAAGCAAAATAATCGTCCGTATCAGACATATGTATGGAAATATCACAATGTAAGCTTAACTTTCCTAGAATTAGGCATCAAATCGAAGAAGATCAAACCCAAAACAACATTTCGAAACCAATCAAGATAAACAAGTACCAGTTTGTCAGCTAATGTGAAGTTTCTTTAGCTAGTTGCATATGCTTTTTCTTACCAGTCAACAAACTGAACAGTCCTTTTAGTTTTGATAGTGGCCACAGCGGCATTGACATCCTTGGGGACAACATCTCCTCGGTACATCAAACAGCAAGCCATGTATTTTCCATGCCTAGGATCACACTTAGCCATCATGCTTGAAGGTTCAAAAACAGCATTTGTGATCTCAGGAATCGACAACTGCTCATGGTATGCCTTTTCTGCTGAGATGACAGGAGCATACGATGAAAGCATGAAATGGATACGGGGATAGGGAACAAGGTTAGTTTGGAACTCTGTGATGTCCACGTTTATGGCTCCATCGAACCTTAATGAAGTCGTCAAAGATGATATAATTTGAGATATCAATCTATTCAAATTGGTGTAGGTTGGTCTTTCAATATCTAGAGATCTTCGGCAAATGTCATATATGGCTTCATTGTCTAGCAGCACAGCGACATCTGTGTGCTCAAGAAGAGAATGAGTAGAGAGCACACTGTTATATGGCTCCACAACTGCGGTTGAGACCTGCAATGCAAAAAAAGCTGGTTATTGTTAAAACCTGTACTATCTCTCAAGTGTTTGAAATAATAAATAAATGTCCAAATGTAAGCTAGACTGCGGTCAAACAAACAGAGCAGCCTTTACTAGCTACTAAATAGCAAGAATTCCAAATATGACAGAGACAACAAATCCACAGTACCTTTTTCTTCAAATGCATACAATTAGCTTTCACTAAACACAAATTTAACAGGATTACCAAAAGAAAATCACAAGAAAATGCCAAAGTATGAAATGCAAATACAAAATCTTGGTACTATAGGTACCTGAGGAGAAGGATAAATCGTGAATCCAAGCTTTGATTTCTTTCCATAATCCACAGATAAGCGTTCTAACAACAAAGATCCAAGACCAGAACCAGTTCCCCCACCAACAGCATTAAACACCAAGAACCCTTGTAAGCCTGTGCAATTATCAGCCAATTTTCTCACTCGATCAAGGCAGAGATCCACAATTTCCTTCCCAACTGCAGGTCACAAAATAATCAAGTAATCCAACAGTATTGGCAACGAACATACATCCACAAATTATTGCAATTTTGAAAAGAAAAAAGTGTTACCAGTGTAGTGCCCTCTAGCAAAATTATTAGCAGCATCTTCCTTCCCAGAAATAAGCTGCTCAGGGTGAAAAAGTTGCCTGTAAGTTCCAGTCCTAACTTCATCAATGACCGTTGGTTCCAAGTCGACAAAAACAGCTCTAGGCACATGTTTGCCAGAACCAGTCTCACTGAAGAAGGTATTGAAAGCATCATGCGCAACACCCACTGTAGTATCACTGCATAAACAACATCATATATTCATAAGCACCCAACTCAAATTCCAACCCAAATAACCAATAAGAACAATATGAACAACCATGACCACAATATGAAAAGACAGAATGTGTGGAAACAACCAACAGCAATCTATTTTACTAACAAAATATAAAAATAAGAACTTTAAACTCTTTAAGGATCCAAAAAATTAGATTTTTTTTCTGATCCAAAGAAAAAATGAGCAATCCCAAGTGTGTGTGTGTGTGTGTGACACACGCACACACACACACAAACGGATCACTAAAATGAACAAACAAAAACTCGCAAATAGAATGTAACAGTTAACAATTGCTTGATCTTACAACTTCATCAACCAATCAAACATCAAAATTAAGCATCAAGACAAGATCTTTTTGAAGAAAGATAACATTTTGAAGAAAAGGGGAAAAACATATGAACCTGGGCATCATCCCATCTGGTTGGATGCCATGCTCCAAGCAATAAAGCTCCCAACATGAATTTCCAACTTGAATCCCTGCTTGCCCAATGTGTATGCTTATTATTTCTCTCATCTCTCTCACTTACCCTTTAACACTAACGCTCTAATTCTTTTCACTCTGCTTGTAGCTGAACAAAAGAAAGGAAAATGATGCATAAGTCTTTCCTTGTCTCTCTCTAAAATAGCTTTTTCTCTTCTTTATAATTAACAAATGAATAAATAAAAAAAAGACAATATATGAATAGAATTTGATAAATCATTTGGAATCCGAGACAGATAGAACTGTGTGGCCCACTAGACAATTGGGTGCCAGCACTTCTTGGGTCCCATGTTTTGGTGACGGCTACTCCGAAAATACCAAATTGGTCCCTCAATTCTTAAGGCAAAATATCTTTAGGAGGTTGAGTTTTATTAAGTTTCTTATTTTTCTGATAAAAAGTCTTCTAATTTTGAATATTTATAAATATTTATTAAAAATTTATTAATTATTACTCTTTATAAGTTAAATTACCGTTAAGTATATATATATATATATATATTTCATCTTATAAAATATTATATGTTTGCATACAAATATTTAATTTATTATTATTGATAATGCTAAATATTTCTTAAATAAATGGGACGACAAAAAAAAGATCCAATTAGCTAAAAAAGCTCGAACCACCATAGACCTAGCGTCTCATAGCCTTATAAACACTGCCAAAAATAAGCTAAAAGTCCATGTAATGGGACAATTTGATCGGCTAAGACGGCCTCACCTCGCCAAAAAATACTAACACACTCTGCTGTCTCATCCACCAGATGTCAAAAATCACACCGTCATCTATTTACTCTGGCATTGAAATAGATCTTTCGAGTGGACTCTTCACATCTATAAATATTAGGTTTATTTCTAAAAACACACAAGAATTCTCACTTATCCTACATAATTCTTTCTCCAAAAAGTCTAAACGAACTTAATCATTGGAGTGTTGAAGTCGGATCCGAATGAGCAAGTCTTTTTTTTATAGGATTCCTATCTCGTCAAGCCCGACCTGCCTTACCTCTTAAGCGTGTACAAATCCAAAATGGCGTCCTTTCACTCGCCACACGTAGTTTCCTCTGTATGAAGTCTTAGAATTTATCAATTATTATTATTATTATTATTATTATTATTAAAAAAATTATTGGTATAATAATTAAAAATTATAATTAATAAAAATAAATCAGCTAAAAGCTTCAAATTGTAGCATTTGAAACAAGTTGATTGAAACAACAATCAATTATCACAGACGATAAAAAAAATTTATCAAACATTTTTAATTGTAGCCGATCGGTATTAAAAGATTGCTAACAAATTCAAAAAGTTAAACCAAACCTCCTCTAAATATTTAATTAAAATAAAATATGTTTTCATTGATCTTACTCATGCATCCTGGAGCAACTCTGCATCACCATTTGATCCAAGGCCATTCTCTAATGAACATATAATTAGTGAGCTTAATTTTGATACATTTAATAATAATAATAATATTATTATTATTATTATCTAGCAGATGTTAAATTGTTGAAATTTTATTTTTCTATTGAATATCGATTATATTTAAATTTAATATATATTAAAAAATAAATCTCGAAAAAATCAATATAAAAGGATAAAATACTCATTTTTAAACATATTCAATACTTAAATTTAAGATTCTTGATTAATTATTCATATTCAGTGCTTAAATCGGAGGCTTTTGATTAAATTTGGAGTCCCCACCATCCCATGGACTTTTTTTAAATTTAGGTTGTTTGAATTTATATTTAGAAAAATGGGGCTATTTTTTTACTATTTGGGTAAATAGGATCTGTCATCCCATTCCTGCAATCATTCATTAAAAAAATGAGATAGTGGGACCAGCAAGAGAATGGGAGCTAATGATGGTGGGGCCTATTTGTTTGATCTACGATAAGGGAATGTGAAAATGAACTTATATTAATTCCCTCATCCCATATAATGGGAGAACTGCTTTACCATGATGGTAAAGATGCATATTAATAAATCCAAGGTCTTGAGTTCAATTTTTACGGATAACAATATATTAAATCATTTTTACTATTTTTTTCAAATTAAAATTTACAATTAATTTTTATATATTAATTAATTAAAATCTATAATTAATTTTTTAAATTAAATAATTTTATAATCAATTTAAATTATTCTATATTATCTTTATTTTTTTTCAATTTTTAAAAATTAATTATAAATTTTAATTTACACTGAAAAATTTTTTAAATTAATTTTAATTTTAACAAAAATATGAAAAAAATAAAGTTACTTTATATTTTAATTTAAATATAATTTAAAACTTAGGGGAACAGGTGGGTATTTAATTATAAAAAAAAATACTTGGGCCAATATGACTTAGGGGAACATGTGGATATAAATTCTTTTATACTTAAAGCTTTTTTTTTTTCATTATATATCTTTCCAAAGTTGGCCGTTATAATTTTTTTATTCTTAAAATTTTAATAACTTTTCAAAATAGATAATTTTACATTTAATATTTAATAAAATGGATATATTTTTATTGAAACAAAAGATGCCACATTTCCTCTACATAATTATATTCAATGTGCAATATGAAATCAGAAATGGCTAGGGACTGCTATGCAGTTAGATATTTTGAATTTCTTTAGTTCTAATCTAAGGAGGTTGCTAGAGAAAACTTGAAATCTAAAATGAAGATTGGGTCTATTAAAATTAAAATTAATTTAAAAATTTTTTCAGTGTAAATTAAAATTTATAATTACTTTTTTAAAAAACTGAAAAAAATAAAGATAATATAAAATAATTTAAATTAATTATAAAATTATTTAATTTAAAAAATTAATTATAAATTTTAATTAATTAATATATAAAAATTAATTGTAAATTTTAATCTTAAAAAAAGATTTAATATATTATTATCCATAAGAATTGAACTCAAGTCTTTGGGTTTATTATTGTGCATCTTTACTATCATGATAAAGCAGTTCTTATTTTATATGGGATAAACGAATTAATATAAATTTATTTTCGCAGTCCATTGTTGAGGAATCAAACAAGTGGATCCCACCATTATTAGCTCCCATTTTCTTGCCAGCCCCACCATCCCATTTTCGCAATGGATGGTTGCAAGAATGGGATGATAGATCTCATTTATCCAAATAATAAAAAAACAGTTTCATTTTTTCAAATACAAATTCAAGCAACCCCAAATTTAAAAAAGTCCCACCATCCCATCACTGCTAAATTCTTTTATTTTTTCTCTAATATAATTGAGATTCAGAACCCTGTTTATCATTGGACCAAAACACTGTTAGGTGCATAGCCAATGGGTATGTCTCCAACTCATATTTGGTATGTTGTCCCCATTCTTATAAAATATACAGGTATTTTGCCAGCTTGTCTTTACAAATATATCCAGTTCCTCTGATAAGGCAAAACAGATCAGCTCAATGATTCTCATTCACACTTTAACAAACATGAAACAAACAAAACTAGAACTCTATCACCATTATTATGATCATAATTGCCAGATTTATCTCATTCAAAACAATTCAAGAACACTAACTGAAACATGCTCCGTTTTCAACTAAAACAATTGAAACCTCACCACAACTGCTTCTCTACTCCAAATCCTAACAAAACCAAAAGAATTTTACATAAGTTGCTTTGAGCGAGCACACACATCAAAATGCACCAATAAAATAAAATAATAATAAAAAAAAACCTCCAGATATATTAATGACAAAAGGAAAATAGCAAAATTCTCTCTATTAAGTAAAAGAACATAAAGAAAAGGTTATCAAGAAAAGCTTGCAAAAATTAATGGAATTTACTGTTTTTATACTCAAGGTACAAGAACACTATCCTGATCCAAATGACAAATCTGCCAGTAGCTCCAACCCATAATGTAGACAATGGACTTTATAAAGAGATGCATTGTCCAAAAAATCGAAAATGAAGAGCTAATATAGTGCCAAATGTTAATTTGTAAGCTGAGAAGGATATGTGTAACAGTTTTTTAGACATACACAACGCATCATGCAGAAAGGTTTTAATAGAAAAATATGCACTTTAAATGTAGATAGACGTTGCAAAATCTGTAACATAAAAAAAAAAGTCAGCTTTCAGCTCATTTGGCGATCTGTATTATTTGAGGTCATAATGAAATTCTATACTCACAAAATTGACATAATTAAGGAAAACAGATTAGGTTTGAAATAGAGTCAAAAAAGATAGAAATCAGGTGAGAGAAATATCAAAGGTTTACCACAAATCAGCTCATTAGCTATTCAGCTTAAAAGCTACATAAACAAGTAATGCAATACAACATCATTTGATCAAAATATGCATGTTTCATGGGTTTGATGAAGTTGGAGCACCAGACGCTGGAGGTGGAGGTCCAGAGCTCGAAGATGCTACAGGTGCAGCCCTTGGTGGCGGTGGTGGTGCAGAATGCTGATGCTGCCGGGTGGCTTGAGGAGGATGAGGAGGGGGAATCGCTGAGTGATATGGAGGAGGATACTGCTGATAAGGTGGCATCGGTGGCATATATCCATAGGGAGGATAAGGATGTTGCTGGTATTGACCATGCGGTGGTGGCATACCCTGATAAGCATAGTGCTGCCCTTGTTGCCTCTCCATTGCATTCTTGTTTTCCCCAGATCCTGTTGGGCCTCCAGGATTTCCATCTTGGGATGGGACAAGAGCACCCATTCTTTGAGGATCCATTGATGGATAATACGTTCTTTCTTGCTGAGGTGGTGGCGGAATATTGAAGTAGTGCATTGGTGGCGGAGGTTGATCTTGAGTGCCAGGTGGATGTAATTGGTTCTGCTGCTGAGATATTAGTGCACGGGGCAACATCCCGCTATGAGCCATTGCTGCCTGCTGCCTTGCTTCTTCTGTACCTTCTGACTCTGGTTTTGGTGCTTGGGGTCTACCCCACATTAACTTCAACCTAAGACCCTTAACAACTAGCTTGTTGGAGAGTTCTTCTGCAGCTTTCTCTGCTCCCTCCCTGGTTGTGTAGGTGACAAAAGCTATTGCTCGTTGAGGCACCATTTTAATAGATTCAATCTCCCCATGTGCATAAAAGTTATCCCTCAGATCCTGCTCAGTAATTCTTGCATCAAGCCCACCAACATAGAGGGTTTTAATGCTTTCATCCTCAGGTGGCTCCAGCGAGGGCATATCTCCGGCCTTGTTAAGTAGCTTCAATGCCACTGGATCATTCACTCTGCAGATATATAAGAAGAAAAGATGAGAATGAGAATTAGAGTGTGCAAACATCTAGGCTTCACAAATCATATGCCTATTAGCTCAACCAGTTGAGTGGAGAAAAATGGTATGAATTTGCTTGTGCCTTCTGAATTGGTTTTGGAACTAGAATAGCATTACGCAATTGCAGATTGAAAGATTGTTTGTCTGCATTTCTAGAGAAATGAAGAGTCTGACTTCTGACTCTCATTTGCATGGAGAAAATAGGTTGACAGCTAAATTCAGAACCCAACATCATCTAGCAATTCATTCTTGTTGTATAAAGTAAACTTTTCATTTATACATAAATAAGAAGTATATTACAAATTGAATACTTGCTTGTGAAGTAATGCATGATATGATGTAAAAAAAACAACCAATTGACAAGGTCAACAAGAAAATGATGACTGGAACCAATACTTATAAAAACTACAGCAAGAGCAAATATGCATATACAAGAGAGACATCATAAGTAAAACCATTCATATAGAAAGGACATTGCTTACCCATAGTATCGGTCCTTTATATTCTGCTGTGACAGCTCCCCAGTTATAGGCATCTCATGCCTGTACGGGCACTCAGCACCTCTTGTACATTCACCCCGTACATAGAAACTACAAACATGTGCCCGATTTCTTTTATAGTACGGCGTGGTTCTTTGAAGCTTCAGAATAGTGTCACTTGGCCGCACTTTTCCATATGAAGATTCATAATCAATACCAGCTCTAGCCTGCATCCAGAATTGGTTATAATATACCTCAATATATGCAAGCAAAAAGACTGAATTTCACATGGTATTTTCCATATAAAAAACACCATGACCCCATCAGCATCAAATTCTCCATAAAATTTATACAAATTCTGAAAAGATTGACATGCACGAAGCAAACCAACAGAACAAACAAAACAAAAATACTGTCAGCCAAACAATAAAAATGTATCTGATGGCAGCAGCCAATGTTAAAAATATCATAATTACACACGCACACGCACACACAAACACACACAAAATCAATTAAGTCAAACACAATTAAAAAATTTGTTCTATCATGTCCAATATTCCAATACATAATTACACACACACACACACAACAAAAGAAGAAGAAGAAGAAGACATTTAAACCATATTGTATTCCCTTTGTTATATCATGTTCAACGTTCCAGAGTAATTTGGTGATGCGGGCTGCTTAAAGTAACTGCATAAACATACCTTGCGGTCATGCTCCTCAGCAAAGTATTCCCTGTTGACATCACTCTTAGGAATGGCATCATTAGAGTTAATATGGAGAGCAGTATCTCGAACCTGAACGGGCAATCCATATTCAAGATCCAAAAGACAGACTTGACAAACATTTTTCAATTTACTACACGTTTGGCAAATCTCAGTCTTCTTAAACCTTGCATCCCTACCGGGCCGCCACCTAAAAACTGTAAACGGCCTTGTACATATCTTGCATTCCTTATCGAATTCAGCTCTTGTCTGCATCAAAATGAATAAAAATCAAACAAAAGTTCACCATCAAATACCACAAATTTTAGCATATGAAGAGCAATACTTACCATACGAACATATGGATTGTCACCGAGGCAAGACTCACAGATGATCGGAAAGTCTGACCGTTCCCAACCATCAGCTTCGAGATCTCTTAACAATCTGTGTGCCATTTCCTTTTGCTCTAATTTACTTGATTATTTTTTCCACTAGCTCCAATGCAACAGATTATTAACAATTTAAATAACAAATTGGTCGGACAAAAAGAAAACCCTTGATTTTTGGCTGCTCAATACGATGACCACGAAGGAAAAAGCCCAATAAAAACTTAGGAACTAGGGTTACCAGCGATTGCATACCATCATCGGGTAGTTCCCGTACTGGAATGATTTGAAACCGGGGATCGAATAAAAAAACCTATCTTCTGATCCGAAGCTCAGTAGAAAAGATGGATTCTTGACCACGAACGAAGCAGTTGCAGAGGTAAGAAAAGAAGTAACAAAAATGTTGACAAGAAATAGGGTTTTATTGGAAATTGAAGAAGAGAAATCCTATTCGACTTACGAATCGGCAATATACTAAAGAAAAAGCCTTTTCGTCCTCACCCCTTGTTTGGATAAAGCATAAGGTAACCTTAGATAAGAATTTTTATTTTTTATTTTTCCCTCTTAATTATTCTTTTGCCTAAAGCTGCAACCAGAAGTGCAACGTAAATCATTAAATTTTATTTAGTATAATATCATTTTTAATATTTAAAAATTGAAATTATTAAATTTTTAAAATGAAAGTTAATATTTAAAAATTTAATACGCGGTGTATTATTTTATAAGTTAAATTATTTCGATTTTTAAACTTCGACAGTAATATTATATCAAATAAAATTTTAAAATTTACAATATATTTTTTTGTCAAATTTTAAACAGCCATTTGCACTTTCTGGTCTTATTCTTTTGCAGTTGGACAATTGGTTTATGATAATCAACGTTATCACCTTGGGCTCAAACTCAAGAAAAAGCCCAATAGGCCCAATTGAGGGAAACAATTTGGGCTTTCTGGATCTGACAGATTCTACTCGCATCTTATTTGAATTTTCCGAGCTAACTACATCCACAAAGCGGTGAAATTGTTACTATAATAGGATATCTTGCTAGAGATTCAAAGCAATCTGCAATTAGACCTAATCATGGGTGAGTTTGAGAACGAAAAATATTTAAAAAATTGCGTAAGTTTGCTAAAAGTTCCCTTCAAATCTGCCAAAAATCAGATCCATGAGTAGATTTACCTACAAGGTATAAATGTCCCAGCTTGCCAAACCCAGAACCTGTTGAAATCACTTATCTTTTATTATTAAATTTTAATTTTATGGTAGCAATCTTACATTAAAACTATAAATTTTCGAGTTAAAATCCCCATAATATCATTTGTATAGAAAGAAAATATATCTAATTATTGGGTTAATTTCACCTATAATCACTGAATTTACACCTAATAGCATAAAGGTAAATAAATAATTTTTTGTATCGAAATTGTTCTTGAATTTAACACTATTTTGCAAAAAAATTATCATGACCGGTTTTCGGTGAAAATCGACGCCGGAGTGCTGACGTGAAATGAAAGAAAAAAAGAATGAAAGAAATGGAAGCAGAGTGGCAAATGTGAAGGTTCACCAGATAGAATTCAAATTCACAATTTGATCTCTTTGGAAGCCACAGTAGCTGTTTTTGAACCTCCTCCAGCTTGTTTCTACTAGACCGGAAAAAAAATAATCATACTTTCCAAACAGGTAGCTGTTTCCAGTAAGATTCTAACTGCTTCTATCTCAGGATCATCTCCAGTAAAGTTATAGATTCTAATAGTTTTCAAATGAGTTGAAAAACAAGGAGGAATTGGATCAAGAATCGCCTTATCTTTACTTCTTGACTCCAGACTAATCCCCTGCAAGTAACATCATCAAAACCTCAAGAGCAAGCTATAATGACAACTGCAAAAACAACAAACAGAACTAGCATTTGTAAGAAGATTACAAAAGAAAATTCCATAGTCTCTAGATAAGCAAACTTCTGAAGTAAGGTAACTAGTGCTTTGCAAGAAATATCCACTTTCAACCCCATTCCAGTGATATCAAGATAGGTAAGATTAGGGTACACAGGCAGAGTGGCAAAGAGTTCTTTTGCATGCTCAACTGCCTGTAATAAACAACAAGATGGATTCCGTCAGTAGCACAGCAAATTTTACTCAAGTCAATCTATCTTTTGTTAGAGAAAACAAGTTATTATGGAAATTACATGGAAAATATCATTGGAAACTTTCAGGCTTTCAACATTAGAGAGATCTCTCAGCAGCTTATATACGTGGAAAGCATAGTCATTGGTCATTTCAGGTATGCATTCACTCTGGCTTCTCCTTAGTTCAAGAGTAGCATCAACTAATAAGGAAGTATTATATAAACAATATTCATATCTGACTTTCCCGGAGAAAGAAAAGGATTCAATATTTGTTCCAAAAATCATAAATTGGCAACAATGGACGTCATTGTGGTTATCCTTGACCTTGACACAATCACCTTCATAAACACAGTCGTCATCATCATCAACAATAAGTATGTGATCTTCCATCTCTAATTCTCTTAGCATGGGAAGACAGATAGAAATAGCCTTGACATTCCACCATCTGCATTTACGTATTGCCAACTCTTCCAGAACCGGGCAACTAGAGAAAAGCACTTGAGTTGAGGGATCATCAAGAAAAACAACATTTCTGAGTCTCAGTGTTTTGATACTTGAAAAACATATATCAGAAGGAAGCTTCAGATCATGATACATATTTATACTTAATGACACAAGGGTTTCACTTGTAAAAATGGTTCTTCAACCTCTTTAAGCCAAAGATGTAATCTTTCTGGCTTATAATTTACTGCATGAGTTACCCATTTACTAATCCGCGATGCATCAGATAGCACATTGCACGAAAGAGGAAAGTCTCTTATGCTTGAAGAACTATGAATCCCAATCACTTTATCCACAAAATTCATGAAGATTGCCTCTTTTCTGGTTCCCCTTCATCAAAGTCGAGACTGGGGAGAGATATCGAGAGATTTTGCCATCTTTTTGACAGTATGGTTACTCTAAAAGCATCTTTTGTTGGAAGGAAGGACAGGATATGCAACAACACCACATCAGGAAGGTTGTCTATTGAAAGTCCGTCACCATTCAAGGTCTGCTCACTGCTAATGTTTTTCCTTTTGGAAGAACGAAGATTCATTATTCAATTATTTATCTACAGCAAAAAAAAAGTGTTGTAAAAAATCTATTGCTATTGTGCATATGTTCCCAACAATGTAGATTGAAATAAATGACATCTAGACACTGAGAATGATAATTTAATTTGATTTTTTAACTGGTGCAAAACTAGCAGACTGTCTTCAAACTAACTATTGAACTCTGGTTTTCAATTCAAGAATGTTTGACGAAGCAATCCAGTGCAACAATGGAGATTGAAAGAAATACCGTTTGCAAACAAGATTAAACAGAAATAGAACCGCACTTTTCACTTGTAAATGACCGATTCCACTTTTCTGCATAATCAATAACCTAAAAAGCAATGTGGAGAAATCAGAATAGAATATTAGAGTCACGATTGGGAAGTAATTAATGAAAAAAAAATGGATAATGCCATGGTTTTCTTGATTTAATCTAGCATATTAAATCTATGAAATGATAAACAAAACTTATGACCGAGGGACAAGGAACACTCCTTGAAGCCTAGTTGCGGATCTGATGCAGAATAACAAAATAGAGCCGCTGTCGATGGAGCAGTGCCGCCGGTGCCCGAGCCGATCGGGATAGTTTTGAGAAAAAGGGCTGAGTAAAGTGGTTTTATTAATTCATTCAAATGCCACCAGTCGCTAAAAATATGAGACCGTCGCTAAGTTTTTGTTAGAGTTCAAATTGTTCTAAAGGCAGCTAGCTTTCTTTTAGTTGTCGCCTTCTTGGTTATTTCTCTATGATTCAGGACAGTTTATTCGCTAAAAAATTATTTGTTGCAATTCTCATGGTTCATTCCATCTGAAATTATTTTTGGAAATAATTTTTTTTTTAAAGTTGAATGACTTTCATGTTACAATTTTTTTTTTTTATCACTACTCGTTCATTAGTTATTTTGGCATAAAATCTGATAATCATAAATGAAATCAACACTTCGGATCTCCTTCTCCTTCACATAATTTTACAGTTACCAAACCTAAAAGAAATATGTTCTGCACCATTGAAAAAAACGACGACAAAAAAAGTTGAAAGAAGATAAATCCATCGCGTAAAAAAATTAATTTACAATCATGAATCAAGGTTAGTATTTTCTTCTCTCTTATAGATCGAATCTTAATTAAATAGATTGAATCAGTTGTGTCATAATAAATTTTGGGTGTCAGTAATTCTCCATGCCTGTCAGGGTTTCTGCGCAAGATACAACCATCTTCTCCAACACTAATGCATTCTTAAGCAAATTTTGTGCCACATGTAGCTCCTCTTCACTCCCTAATAAGTTGTAAATTCCTACAGTCCGCAGGTGTCTTAAGAAACACGAAGGCATAGGATCCAACGTCCAATCATAATTTCCACAATCCAGCTTTGACAGGTACACCCCCTACACGATCATTCAACAATGACGAGTACATAGTTGCATCAGCACCAGCAAACCAAGACCAAAACCTGGAGTTTCAATTCTAGCTTAGCAAGACATGGTGAATTTCGTAATATGTTCCAAAAAATTCTAGATGCAAAATCCAATGGTGAATTTCAAAGTCCTTGAATAAGCTTACGTGCATGATGAGAGTTTAGCCTGCCATTCTTCAGTCCTCCAAATTTTACCTCAACTAGTGAGTTAGTGTCACAAAATACATAATCATCTACAGGACAACCAATGAAAGTCAAAGATTTAAGACTCGGTGCAACAAATACAATTTGACAGCCATCTACATTGTGCTGGTTCGGGCGATCAACGATCATAAGGGTATTAAGTTTAGGTGCAGTAACACAAACACCACCAGCATTCGCCCAGTCACAAGCAAACAGCTTCAGATATTCATGCTGAGGGCACCCAGAAAAGAGCTTTCGTGTTGAATTTTCATCCGGGAACAATATGAACTTCAGAGTCAACTTATTGAGACTTGAAAGAGAAATAAAAGAAGGAAGCTTCATGTAGTTGTTCATCGATAGCTCCAAAACTCTCAGTGATTTACATTATCTAAACAAGCAGTCAGGCAACACAAATGGTTCTGCGTTATTATCAAGATAAAGATGCAATTCTTGAACGTTATGCTTCATGGCAGAAAATATCCACGAATTAACACGCAATGCATCAGAAATAACAGTGAATAAAAGTGAAAATATCTTAATATCAGAAGTGCGTAGTAGAAGTGCTCTTTCAACAAAATCAGTGAAAATCTTCCTACTCTCCCTTATCTCATTTGAAAGGTCAAGTTAAGGTACAGAACACCATATATACCGCCACTTCCTGGACAACACACTGCTTCTCACAGCATCTCTTGTGGGAAGCCAAAACAAAACTTGTTGAAAGAATTGCGTCTGGTAAATCTTCTAGGCCATTTTTCCCTTCATTCATATTTTCTCCCGGGCTGAGCTTATTTATCAACTTTGAATTGATACCCTGAAATCCACAATGAATGAAAGATATAGGATTAATTTCACATGTGCTCACTCAAATTTGACGATTGTAACGTTATATTCACTGTACTATAATTTGTAATGAAAAATCAACAGAAAAAACACAAAACTGAAAAATTAAATCTTAATGGCATTCCATTTATGTGCGAGGATACATTTTAGTTGAATTCAAACAATGATTAGACCTTATGTGATTTGAATTATAACTAATTTCCAATTAATCAATGGCACTGAGAGAGTGGCATAAAATATGTGAAAGTTAAAATAATCTTAGTAATTAAGCTCCATCTAGTTGTGGAATAACAACATTGTCTCTAAATTTTTCAAAATTGGCCTATTTTATCTTGGGATAATATATAAATTTCTCTATAAAACTATCATAATTTATAAAATTTTTTTTCTAAATTAATTACATTTTAATTTATCCTTGTAAACTTATTAAAAATATTAGATTAATCACTCGAACTTTTTTAAAATATAAAAATATACCCTACTATATTTAAAATGTTAAATCATCTTTATAAAACTTATTAAAAATATCAAATTATCCTATTTTATTGTTTGTGAACTGACAAATATTTCTACAGGCAATAATATGATATTTTTAAAAAATTTAAAGTGATAATTTAAAATTCAATTAGTTTTAAAAAAATTTAATAAATGATGATAGTTTAGGAAAAAATTACACATTTAATAAATGAAATTTTTAGGAATAAAATCGTTTTATTTGAAATAAATTAAGAGCAGAATTTAACAAAAATTTCAGGCAAAATCCCTGTATGCAACAGTTGGATGTAAGAATTACCTTTATCCTCTAATTATTACTCCATCAATCTCATAATCTTTATCCACTTTTATTTTATACATATTAAGAAATCGCAATTTTGTTTGTCAAGCAATAAAATTTTTTACTGTATTTTTTTATTATATTAATTTTAAATATAGAATAAATAATTAAATATTATTGAAATTATAAAAATTATAATTAACAACATGGTATGAAAAATATAAATTGCATTTAATAAAATAAAATATAGAGGTATAATAGACAATGTATAACTTAACCAAAATGTTAAAAAGAAAAAAAGAACAATGTAAATGTAAAAATTATGTGAGGAAAGAATACAGCTTAGGAATAAACATAGGCTTTGATAACAATATATTATCTTCAATTGAGTAAAAAATAAAAATAAAAAATAAAAAGAAGAATTACATGACATTGAAGCATAAAAATTGCAATAAACCCTGGCAAGATTTTGGATTTATAGAGCAAAAATTGACGCAAAAATACAAAAACTTATTCTTGTTGTCAAATATTCTCTTGTCAATTGAGAGACTTTCTTGAATTCGCAAATGGCTCTTGTAAAAGCCAAAAATCTGTCACTGCCCTAATAATAACTAAGTTCAATGAAGTTCAGAAATCCTATTTCAATTGCACTGGAAAGATTTCAAAATAATTTGTTGGACTTGAAAGGTGTGAACCACCAAAAACCACTAAGAAAGTACAACATTGCAAATATTTATTCTTAAATAGCTTTAGTGATCTGAATATCTCATCTCTCATGCTGAAACTATAATCCCGCTTTCTTCTCAAGCTTTTGAATCTGGTTCAGGAAAATCCAGGTCATCTGCAAATGGAACATCCAACAATCAGAATTCAGAAAAGCAAGCACTCCTGGAGCAATTAGCATCAGTACATACACGGGTGCAATGCAGAAACGCAAATAAAAACTTAGTGATAAAGAGATATGAGTAATACCATGACATGAGGAGCAATTCTAATACAATAGACAGGAAATCCTGTATAGAATTTGAATGGTCCGCCGGACTTTAGAGTCTTCATGGCACAGTCTAACGAGCCTGTGTATGGGAACTTTCCTTCAGCATCAGGTTGCATTTTCTGAATTTGAGTTTTAACATAATCAAATGGAAGACTGCAAGCTGAAGCAAAGAACCCTGAGACAGAACTTGCACCTGCACCAGAAAAGCGATAGGAATTGTCAGTCATTAACATATCACAGCATATTCTTGAAAGAAAAAAAAATAAAATATATGGAAGGTAAGGTATAAGTATGTCAGGATATCAATATCAGAATTTAGGAGGAGAAATATCATGGTCAAGTAGATTTAAAGTCAAAATAAGCATATGTAACTCTTATAATTTGCTCCTTGGTATTAAATTGAATGGTAATTACTCCATGCTAGCATAAATAGCCTCTATCAAATGAAGCAATAGAAGACTGAGTTCCACGAAACTATTAATGTCCTATATGGGTATAACAGACATCATGAGGCTGTCCAATTTTTCTGCTTCAATTGATTACTGAGTGCACTTGCTGACCCATATTGGAAACAGTACACAGCATCTCTAGAATTTCACCACTTATTGTTATTATATCAATAATAAAGATCCATAGATGACCTAAAGAGGGAGGCTAGTTTAGCCTTGCAGCTTTGCCAAAAATATCAACATTCTCCGATGATGTAATTCTCAGCATCATTTATTATACTAATCAGTTAGTCACCTGTCTTTGATATTAACATTTAGTAACATGAGCATACTGAAGCACAGACAGGTAGGTGTGCATATATTGCAGATGCAACAGCAAAATCCCATTACAAGAACAGGAAACAGGGCTGGTGTCTTAGTTTAAAAATGATAGTATGAATCAAAAAATTTGAAAAAGGACTTGAGCCTTCAGTAAATAGAAAATAATGCAGAGAAACAGAGACTCAGAAAAATATGAATATAGATTGGAAAATATCTCCCCCAAGATTTCCATGGATTACAAGGTCATGTTGTAAGACATTCTGATGATCTAATTAACTATGGCTACAAGACTCAAGCAATAGAATGACTTCACCTTGTCCTATCAAAACTTACTGTGTTTTGTGATTATGCCAAATAAAATGATAGCTGAACTACATAGTAACTGTACCATTGGAATCATATAAGAAACCTATGGACGAAAATGCTTGAACACGAGGTCTGTCTTTCAAACAAATAATCTATAACTAATCCATTATGTATATATTCTATTTTCTGCCTAAGCCCTGAGCTGTTACTTGACTTCCCATTTAGCATTCTCAATTTAAAAAATGGTTACGCATAAGAAACAAAATTGAGTTCAACACATGATCACCCATTAAAAAGCATTGATACAAATTGGCATCAATTAGCACATGCATATTTGCTAGGAAGCTTACCGAGCACCGTAGCAGCTTCGCCAAAACCCAGGGAGTCCCTGAAAAACTCAACACTTTGATCATAAGAAGCAAGCATCCCCATGTTCAATGCCATTGCTCTCACAACAGTAGGACCTGCACCTTTCCAGAGTGCCAAAACTCCTTCATCGCCAACAATACGGTAAAGGGCATGGAATGCATTTTTGTAATGTCGGCGTTGAGCAGCAGGCAAAGTGGCATCAGCCTGCATGCGGATAAGTGCTAAATCTGCTGGACTGCCAACACATGCCCCAATAGCACCAGCAGTTAGCCCACACAGAGCCTTCTGATATAGAGGTAGAGGCTTCCCATCATTGGCTTCAATTGCTTTGTTGGTCAAAACCCTAAGTTAAACAAAGGACACAATCCCACAAGATTAGTAAATGTTAGATTCAGAACTATGAAATTATAATTTCCAAAAACAAGTCCACTAGAAATGAGACAGTATTAATCAGTGAACGCTGACAGCAATTTCACTGCAGCTAGATTTAAATTATGACTCTACTAAAGAATTAATTTAAACAGCGCAGAATTATATCATAACCCAGTGCCAAAGTATGTCAAACACTTACTTGAATGATCCAAGTCGAGCAGTTGTATATGTAGCTTGTCTCAGTAGTCCAGCAGATAGCCCCTGCTCAAAATATTGCCATTAACACCACACAATTTATAAGCATGACTCAAATTCTCAGTCAAAAACAAAAAAGATGAAGAAGAAAAAAAACAGCCACATCTCAAATAGGAAGGGGAACAGTTAAGTCAGCTCAATTCTTCATAATATAGTCCAAGATCAGCAATTCGCATATTAATTCTTCAATTAAAATCATTTCCAAATAAACCATATTACACGCGCAGAACAATAATCAAATCATTTGAAGTTCAAATGATAGAACTTGGCTTACATAACACATTTCAAAATGGACTCCAATAACCAAATTGTACACCATTCTATTGACCAAAATAAAAATATACAACATTCAAATGCCTAAAAAAGATCAACAATTTTCAAATTCAAACAGACAAAGATCACACATTTAAACACAGATCTCAAACCCACAAAATCTAAATTCAATAATATAAACAGGTGAACAGTTTTGTAAAATAAAAGATCAGTTAACTCAATAGAAGCAAACCTTGTAAAAGGCACCAAAACCCTCCTCCTTTAACATGTTCTTCGTCACCTGTGCAGCTGAACCCTGACCTAATTGAATCCTCACCTGCACCAAACCCAAGAAAAACAAAGGAACCCATCAAAACAAAAACCACGCTCACCAGTTTTGCACAACCAAGCCAAACAAATCCTCGACAAAGGGACACCAAATCCCAGATCTAAATCCCATGAAAACCCATTACAGCTCCAAAAAGATTCGAACTTTAAATCCAAAACAACAGTAAAACGAACAATTGATCTACAATATATGCATAAAAATTCACAGAACTTATAATACATGAACACAAACATGAATATAACCTTAATCATATCGATGGGCTGAATGACACAGGTGGCAAGCATGCCTGAGGCACCACCATTAACGAAGGGCTTAACGGTAGGCCATACACCAACAGATTGGGGCTTCTTGTCCTCTCCCATTTTTTTCTCTTTCGCTTGAGATTCCAAAGAGTGAGAGAGAGAAATGGATATGTGATGGTTCTTGCGAAGGAGACAAGAAGCCTGACAATGAGAAAGAAGCAATTTAAAGTCCACAGCTTTACTCAAAAACTCGTAACCTTGTTGTCAATAATATTTTTTATTTTATTATTATTATTATTATTATTATTTTTAGTGGTATCTTTCATTCTCTACCTACGAGAGAAGGGAAGGTATTGGAAAATTGAATTTCAACCTCTAAATTTCACATTTTTTTTAATATTAAATCCTTTTTTTATTTAAAAAATAGAGAGTGCAGTTTTGAATATAAAATTTTTCATTTGGCCCAAATATCTCTTTGAAAACTATTGTGTTTTTAATGACTAATTAAATATTTTATAGCTAGTGATAACAAGCTCTAAAAAAAATTATTTAGAAATTAAATGTTTTAAAAATATTTCGACCATTAAGTTAAATAATATAAATAAAATATCAATAGAGAAATATATAAAAGATATGTAGAAATAATAGAAAGGCTTTATTTGTGCATTTTTTGTTAATATTTATGAGGTGTTTGTTTTAACTTTTAGAACTAGTTGGTAGCTTTTGGTAGCAAAGTTTTTTTATAAATCTTTTTCAATAGGTTACTAATAGTTAATAATTTCAAATGATTTATTTTGGAAGTCTTTTTTTATGAGCTGGCAGTTTATTCATTTTTATTTCATATTTAGACTATAATAATTTTTTATTTTTTTTAAATAATAATTTTTTATTAAATATAATTTTCTCAATTATTTATATCAATAAATTTTTAATAATAATAAGAACAAATCAAATATGTTATGTACACATAAATACTATGTAAGAGAATATATATATATAATTCATTTTACTTTTAATTGTAATTTAACATATAAACAACAATAGTCAGCAAATTTTTATTAAAAATTTATTATATTTTTTCTATTTGCTATCAGTCATTGGTCTCAAGTATCGACTATCAGTTAACACAAACTATTTTAGTATTTTTTTCGGATTAATACATAAATTTTCTCCTTAAACTATCATCATTTATCAGATTTTTTTACTAAATTAATTGCATATTAGATTATTTTTCTAAACTTGTTAAAAATATTATATTACTCTCTGTATGACACTTGTCAATTCACAATTAGCATGTAAAAAATACGTATTAAACAATCATACGAGGATAATTTAAGAGTTTTAACAAGTTTTAGAGGAGTAATTTAATATTTTCAATAGTATAAGGTGTATTTTTTATATTTTAAATAAGTTTGAGTGACTAATCTCATATTTTCAATAAGTTTAGGGGGATAATCTAATATACAATTAGTTCAGAAAAAAAATTTGATAAACGATGATATTTTATGAGGAAATTTATATATTATTCTTATTTTTTTCTCATTAGATATCCAAAGTTGTTAGGTTATTATCAATTAGTCGTATAAAATTAATTTGTATAAATTAAATAAAATATAAATACTATTCTAGTGTGAATTGAATCTCTTTTTAACTATTATTTTCTTATTAAATTTCTATTTAGACTTATTGGTTATAACCATTTAAAAAATTAAAATAATACAATTAATGATGAAGGATGAAATAGAATAAAATATGATATGTAATGAGCCTAACAAGACTTTTTCTGTTTTTCCAAATATATTTCTCTTTTGAAAAAGAAAAAAAAAGCGTATGGTATCAAATTTGTTGCAGCGAGGCAATTATGATAACCCCACCAAATCCATTTGAATGGGTATCAAAATTTTGGAATTTTAGTGGATTATATTTGATGGACGATATTACCCTTTTGTCAATTTTTTTTTCTTTTTTTTTCCCCTAATTTATTGCATTTATGGATTATTTGTTGTTATCCAATCAAGAGAACGAGTATGGCGATGATTTCCACCCATGCAAGAACTAAGATTCTCTTTGTTTATATATATATATATATAACTTGATCTGTCATGTATGACATAAATTTTAGGCTTAATATGTAAAAATGTCTCTAATATTTATCAAAAAGAGAAATTTTGCCGTCGATATCTAGTTACGGATAATTTTATCCTTCAAATTATTAAAATTATATAATTTTACTCCTTAAACAAAGAAATCGTTAGTTTGACCATATTTGCATTTTAACTACTGATGTAGATATGTTGTAAAATTTTGACGAAATAATATCAAACTAACGGTTCCGTTATTTTAAAAAAAAAATTACACCATTTTAATAATTTTAGTACCAAAATTGTCTGTAACTAAATATTAGAGATAAAATTATTTTTTTTACCAATCATTAGGGGCATTTTTGCATATTGGACTTAAATTTTAAGAACAAGAAATTGTTGTGATTGTCCACGTCTAAAATTTAAGAAACTTATTATATTAACTATTAGTATTGTATTTTTCATCAAATTCAACGTTAATTTTAATATCTTAGATAGGAACGACCACAATTTGATTATTCAAACAATCTATTTAGTGAAATTTTAAAAATAACATCGTTTTTGTCTATTAAAAATTTTCAAATTGTCAACCAGTTTAATTTAAATTAGTGATATATAAAAAAAATAGTTTTCATGTTGATTAATTTAGTACTAAAGTCGATTTAGTTTTGGTTTATAATTTTTATTAAATTTTAATTTTAAGTTATTTCGGTTTGATTCAATTATAACTAAAAATCGAACAATACTATTTTATTTGAGGTATAAAAAATTTCTAACACAACTCCTCATAAGATGTCATCAAAATTAATGCAAATGACTCTTGACCGCATGAAAAGATTTGTTGATGGATAGTTGACTAGTTGTCGCCAGAAATCACCAGCGTGCCGGAGTGGAACCAACCGTCTCTGCTCTTATAAGAGAATCCATAGCTCCAAACAAGCTCTCAAACTGGCCATACCTAAGGGTTAATTTAGCATTATCATGGATAAGGGTGTTCAAACTTGGGATAATCCATTTAAACCATTTAATTCAACTGACTTAACCTGATTTTTTTATAATTATAGTGGATTATTATAAATCATATAATTTATTTTAATATTTTAAAAATATATATTTGGATTATGGGTTATTATATAATTCAACCAATTAACTCACATTACATTTTTCTTCAAATACACTTTCACTTATACTTTTTTTTTTACTCATTTATTTTCAATTTTTATTATTTCATTTAAATTTTATTCAAAATCTATAAATTTTTTTCAAAAATATTTCTAATGATGCTTAATACTACTCAAATCATTCTAACCATTCAATAACTGAAATTTTATATTATTCATATATTTTCTATTTTTTTTTACAGATTAACAATATATATCGATGCAAAACTACTAACTCGATCCATAAATAATAAATAAGTTTAATAATTTTTTAACCTGTTTATTACGGAAAAAAGTATTGTATTGTTTAATTATTAAAAAATTTATTAAAATGATCTAACTGTTATAAGTATTGGATTTATCAACAATTAGTGACGTGTTTGACCGTATATGAGGTCTCACACCAAATCATGTTGAGTTGAGAGTCCAAATAGACAATTAGTTCCAATTATTTTCATGGCTAAATCCGATCAAAATGATTTTTAAAATTAATTTTCCTAAATAAATATATTTTTGCATTATATTATTAATCTATTATTTCTTAAACAATTATAATGGACAAAAAGAATATTACAATGCAAGCACACAAAATCTATTACTACGTAAAATGAGAATTTTCATTGCTAAATAACAACTCATTTAACAATATAACAACAACACAATACAATGCATTAAAAATCAAGTTACAACTAAAATAAAGTTGTACCTTTTGCGATAATACAATACATTAACAACAATTCAAAGAGAGTGTAAGATTTAAAGAAGTGTGCATCTAAAGTTTTGTAATTTTGACTCTTATCAACAATACTGAGTTCTGCTTTCATGGAAAATAATTATCTTTATTTTCTTACAATTTTTATCTACTTGTAAATTTTATAAATTATAATCCTTTACCTTATATATTTCATCTGCGATAAATCCCATTCTGCGAGCAAATTCGTATCTTAAATTAAAATTATCAATGAAATTTGTTCTTGGAGCAATTAGCAAATAACCCTGCTCCACACCCAAACAATAATATATTGAAGATGAAAATATTATGATTATGAGCATAATAATATAATATTTTTCAAACAAATTTTTTAATTTTTAGATTTTTTTTGAAGTTGATTATTAATTAATTAACATTGCTACTCCCTTATTTAAAATAAAATTAATTCTTTATATTAAAAAATATATAAATATGAATAATGTATATGCTTATAATATAATATAAAAATTAATATAACCCATATAACCCACATAAACCAACCAATTCAACACAAAAATTTTAATACATAACCCACCTGATTTGAGTTGAATTGAACCCAAACCATTTAACAATTTAGATGGGTTAGAGAAAAAACCAATTGTAATCCACCCAACCCATATTTGAATACCCCTAATCATGGAGAGCGACTCCACTCACTGTCTTGATCAATACTACCCAAAAATATCTATTTCTCCTTTTGGAATGAAAAAAAAAATTATTTTAATTTTTTTCGACCTTTTGAAGCGTTTGTTAACAAAAAATTCATCTAAAAAAAATCATGTAATTTTTTAAATACCTATATCTTGAAAAATTAAGATATGCATATCTTGATATAGAGTCAAGATATGTATTTTTGTATTTTGCCAGATAAAAAATTAGAAAAAATATCTAATCCCTATTTTTTTAGTTTATTCCAAATATTTAACAAATAATTAAATTTTTTTTTAAAATATTTTTTAATCCTAAAAATATTTTAATTTTATATTAAAATTTTTTATTCATATCGATTTAACAAATACTATTTTAGAAGATTATGAACATTTGTGTTGATATATTTTTGTTGGTAGAACAGCTTATATCCAAAAATTTTAACAAATAATTGAAAAAATTAAAATATTTTTTTATTTTTATTTTGATTATTACATATTTTGATTCGAAAAATTTTTTATCCTTATTTTAAAATTTTTTATGTAGATCGATTTAACAAACGCTGCTTTAACGGAAGATATAAGTGATAGTAAATTGAAAGAGAATGAAACTAATTACCTAAAATTGGGGCAGAATATCATAACAGGGATATTATTGCAATCTTATAATTCAACTTTTTTCCTTTTTCTGGGAATCTGCCGCAAAATTTCATAGTAAGATGAGCTGAGGCTATCTTGAATTGGTAAATGACACACATCCTCTCTTGACCCAAATCACGAAAATAGCCTTGCAACTTGAGGTAATTTACACCGAAGCCATTGCCCCTTGAAAATATCTATTTATTTATTTTTCAGTAATTATTATTAAATGTTTTGGTGAGGCCTTGCAAATTATTAAACTGACTTTCCTTTTGCAGTTTCCAGCTTAAGCAGAGAGCTGTGATTCCTTTGAAGACAATGTTGATCCAGCTGAAGCTCAAATTTGGTAGCAAATACCAATGAATAAAAACCAACAACCGCAAGGGATGAAATGACTCTCACTCCAATGCACCCAATTTTCTTCAATGGTCATGACATAAACAGAGAATTCCACAACATGAGGAGACTGAAAGATGGAAAATGTGAACAATGCAATTCAAATCGAAATCAAACCGAATCATCAATTATTTAATATATTTGTTTGATTTTATTTGGTTTTGATCTATTTATTCGATTTTTATTTCAAAAGTTCGGTTTATCTCAAACGTCAAAAATTGAGAACACATAACCCACTAATATTTCAAGATGATGACATTTTTTATTGTCTATGAATATATATTTGAAAAAGGTTTCTTAATGTATAGACCTAAACAAACCAATTATAACTGAACCAGCATGACCAAAATAGTTCAGTTTAGTTCTCCATCATATTTTGATTCAAATTGGTTTTTCAAGTTTTAAAAATCAATTTTCGGTCTTTTCGATTATGAACCAAACCAACAATTTCCACCACCCTATTGAAACATGTTTTCTTCATATTTTAATAATTTGAATAAAGTTTAAGCTTAATCACTATAAATTGAACTGACAACCAACGTGCGATAAAATTTATAAAAAATTTAAAATTCTATTCTTTCTAAAAATATTACTGTAACTAAGCATTATGCATTTCTTGTCACCAAAAAAATTAAAGTTTAGATTTAATGTAATATTGTTATTAAATGCTAAAATAATCATTAGCCATATCAAAATTATAAATATTAAATCCAAACCGATACAAAACCTCTCATTAAATAAGAAGGTATTTTAAAAAATAATTTTCACCCATTAAAAACTTTGGTTCCTACTTTTCATCTGCCACTGCTCAAAAGTCAAAACAAGAGCCCCACCAAATGAGCCCTACAAAATTTATTTGAGTACCAAAGCTTTAACCATAACTTACTTGAACATCTATATCCGCCAATCAATGTTGTAAATAATAAATACAAATTTATATTATTTTAAAAAATTAAAACAGATTATACTCATTCTGTTTTTTTATCTGTCACTTTTAAGTAAAATTCATATTTTATTTATTTATCATTTTTAAACTTTTAATATAATTTAATTTATTTTTTCAATTTATTTTTCTTTTTCAATAAAGTTAAAATTAATCAAATTTGATAATTTAATATTGATCACGTAATTTAATATTAAATTTAAATCTATTTATTATTTCTTAATCTTGACGAAAATAACAAAATTGACTAATAAAAAAATTGAGGAAGTATATTATTATATTAATGTAACATTTGAACCATTATAATAAAAATATATGTTTCACATACAATAAAATTGATGAAATTGTAAACTAAATGAATTGATTTTTTTATTAATTTTGATGTCATATGATGGCATATCAAAATGGTCGAGCATCGCACGCTCTAACTTTTCAAATTCAGTATAAATGAAGTAAATAATAATACTTTTCTCCTCAAATCCTGCAGCAAATAAGCTGCGTTCTTTCAGTACACAATTAAAAGTACAAAATTTTTGTTATTAGCTGTGTTCCTTCTCCCCCATTGCATTTCCATTTATTCCAAAAGATATACGATTATTAAAGTAACAAAAACAAGATTAATTTAAATTGACAGCAAAAGAATGAGTCTCAACTCTCAACAAAAATTTGTAACCCATTCTATTAAACTCCATGCTCTCCCGGTGCAATTAGCTTAGCTTCAACTCAGCAAAAGATTATACAACTCCCACCTTATGCTACAGCAGGATAACATTAATTTTTGGCCCTACGAAAAAGTAATAGATTTATCAGAATACAGCGAATAACAATTTGTTTCTCCTAATATCTTGTGGATGAAGAGTAATTTGAGCCAGAAACCATTAGAAAATACTGTAATGTATTAAGATCTGAAGTAACACAATTATTCCTTACCTGCCAACAAAGGAATGGTCTGTGGTGTCGACGATTATTTCTTCCCCAGCATCAAGATAAGCAGGTACCTGGATATCTCGAAAAACATACAAGATATGAAGCTTCTATAATTTTGTATAACAAGTAGAGTAGGCATGTAAAAGCAATAATCAGCACACTTTTGTTACCGAGTCATGGGAAGAGTATAAGAACATTGGAGAACCTAAAGTGAAAACTTCAATGAATTTCCAAAAGAAAAAATGCATCAATCACTTGTCTTAAAATTTCAACGTTCCTCGAAATTTGCATGCAACATGGTAAATTTTACCCGGTACACATTTCCTCGTTTACTAAAACTTCAAAGCATTTGCTCTGAGATTTGTAACCAACATGGTAGATTTACCAAGTACATATTTCCCCATTTATACACAATATCTCTGACTTACACTTCCCACATATATTTGTTTTATAGTTACTTGTACTGAACCTAAAAGGAAGCAGCTATTTCCAAAGCCAATTTGGCTGATGCTCCAGCATAATAAAACCGCTCTCTTTGCATAATCATTATCTAATTTTTATGCCTCGTCATTTTATTCGCAAGTATTCAGTTCTTGTTTCAAGAAGCAACACATTACATATTAATCTAATTCATGTTGGTTCGGTGATATGTTTTCAATTATTATTACAGGTATACTCATGAATTTATATGGTTTAATGAGCTTAACATTACAAATTGAATGAGGGTGGGAGAAAAGGGAGGAGGGGGCTCAGAAACAGGATAAAATGGCATATAAATGCCAATGAAAGAAAATAAAGCTGTTTACTGGAAGTTTCAAATTTACTTCAATTTGAGACAGGTGAATTGGATTTTTTCCAGTCTTTTTTTTTTTCCTAAGAAAAGTACATCAACTGGAAGCTTTCAAGCAATGAAAGAAAAGCCAAGGGAGTTTTCTACATCCAACTTATCTAAAACACTATGGCCATAACCAATAGGAGAGGCCAATGAATAACTTGAAATGATAGTATCTACTTACTTGAATAGTGACACCAATGTCCAGTAAAGCCTTTTTATACCTGCATTAAGGGAAAGTAATACTAAGTCCCAGATTTAAAAGCTGAAGGCATGCAAAGGATCAAGCAAGTAAAAACATCAGCTTTAAACGTACTTCTTGAATTAATCAAAGCCATTCCTAACAGGTATATTTCCCTAGAATCCCATATGGAGGATGTCAATTGGCATGCCTGTTTTCTTGCATGAGGAACAAAACTCCTATGGTTTCTCATAATTTTACTTTCCCTAGACAATTCTTTGCAGCATTTTGCATGCAAATATTAAAAATATTGCAAACGTATAAAACTAATTATCACAATCAGCATCAAAAGAAGAAAAAAAAAAACCTATTATGCATGTTTGGTTTAGTTTCTGCAAGAAGCAACCGGTGGTTGGGCACTTAAATACTAGAATTAGGTGTCTGACAAGAAAAAGTAAAAGTAGCAGCAAAATTTTTACCACTGGTGACACAAAACTTTTACAGAGCATAAGACAAAATAATTAAGCTTGAATACATGGTTTTTATGTACAAAGGATCCAAAACCAAGGTTTCAAGAATCATTCAACCAATTCATTTATGCAAATATACATATTTAAGCCCCAACAAGAATCTCAAGACAACACACTAATTCACACATTCATCTCACTATTACAATGACAATTTGTTACTCACAGCAAGAACAAGTTATCACTCAGAAATTAGACTCAAGATTTGAAGAAGTAAAAAATAAGCATTTCAACACAAAGCATGTAATATTGCAGGCAGCAACAAAACTAATGGCTACAAATGAAAGAAATAAAAGACAGAAGAAGAAAGAAATTAAATGCACAATAAGCTTATAGAAATCAATGATGTACCGAGGTGCAGCTGTAAGCCCCTTCATAGGAGGTTGCGTCTCCTTTACAGTGCATGTAACTTGTTTTGGAATTGATCCAGACAAAGGTGTTTCGTTGTACAACTGCAATTTGACTTTCATTTCCTCTGTTAAGCATGATATAAAACTCAATATGTGAGACTACAAGTCAATCATGACGGCTCTGATGCTGAACATGATAATAAATAATTGAAAGGTATAAACTATATGCTGCATGAACAACATTTAAGGAATAAAACCTATAAGAAATCAAAGGCAAAAATAGAAAACACTTTCAATAAATAAACCAGGCAAAAATAAAAAACACTTTCAATAAATAAACCTTGGACAATTTAAAAAAAACTTCATTGTTCAAGCCCTTTACAGAAACTCTTGTTTGCAGTTTGTCTTGGCAAAACATTTAGGTTTTTGTTTGGTCCATCTTTGTTAATAAGATACTCTATGTTGCAAATGTCAAGGTTATGATCTTAAGATATGTGCTCTGTGATATAATATTAAAGGATAGGCTAAACTTGTATTGTTGGTGAGTTAGGCTAAAATGAAATGCATGAACTTAAGATGATTATCATTTGCAATGAAAATTACTTTAGAAAAAGATAGCTTTTGGCTTCATTATGATTCTCTACTTCTGCATATACTAGGAGGCTTGCAATGGAAATTTTGGAAGTAGTCCGAAGGGCAAGTTGCCATACATTGATTGATTTTTTTTTTTTTTAATTTCAATTTCACATCTTTAAAGAGAACCTTATCATACTCCCATTCTGGCCTTGAAAATATCTGAAACGAAAAAATTACAAACAAAATTCTATAAAAAAATTGTGAAAAATGCAGTAGATATTAGAAAATGTCATGAAAACATGACCTAAGTGAGAAATAAAAATAACTGAGGTGCACTGTTAACACACGCTGTTCAACTTAACCAACCTTTTAGATATTGAGCAGCCTCACCAAACAACTCTGTCGGCACTTCAAGTTGCTCACATTTACCAAGGCTGATAAGCATTGATGAAATGGTCAGCAAATTTATAACAGTATTTGAATACAACAGCAAATATTATGGAACTCCTAGAGATAAAAAATGGAACTCACTCCATTAAATAAGCTATTCCGCGTTCTGCATATAAAAGTGAGAGAGACCTTTCCTCAACAAATACCTCTGCAAAATATATAGCAGATTAATGGAACTCTCAAAAATAAGCATTAATACTTAGAGTGTAATAATGTCTATTCATACTTAGAGTATAACAATGTCTATTCAAGCATATTTATTTTAAACATTTAATTTGAAATTTCTGTACAGTTAAACATGACGTTGGAACAGTTGAGATTGACATAATACATCTTATAAGCATCCCAAACATGAATAAGAACTCAGAAGATCAAGTGACCAAAGAATCTTAATCAGTCGAATGCATGTCAGAAACAGTGGGTGGACCCTATTGCTTGGTTAATCTGTATTGAGAAGTAATATATCATCTCTAAAAGTTTTCAAGAACACAGCTATGCCCAAAATACCCAGACTCCCGAAAATCTGCCAAAAATGTAGTTCCTCTATCATTGTTTCATCAACTGTTAAAAAAGTAGGAAGGTGTAAGAGTTACTATAACATAATTGGCCCTATATTATTTTTCTATCATAATAATATATGAGGACATGAGCTATTATAACTTAACTTGATAATCCTATATTCTTCTATCTTATTCTACTCTAAACTGGCTGGAAGAATGAGTAAAGATACCAATAGTACTCCCCTACTCCATAAGGACTAGTTGCCCCAATAACTGAAGGGATAATTACTTTGCAAATTGTAAAGCCAACTAAATTTCTCAACCATGAATGATACATAGAAGCATATGTCAGTCATTTGCAAGGATATTGTTTAATGTTGCAATCAACCAAAAAGAAAGGAGTACTTTAATAATTATTTAAAGGATAGTTAATTTATAAAATCTCATGATTCTAAGATGTTAAATTATACTCACTATCCAGAGGTATTAAATATCACTTTCTTAAAATTTTGGAAACAAATGATGTTTGACAAACTTTCAACAGAGTTTGAGTAATATATGATTCCTTTAACAACAGAAAAAAATAATCAAGAGTTCTGACACTAGAAAAATCTAGACAGCAGCTTAAAAACAAGAAGACAAAGATACGCAATTTCATAGCTCGAGTCATCATAATTCCTCTGATCTTAATTATCACAGTACAAGAGGGTCCCAATGAGATTACTTTCATTCGATAACATGGTCTGAATAATCTATGTTCAAAATGTAGATTCCATTTCATAATACTCATATTATACAGCCACTATACTACATACAAACAAAAAAAATGCTTAGAAAGATTAAAAGTTTTTTCCAGGGGACAGAAACAAATATGAACCTGAAAAGCATGTGCTATGCAACAACATCACAAGTACAGGACATCAATTTAAAGATAAGAGACATACTTTCAACAGTTTCCTCTGTACCAAATCTTAAACTCTGTTTGTTTCCTGTTTCAACACTGCGAAGCTCAACCTATAGGAGAAAAAACATTTGCACCCCAATAAGATGGCCGATGCCACAGAAGGACAACACCTTTCTAGATGTAAGCAAACCACTATTCACCGAACAAAAGTTGGAAGTGATAATATGATATTCATATTTGGATAGTAGATGTATTTCAATTTTCTTAAGACCAAATAAAGGGCAAAACATGATCCAATTTTTTGAGTTCATGTCAGCTTTATGATTTGAATGCACTAGATTTTACGTGTTTTCTAAATGAAGTATTATGTGCACATAAAAGTCATAATCCTTCAAGTTATGTTCAATTTCACATATAGCCAATTCATTTTGTTTTACTTCCTCTTTGCTTTCTCTGGCATTAGTTTCAATTGAAATTCCTTCCTCGAGACTTGGTTATCAGTATTGTACTTCCGCAAAAATTGGCTCATTCAAAATCCTTCTAAAAAAGATCATTCCTTCAAAACCTAACTAGGTGATGATTCTTCAACTTAGCCCATTCACTTTTGCACCTAAAACATTGCAAGTAAATCATGTCACTTCCATAAGTCCATATTTGTCAAATTCAATAAGCAGATGCTAAAAAGATTTTCAATCACTGCAGGTTATAGTTAGGCTCGTTCCCTAGATCAATGCACAAAACCAACACTATAGTGAGTTATAGGTTAAAACCAAACAAATACACCAATAAAATGAAAAAGATAAATACACTAGCAAAAATTTAGAGCAGCATTTTCTAAATCAAACATTCCCATAACCAGACCTGCATCGATGCTCCTCCTCTTCCCCGCTGCTTATGCTCTACTTCTACCACCTGAAGAATCATGAACTTTGTCTGATTATAAATTGCTTCAACTTTAAAACAAAATCCCTATTACTATTATAATTAAAAACAAATCAAGTACCTGGAAAATTTTTCCTGCAACAAAATTTGTTCACCAAAATTTTTAATCAGCCACGCAAGAAAAACAACAAAACACTTTAACAAACAATTTACACATAAATCATCAAACCTACCTTTTCTCTCAATAACATTGCCAGGTCTTAGCTGCAATATAAATCCAATTAGTCAAAACAACAGAAACTTACCGAACTCCGACTTCAACTTAGAGACATAATTTCAAATAAGTTATAAGTAAAAGAAGAAGAAGAAGAAGAAGAAGAAGAAGAAGAAGACTAACATCAATGGCCGTCACTTTAGCGCCGCGGTATTGAATTGCAGACCATGGGCGCGCATCAAGATTGCCGGTGCCGATATGAGAGATGTGAGGATCAGGCGAGGATAAGAAGTTCGATAGAGAATGCAAAGGAGAAGACAATATAAGTGTAGCTATGGCTCTGTGCGAAGAAGGAGAAGTAGAGAGTGATCGAATGAGTTTCTTGCTGCGTTGCAGAGCTGCCATTGCTTTACTCTGTTTATTAGCTCTGCTCCTACATACCTTAACAGGAGGCCCTTCTGACAATTGTGGAGCATTTCAATATAATTAGAAGGAAAATGTACAAAAATGAAAAAAATAAATAAAAAAATCTCCAACGTACTTGTTAAGAGATCAATGCTATATTTTGCAAAATTAATAAATAATTTTTTAATATATAAAATTAAAAAATATTTAAAAAATGATATATTATTTTTTACTTGTAAATATTCATGTTACGAAAATATTTTTATACTAAATTGACTGAATATTAAAATTATCTTATTATTATTATTATTATTATTATTATTATTATTATTATTATTATTATTATTATTATGTGCATAATCAATACTATATTGTTAATTTCATAATATATAAAGTTTAATTCTTGTAATTAATTATGAAAATTTTATTTTTATTCTTTTAATGAATATTATATTTAATTTGTATTTTTTTCATTTTTAAAGCATTTTTAACTATAAAAAATAATATTACAAATTATATAATTTATTAAATTTATATATTAAATTTTTTTGTGATTAACCAGTAAATCGATATAAAAAATCGAAATTAATATGGCGATTAACCGAAATTAATTGATTGGTTATAAATTTGTTAATAGATCGATTAACCGATCCATGTTCATCCCTAATAACTGAAATGAGTTATAAGTGGATTGGATCGGGTTACATGTAGATTAAAACGGATTGTAAATTACTAATTCAAACAGATAAAATCATGGATAAACCCGTTTATTTTTTATATATTTTTCTAAACTCTACTTGATATATTATTTTTTTGAGATTAAAATTAAAAAAACAGTATGAATTAATATAATTGAGTCTTTGTGATTTAACATATATTAATAAAAAGCTAATAAAAGAGGAGAATGTTTTTTCTCTTTAATTTGTATACTGTACAGTGCTTTGTTAATTAAAAATAAAAAAAGGAAAGAAAAAAAACGCAATAATTATATCAAAGTTTATTGACACACAGCAGCATTTAAAGCAATTACTGTATATACTAGCCATACAATTTATTTGTTCTCGTTGCACAGTAGCATTAAAACAAATAAGTAATAATTTCTCTGTTTTTTCTCCAACAGCTCATATCGGTCTATTCACAACTCGATTCATATTTATCAATATGAATTAATTCGTAAATTAATTCTAATTTGACTCAAAATTTTTGGGATTAAATCAAATTATATTTGAATTATTTAATAATCGGATCATATTTAAATATGTATCATTTTCTCTTGAAATATTGAAAATTAACACTAGGGGTGAGCATGCACCGATTAACCAATTTATAAATAAATTAATTAATTAGACAATTAAAATTGATTTTTTAAAACTGTTAATTATTAATCAGTCCATTATATTTGATTAATCAACTCATCGATTTCAATTTTTCAATTTGATAAATTCATATTTTTCAGTTAACTGTTAAAATTTATAATATAAAATTATAAAAAATCAGATAAAATTGAATTTAAATTCAAATGTGTAAAGTAATTTAAAATAAAAATCATAAAATAAATATAATTTACTGGCCAAAATTTCTATTTTATAAATTAATAGCTAATATTATAAAATAAATTTTATATTTATTGAAAATTAATATAATTGATTTTAAGTCAAATAAAATTTTGGATAATATTAAATGTTATAATATAAACTATAAAATATAAAAAAATGCAATTAAATGCTATTAAGTAAACTATAAATATCAATATATGATAATATATATATATATATATATATATATATATATATATAAAAGTTAATCATATACTATATATAAATATTATTATATAATTAAAGAAAATGATATAATATAAATTTAGTTTAAAGTATTATATAAATTTTATAGAAAATAAAAAATTAAGTTATAAAAATAAGAATATAATATAAATATATTTTAAAGTATTATTTTATGTAAATTTTAAAAAGAAATAGAAAAAAAAATTTAAGATATAAAAATAAATAATATATATATATATATATATATATATATATATATATATATATATATATATATATATATATATATATGAACTAGTTAACCGACACTTTAAAACTTAAATCATAACTAAAAATCGAAAATATAAAAATTAAAAATTATAATCAAGTCTATCATATTGATTAACCTAAAATTAATTTGGTTTTGAATCGATTTCACGGTTAAATATATTTTCGATTTTTTTTGCTCACTCTTAGCTGACACTACAATTTAACTAGGCAATGCAAGATATATTTATTATTAAGGGTAAGTATAAACTACTTAATCGATCTATTAATAATTTTATTAATTAATTCATTAATTTCGGTTAACCGTCATAACTATTTTAATTTTTAATTATTTTTTTCATATTGATATATTGATTAACTACCAAAAATTTTAACATATAAATTTAATAAATTATACAATTTATAATATTATTTTTAATAGTTATAAATGGTTTAGAAATGAAAAAATAAAAATTAAATATAATATCTATTAAAAGAATCAAATGAAAAATTATATTTTTATAATCAATTATAAAAATTAAATATATTCAATATAAAATTAATAATAAAATGTTAATTATATATATGTAACAAAAAAATAATAGTAAAGTGTAAAATTTAAAATATAATATATAAAATATATATATCGATTAATTATTCACTAACGATTAACTGTCTATTTTTAAAAATAAAAATTATAAATCTAAATTTTCAATTCAATTAACCTAAAAATTAATTTGACTCCGTATTAATTTTTGGATTAATCAAAATTTCGCTATTTTTCTCACCCTTATTATAATCCAGATTGTCAAACAAAATAAGGGATATTTTTTTTAATAATGCATTTTTAATAATTATTTATAAAAATATAATATGTCATAAAGTATTTATGAAATTGAAGTTTTTTCTGAAATCGTTGTACTGTACAGCGATTTCAGAAGTAAAATTCACAATAAAATTTTGAAAATTTCTTTTGAAATTATTGCACAGTATAATGGTTTCAGTGTGCAACGATTTCAGATAAATATAATAATAATAATAATAATTTTTTTTGTTTGACATATTATTTTAATGTCATGATTTGGGCACCAAAAAATGGCCAGAGTGGCTTTAGTTGTAATCTTTCAGAATTTGAGATATTTTGTAGTATATATATATTTTTTTATTACTGAGTCATTATTAGAGTACTTGGCGTAAAGCCGCATGCAGATGCATCAGCCATCACCATTCTCTTGCAAGACAAAGAAGTTGAAGGTCTTCAGTTCTTTAAGGACAATGAATGGTTTCGAGTGCCTATCATTCCTGAAGCTCTTCTCGTAAACGCTGGCGATCAAGTTGAGGTAAAGATCATACTGAAACACCATTGTCTCACATTATGAGTTTTGGGTTGTTAAGTTTGGCAATGATGTGTAGATAATGAGCAATGCAGTTTTCAAGAGCCCTGTGCACAGGGTGGTGACGAACTCGGAGAGGGAGAGGATTACTCTGGCTGTATTCTGCATTCCTGAATCAAACCGGCCGATGCACTCATCGATGAAACAAGGCCAAGATTATACAAGAATGTGAAAGATTATGTCAGTATTTATTTTCAATACTATCAACAATATCAGAGGCCAATAGAAGCAGCAAAGATATAATTTTGTTCATGCTTCTAATCATAATTTCTATCAGATAGTGAAGTTATCGTGGATGAATAAATTTTATATGTTGTTAGTTAGGAGAAAAGAGAAGGTGATGAGACTTTCAGATTGAAAAAGTTTACATAGATAATTGTCTTTTTTTTTTTTTAATTCAAGGGTTCCAAAATTGAGACCTTTCTTGGGTTTATCATGTAAAGGTTGGCAAGTATTTCCTCACCTATGAATAATTGGATATTGATAAAATACAAAATTTTACCGAAGAAGGAAAGATCGCTGGCCATAATGAAGGAGGCTTTAATGACCTATAAAAAAGGAAACTAGTCCAGTCTTGCGGGCTTTTGAACTCCGATACTTAAGTTAGCTATCGAAGTGTGGAGAGAAAGCTTAATGGAGAGAGAGAGAGAGTATAAGGAGTTTTGAGAGAGAGAGAGCCCCCATTTTGTTATGTGTGTACCTGCAAATTTATAGTTTTTAGTATTGGGTTTTTTGAATTTCTGATCTTAGGCTTCTTCGTGGGCCTTTAATGAATCAACTTTATAGTTAATTTTATTTTTAGTATTATCACTAGTTTCCCTCGACGCAATTCGATCTTTGAGATCGAAGGCTCGATAATTTTGGGAGTTACTCGCTTATGGGGAGTTACCCGTTTGGAGAACCTTGTCTTTGAGAGTTACCCACTTATGAGAAGTTACCTGTTTGGAGAATACATTGTCTTTGGGAGTTATCCGCTTATGGGGAGTTACCCGTTTGAAGAACCTTGTCTTTGAGAGTTACCCGCTTATGGAGAGTTACCTGTTTCTAATTTTTATCCTGCAAATAATTTTTTGCAATTTTATTGTGCAAATAATTTTATAAATATTTACTAACCTGTTTTATGGTTGCTTATGTTGTCTGAAAGATAACCACATCCGATCCGCTTTTGGTGGTGGAAAAAATCACATTCGATCCACTTTTGGTGGTGGAAAAAATCACATCCGATCTACTATTGGCGATGAATAGTCTTCCGATTCGATCCATTCTTGGCGGTGAAAAAAATCGCATCCGATCCGCTCTATGCGATGGATGGTCTTTCGATCTGATCCGCTCTTGGCGGAGAGATAACCATATCCAACCAAACGAAATAATCCGACCGATCGGAATTTTTTCATCCGATCCGCTCTTGGCAATAGATGATTTTTCGATTCGCTCTTGATGGAGAGATATTATCCATCCGATTCGCTCTTGGCAATGGATGATCTTTCGATCCGCTCTTGCGGAGAGATATTATCCATCCGATTCGCTCTTAGCGATGGATGGTCTTTCGATCCGCTCTTGGCGGAGAGATAACCATATCCGACCGAACGGAATAATCCAACCGATCGAAATTTTTTCATCCGATCCGCTCTTGGCGATGGATGGTCTTTTGATCTACTCTTGAAAGAGAGATATCATCCATCCGATCCGCTCTTGGCGATGGATGATCTTTCGATTCGCTCTTGGAGGAGAGATAACCATATCCGACCAAGCAAAATAATCCGATCGATCGTAATTTTTCCATCCGATCCGCTCTTGGCGATGGATGGTCTTTCGATCCGCTCTTGACGGAGATATATTATCCATCTGATCCGCTCTTGGTGATGGATGGTCTTATGATCCGATCCGCTCTTGGCAGAGAGATAACCATATCCGACTGAACGAAATAATCCGATCGATCGAAATTTTTCCATCCGATCCGCTCTTGGCGATGGATGGTCTTTCGATCCGCTCTTGGCGATGGATGGTCTTTTGATCCGCTCTTGTCGGAGAGATATTATCCATCCGATCCACTCTTGGCGATGGATGGTCTTTCAATCTACTCTTGGCAGAGAGATATTATCCATCCGATCTACTCTTGGCAATGAATGGTCTTCTGATCCGCTCTTGGCAGAGAGATAACCATATCCGAGCGAATGGAATAATCCGACCGATCGAAATTTTTTCATTCGATCCGCTCTTAACGATGGATGGTCTTTCGATCCGCTCTTGGCGAAGAGATATTATCCATCCGATCCGCTCTTAACGATGGATGGTTTTTTAATCCGCTCTTGGTGGAGAGATAACCATATCCGACCGAACGGAATAATCCGATCAATCAAAATTTTTTCATTCAATCCACTCTTGGCGATGGATGGTTTTTCAATCTGCCCTTGGTGGAGAGATATTATTCATCCGATTCGCTCTTAGCGGAGAAATATTATCCATCCGATCTGCTCTTGGCGATGGATGGTCTTCCAATCCGATCCGCTCTTGGCGGAGAGATATTATCCATCCGATACGCTCTTGGCAATTGATGGTCTTTCGATCCGCTTTTGGCAGAGAGATAACCATATCCGACCGAATGGAATAATCTGACCGATCGAAATTTTTTCATCCGATCCACTCTTGGCGATGGATGGTCTTTCGATTCGCTCTTGGCGAAGAGATATTATCCATTTGTTTCACTCTTGACAATGGATGATCTTTCGATCCGCTCTTGGCGAAGAGATATTATCCATCCGATCCGCTCTTGGTGATGGATGGTCTTTTGATCTGCTCTTGGCGGAGAGATAACCATATTCGACCGATCGAAATAATCTGATCGATCGAAATTTTTCCATCCGATAAACTTAAAAGAACAATTAAATAAATTCTTAATATACATACCTGGTGTTGGGCCAAAAAGACTTTCGACATATATTTTTTCAGATCTTTAAAGGTGTGGTAGGTAATCACATGCTTTTTTTGTTGTAGAGGTGGGACCGATCCATCATATCTTTCAAGAGATATAGATGGATTTGCAGTCAATGCTAGTCATCTATGAAATTTGAGTGCATGTACCCACTAAAAATTGCTTTTTGATTTTCGCTTTCCAGCTTTGTTTGTTCTTCCTACTGTTTCTTCACCATCACTTTTGTCCAGTAAGGGTCACTCCGGTGAGTTTGGTTGTCGCCTTACTTTATTTTTCTTGGAGCACAGCACCCGTATCACTTCTTTCTTTGCCTTTTTTGCAAGATCAAATCCAGGATCTTTAGATCTAGGCCTTTTCTTTAAAAAGAAATTCAAGATCTTTCAGATTTAAGCTTTTATTGTGAGATCAAGCTCAATATTTTTCAGATCTAGACTGTTTCTGTGAAATAAAGTTCAAGATCTTTTCATGGATTTTTCTTTTATAGAGGGGCAATAGTAGATCTAAAGTTTGGCGTTGAAACTCCTTTAAAAAGCAGCAATGGGACGAACATCATTCTTCTTCGATTTCAGGCTGAGTAGCTCGGATCCGGCGTCAACTCTCAACAAAAGCATCAAATGATAAAATACAAAATTTTACCGTAGAAGGAGAGATCGTCGGCCATGGTGAAGGAGGCTTTAATGACCTGTAAAAAAGGAAACTAGCCCAGTCTTGCCGAACTTTTGAGCTTCGATGCTTAAGTTAGCTATCGAAGTGTGGAGAGAAAGCTTAATGGAGAGAGAGAGTATAAGGAGTTTTGAGAGAGAGAGAGCCCCCATTTTGTTATGTGTGTACCTGCAAATTTATAGCTTTGAATGTTGGATTTTTTGGGCTTCTGATCTTAGGCCTCTTCGTGGGCCTTTAATGAGCTGGCCTTATAGTTAATTTTGTTTTGGGTATTATCAGATATTAATCGTTTTGCAATTCAAATAACGTTAGGCTCGAGGAGGAGTATCTTTCTATCTGAAAATAAAATTTCCCTTGTTGTTTCTGATGTATGTTGGTGAAAAATCTATTCATAATCATTAAATGAAGGGTTAGGGCAAATTTTGCCACTATAGTTTTCTTCGTATTAGAAGATATTTTTAATATTTTTTTTGTTTTTACCTCTAAATATATTAAAATTGTCAATTTTTGACCCTAAAGATATTAAAGTAGTAAGCTTTTACTACGAAAAGTACTAAAATGGTCAATATTTTCCATTAAAAATATTAGTAAACCTGTCAAATGGGTCGAATCGATTTTGATTTTAGTCAATTTTATATCACTATTTTCGAATTGGATTGCTTTGAGTTCAAGTTGGATCGAATCGAATATCCAATCAAATTTACTTTTTCTATATTAGACTGATTCTTCAATTTTCAAATTATCAAATCAACACCAACAAATGGGACATACTCTGATAGTAGATGTGAGTTTCAAATATATATATATATATATATATATATATATATATATATATATATATATATATATATATTCAAGAGAGTGATGAATTGAGTATATCAAAATTTTTCTTTTTAACTTAAATTAAATGTGGAATAGGAATAAGTCTAGAGCACAAAGTGATTTACTTGAATTATTAACTCTTGTTTCAAAAACCTCTTTATACATAAAATCAATTTATCACAATATAACTTAGCTATTAGAAATCAAATTTATCCAAATTAACTATTCTTTGATTAAGTAAGAAATACTTGAAGATAATATTATAAAACTTTCACCTTTTTGGCCTAGCTTATTTTATGGGTGAGTCTATGCATTCACTATTGAGTGCTGCAAGCTCACTCTTAAGTGCTTTCTTAATAGATTGTTTTGTTTTAGATAGATTTAGGTTGTGAAACCCACTTGTAAATAGTTGTTGTGTAGTAAAAGCATTATAAATTGGCTATTCAAAAGTTTTATTTTTAGCTTAAAACTAGTAAAAAATTGTTTTTTTAAAAGTGTTTTTTCAGGTGTTTTTCATCCTTTTGGCTCGCTTGGTTTTTTAGGTTTGATTCCTATCGAGGGTAGTGAAAGGAAAAGAGAGGGAAGAAAAAAGTTGCTATTTTAAAGTGAGTCATGACCAGTATTGGTATTTCTCGCTCATTTATATGAGCCCATATAACTCAAGTTCATGACTTGTTGGTTACGAACATGAGTCAAGTCTCACAACCGTGACTCGAAGTCACAAGTGTAATTGGGCTTCCGGGTTTAGTTCACTAGTCATGACCTAGAATCCAATTTTTCCTTTCTAAAAAACCTTCATTTTCTTCTTCCTTTTTTTTCATAGTTCTTTTTATGTATAATTGTATGCCTCGTTATGTGCTATTTGGACGGTGAAGTAGAATAATGTTAATTTATTGTATTTATTGCTTTTGTCTGTATAGTGTAAAATCAAGGATTTTATACTTGATTGATTAAAATATCATATAAAAGCATTTGTATTAAATAATTAAGGTTTTTGCCAATAAAAAAACCCATGTCCTACTTTATTCTCAAAAATCACTTGTAAATATTAAGGCTTTCAATTATGTAAAACAAATTAAACATAATTAATTAATTTGAATTTTTTTAAAAAAATTGGGACCATTGTCCCCACTTTCAATCCATAAAACTCACAATAAATGATTATTTACAGTTGCATGAAAGAACTAAAGTGCTTGTCCAATTGAGTCAAAAAAATAGCCTATACTTTATTGATGCTTATTTAATTCAATGTGTATATGTCAATGATATGATTTAAAACTTTTTGATTTGATTGAGTGTGCTTTTCTTTTCATTGCCATGGTATACGCGTGAGAAGATATATAAAACCATTAATCTAAAGGTCCAACAATACTATACTAACCAAGGGTACGAGTAGGAGCAAGGTTTCAAACTTTTGTCTTGGTTTTGGCCTTATAAGGTACGACCACCATTTTTCAATTTTATATTGGGTGGTGAGTTCATGATACATATCTTATGATGTCCAAAGAGACATTTCGAGGTTGATTGCCAACAATGGAGAAAGAGTACCTCGAAACACTATTGCATGCCTTTTCAAGGTTTGGGACTCAGCGAATTGGGCCGAATTCTTTGACTGTTATGAAGCAATTGACCATCATAGGCTAGAGACCTTTGCTTAGCCATTCTTAAAAGTGGCACTGGTTGAGATAAAACAATACACTCAATTGATGTGCGTCATAGTGGCCACTTCAATAGGGGGCCATAAGACTTGCTTTGAAAGTACCCTCAGTTAACATGACATGAATGAATCTAAGGTTTTCGGTTAATACGACATGAATGGATCTAATATTAAGAAATTTTATCTCTTTTTGAATTTTTATTAAAATCATTCTAGAGCCTTAGATTATATTAGATTTCCCTCTTTTTATCCCTGTGCATTTCTAAAACACGACCCTATATTCGCTCAATATCGAAAAGTGTCAAAGATAACAATCAATTGAAGCCTTATACCTTGTGGTTTATCAAATAGTGACTTGATTGGTTGTTATGTTTGTAATGAGCTAAACTCATTTATAGGAATCATGCTTGAATAACTTTAAAGTTGTATACCTGGACTAAAGCTCATGTAATGGCATATCCATTAAGTTAGCTAATAAGCTCCTCAAAAATTTTGCATTGTTTATGACGTGGATTTTTGTATATTGAGCAAACATAAACAAATCTAGAAATTTGTTTGTCAGGCCTTATATGCCAAGATAACCCTAAAAGATGATGATAACACAAATTAATTGATTAAAGGTTGAAGACAAAGAAAAAGAATAGGAAGAAGCATGATGCAGACGAAGGAGAAATAAAAAGAAACGTGAAGAAAACAGGAGAGAAAAAGAAATGCGAAAGAGGAAAAATGTTTTAAATAGTAGTATATGTGTGAGTAAAAGATTTAAACATGATATTTATGGAAAGGGATTTTTAAAAGGAAAACTCATACTTTAATCATTGTACTTTAACGATTTTACATATTAAATCTTTGAACTTTTTGCATAAAATATATTAAATTCAAAATGGACGATACTGATGAGAGTGTAAAATATGTTCGGTTAAAGTCGCGTGAATCTATTTCATAAATATTGTGGATGTAACACCCTAAAAGTTACATCTAACATGCATGACATGTTATAGGGTATGAATAGTAATCCTATGATAGTTTTTGGGGTAATCAATATAGAATAAGACGACGAAAAATCGAAAGTATATAAAGTTAAATGTGCTCAAGCTAGGAAAATCTGAGGATGGGTGACCTAATGGACAGTTTGAACCAACGTTAGAATATGAAAATAGGTGTTAAATAGAGTACGGTGGTGCGATTTGAAAAGAAATTGAGCTTAAATAGGCCATCAAATCAAACTGAAAAGTTTTACCCAATACTATAAACTCGGTTGACTAGAAGTTTGACCGAGTAGTAAAATATTATAAAGACCTCCAAAATTTTTCCTGAATGCATAGGCATATTAGATATGATCTAAATTACCTTTTGAAATTGAAAAATAAATTTTCTGACGGCTTTGAAATTTCGGGTTTCGGACCGGCTGATTTTACCTTCGAAACTAAAAATATACTGAAATAATGTCAAAATAATTTGAAATTTTAACCATGTGCTACTGCATATGTAAGTGTATGCAAGGCAAAATTTCATGTTATTATGATAATCAGGACATTGATTTCATAAAAAGGGTGAAAAATCGAGGTTAAATTAATTGGAGGGCTTAAAAGTCATAATTAATTCATAGAGGTCATTAGAAAAGAAGTCATAATCATCTACATTTAGAGTATGGTAAAAAGAATGGTAAAACTTAAGGAAACCATGACAAATAACTTAAAAACAAGCCATTAGATGGAATAGTGTTTGAGTAAATTTGGGCCTTAGATTTGGTGGACTTTGAGACATATAAGAGGGGTCTAGAATCCTCTAAAATTCACCCCAAAAGTCCATTATTGTCTCCCTTCTTCCCTTAAAAATCCGAACCTTCCTCTTTTTCTTCTCTTCACCATTTTTTTCTTCTCTCTCTCCTCCCACCAAGTCTTAAGCCCTAATTCCACTCAAATACACTACAAGGCACCCTCTTCATCCTATAAGCTTGATTGAAGCAAAAGGAAGCTTAGAACATCAAGAAATTAAGTGAGAAAAATAAAGCTTTGGCAGGTAAGCCATGGTGTTTTAATGGGTTTTAATTAGAGATTTTTATATGGGCTTATAGAGCATCCCTAGGGTGATCATGTAGTAGTATTTAATTGCTATAGATTAAAGCTTAAACTCATGAATTATTCTCCCTAAATTTCAGCCTAAAGGTTGAACACAAGAGGAAAGAAGGGACAAGGAGGAGGAAGACCAAAGGAGGCAAGATTAAGTGATTTCTAACATCATAAAGGTTAGTGAATACTCACTCTACACCTAATTTCATTTAATTTTGGATTTTCTCTCAAAAATTTTATTATGTAACTAATGAAAACTAAGAATTAATGGGAAATAAATTGATAGGACCTTGTAGAATGATAAAACAATATAGAATAAGTATGAAATTAACAAGAAAACAAACATTCATGTGGAGAACCAATGGAGGCCGAATTGTACCCAAAAGGGTACCATGAACTAAATTGATACTAATTGAGGTTTTAAACATAATTTGACTAATTCAATGATGAATAAACATGTTAGGAATGGTTTAAGCTTGAATTAGTATCTGTACATGTTAATTGTAATGTATACATAATGGTATTCATATAGATAGCATAATGTTGTTAAGGTAAAATGTATGCTAGCTAATATTTATATGTATATTTTAACCTTAGAAACATAAATGGCATGAAACATGTTAATTGTAATGTATACATAATGGTATTCATATAGATAACATAATGTTGTTAAGGTAAAATGTATGCTAGCTAATATCTATATGTATATTTTAACCTTAGAAGCATGAAATAGAGTAAGAAACCACATGATATGGTGGAAGACTATAAGAGGCCGAATGGGATGCCTAGTGAAAATGACATAAATTCATCATGTTTAGTTGTTATTTTTCACATATGTTATGAATTCATGCATTGTATGTATAATTTCAATAAAATGATGATGTATGAGATGTTACATAATGGGTGTACTTTGAGAAACATAATAAAAACACAACCTAAAGTATAAAATATAATTGCCCTTAGTATACAATGGTTGATCTAGGACCCTAGGATATAATGGCTAGCCATAGGAACCCATATACCATGGTAAAATCATCAAGTAAATTATTATCGAGGAATGACTACGATTTCGTGGTCACCTCATTTATACAGTCATTCAATAATCTCATACAGTCATACAGTTCTCGTCCTGTATATCCGATTTTAGGATTTTCATTGGTGACTACTAGGGGCAAAAGGATAATTATGCAAGAAAATAGGGATTAAATGGTAAACTTTGCGTAAAAGGAGTCATAAATAGGAAATAATGTAAAAAATGAGATTAATATGTTTAAAAAGGGTATAATGGTAATTACGCGATAAACTAAGGGTAAAACAATAATTTGGCATGAAAAGGGTGGTTAAAAAAAGTAAAAAGGTCAATTTAAATAAAAAGGATAAAATCGTAATTAATAAAAAGTTTAGGAACTAAAATATAATTATCCACTTAATGGGCATTATAAGAATTAAAAAGGAATTTAAAGCAAATTAAAAATCAAAGGAAAGTCAAAGGAGTTGAAACGGAAGTCAAACGAAGTCAAATTAGGCAAACAAAAAGTTTAGGGACCTAATCATAATTTTACAGTTAGGTAAGAGAATTGTGGTAAATAACAAGAAAATTTAGTATAATAAGGCTTAGGCGTTAATTTTTGAACTCACCAAATTAATGGAAATTAAATTAATAAAACTAATAAAAGGGAAATATGGTAAATTAATAAAAATTTATATTATTAAATAAAATTTCGCGTAGTTGTATCCACCAATAGGCAACATTGTTACTTAGCACGTGGTTTTGTGATTGCGAGTAGGGATAGGTACGTAAAGGAAGTGGAGGAAGGTGAAGTCGAAGGCATATGCATGCAACGAAACAATTAGGATCGACTTTGTGTTTCTTTTTGTTTTAGTCCGTGATAGGCATGACAACACATAGTCTTTTGATGTAATAAGACGCTAAATTTGTGGATGACTATATATAGATATATATGTGTGTATGATGAGAACTTGTGTATGAATATTGTTTTGTGTTGTTGATTGTTGAACAATTATAGTAGTGCCATGCATGAAATTGAAGTTATGGAGGCGGAGATGGATTATTGGGAGTGTAAAATTTTAATTTCGCAGGTTTGGGTAGCACGGTTTTTAAGCCATTGTGCTGCCGAAATTTTGATCAAATGAATAGTAACTTAACAATACCAAACACTAGTTGGAATTTTAAACTAAAACTTAAGGCGTGACTTTTTAATTTGAATATCCCATTGCAATAATAATTTGCAACATTAATACACCATGTACGAAAAGCCAATGTGTTAGTAGGGTATTATAGTGGGACCCACAAAAAATTAAAATAATCAATTCAATTCCACATCAGATTGATGAAAACGCTCTGCTTTTTACACTATTTGAAAACATACCTTTTTGAAACAAAACTCAATCCCTGAAATTGTTGCACAGAGATAAACCTTTCCTAGTTGAGAAAATCAATGTCAAACAAAACCCAAATGAAAGAAGAACACCACCTAAATGGAAAAAAATCAAATCTTTTAAGGATTCATTGGAAGCCATACATAACCCAGATGAAAAATTCGACTTGGATTACGAAGAGAATGAAAATCTAAATTGAGAAAATGAGTTGATTAAGGAAAATACATGAAATCAAAATTTGGGTCTTTGGGTTCATCAAGTTCTTTCATGGATTTGCCTTCTCCTCCTTAAAAAGGTGGATACTTTTGGTTGCCTCTGAAAAAGAAAGTTCCCAAAAGAAGAAAATTGAAAAGTGAAAGATTGGGTGGGGAAACAAAGATGTAGAACCCATAAGAAAAATTCAGCTTGGATTAAAAGTAAAGTTCCCAAAAAGAAGAAAATTGGAAAGTGGAAGATTAATTAGGGAAACAAAGATACAAAACCTAGATGATGAATTCAATATGGGTTACGAAGAAGATAAAAATCTAGATTAGGTACAACCTTTCTTTTTGGCTCAAAATTGTTAATTTCTTACAAGTTGGTTTCTAATTCTTGATGGGTTTTTTTAATTTCTTCTTTTATTGGTTTATTTCTCCCACCTTTTCTTGTTCTATTTGCTTGTTATTTTTCTTATTTGAGATTGTTCATCTAATGCACGTATTTGAATCTTAAGATTTATCTTCAATTAAGGCAGGATGGAACCCTAACCCTAGATCATCACTCCCATTTTGCAATTACCCTCTACCTCTTTCTTTTCTTTGCTTAACAATTGATTATGTTCAGCCATTCCAGAGATTTAGTCTTCATTCAAAATGATGCATTTTTAATTTTGTAAAAAATGTTGTGTTTGGATGTCTAAAAATGTAATTCAGGTATTTGCACGCATCTGATGTGGAATTCCTTATATTGTTTTATAATTCAATGGGTCCCATAATATTTATGAAACAGGTTTAGGCAATTTTAACTGCATGTGTGTTATATTCTTGTCAGTGCTGTTCATTTTGGATTTAATGTATTTTATACGAAAAGTTTACCCTTTGTTTGGATGGGAGTAAGTGAGATTAGAGTAATTGAGTTGCTCTGTTTGTTTTGTAAAAAAAATGCAGAGTAATTGAAAGTAACTAGTTACTCTATATAAGCCAAAATACTTACTCCCAAGTTGGAAGTAAATGAGAGTAACTCTATATTTACTCTAAATTATAAAGAGTTACTCTTAATTACTCTATATTTATTTTAAACTTACTAAATAATGAAAATTAAATGAGAGTAAATTTAATTTACTTTACTCTAATTCATTCTCAATTACTATACTTTCATTTACTCTCATTAACTTCCATCCAAAGTAAATGAGGGAATGCAATGGGTAATTTTGAAAATATAGAAATCTAATATGTAAAATTATTAATATATATAATTTAAAATATGGATTTTTTCTTTTTAAAAATGGAAATTTTGAAAAGGAAAATTTTAAAAGAAAAAAAGAATAGAGGATATTTGTTGAGAGAGCTTTATTTTTTAACATTTTTTTGAAAGCCCCTTTTTTTATTGCTTTTTTTTTTTTAAAATATATATCGGTTTAAGTTTTGCTTACTCCAATAGTTTTTTTTAAATTGAATTTAATTCAATCGACTCTTCTAAAATGATATTTTTAAAAAGAAAAATCTTAAAAAATTTTTAAAAGAAAAAAAAGGTAGGGGGGTATTTGTTGAGATAGCTCTAATTTTTCTTTAACATTTTTGTGAAAGTCAATTTTTTATTTGCTTTTTCATGGTTGGGATTTTGCTCGCTCCATTGTTTTTTTTCTCAAATTTAATTTAATTCATTGGCGGTTCAAAAAAGTGTGATAATATTGGAAAATCGAATTCCGGGTCAAACTCGGGTCAGCCCGTGGAGTTCTAAACCGATCATTAACAGCGCCCCATGAAAATTATTTCTGGAATCACCAAATCCGTCTTCCTATAGAAATCTTTGGACTTCGAGGTAGTGAAGAAGGAAAGTTCTGCAACATCCTCGGCTACCTGTAATTGCATCGAATAAAAGGTATGAATCCTTTGTTTTCTTTTCGTTTTCTGTTTGGTTCCCTAGAAATATTGAGAGTTCGAGAAAGAGGAGCTTGAAAAGTGCTTTTAGAAACTTTCATTTCGAACGTCTTTTTCGAAATTCCACGTTATTTAATTCCTAAGCAAGCAAAAAATAATCAGTTAGGGTTTTAGTCCTATCACATATTGTATTGTTCTTAGAAATTTTAAATTATTCGTAGTGACTTTTTTTTTTGGGCTTTCCAGGTTCGATTCGATCACACTTTCACATTATCTGCTTTTGGTGCAGAAGGCATGTAGTTTCTCTTGGAAAACATGCTTAAAAGCTCAATTCGTATTACATCTTTGTTTTACTTGTTTAAATGTGAACTTGATTGAATATTTCTTTTCCTCTTGTTCTGAATTGAATTGACAGTTAATTTAATTTAACTGTTTATTTACAGGTAGAGCTATGCTTTGAGAGGGTTTTATTGTGCAACGGTGTGCGACTGCCGAGGAGCTCTCAAGAAGGGAGCATTGACAGATTAAAGTGATGTGGACAAATGTTTTTAGAATTGTACGTTATTTGGCTTCCTCCAACTTCTTTGTTTTGCTTGTTTGTTTTTGTGTTTTCTTTAATGCTCTTTTAAATTTCTGAGTTTCATTGTTGGCAACTACTTAATTTCAAATTAGGGGAATTCCATGAATTAACTGCTACAGTGGAATACATAAATAGCGGAATTTAAAATTGGAGGAACTAGGCTTGGCATTTTTTTATCTCGAGGACCTAGACCTGCTGCTGCTGCAAATGATGTTGAATCCTATTCACCTCTTTGAACAATTTGTAGTGCCATTGAGTATATGTCTGTTCCAACTATTACATTTCTTGTCTTCTCTTTTCTACCCTCTTTGTGCATCTTCAAATTGTTGTGCATCCATTGTTTATTTTCCTGAAAGCTTATTTATTTATTTTAAATTTTTGCTGAATTGTCTAAAAATTATGCATATTTTGGCTGCTAATATGTTATCATTTTTGTAATTCTGAGTTTTTTTTTCTTGGTTGTTTGGAGATCTTTGCTGTTTTGGATTTTTGAGTGTATGGGTACTTTGTGTGTGCATAAGGGAATGTTTATCCTGGAAGTTTACTGCAATTTAAGCTTCCATTGGGATTTCAGAACTGTCATATCACGTGCATAATGTTTTACTAGCCGTTTCCTCTTTCCTCTTTATATATGACTATACATCAATCTTTGAATCTTATGTTGTTTTCTATTTTTACAGGGAGGCCTTCATCACATATCATGGTTCCAGTTTCTCCCTAATGAATCGGATTTGAATTCTCTACCAGATAAGAGGTTAAATTGCCAGCATATTTCGATCTTTGTTTTCTGTAAAAGCAAAATTGAATCTAAATATAGTTTCTTGCCATTGCATGCTTAAAGTCACCGATATCATTTACATCTTTGGTGGTTGTGCAGTATAAAATTAGAGCAGAAAGATGCGGCTACATGGCTCGTGCTTTGGTCTCATTTGCAGTTGCAAAAAGATGGATTTCTCAGCACTTGGACAAATTCCTTTGTTGGACCCTGGGATCCATCTCAGGGTTTGCACAATCCCGGTAAGGGTTAGAAATGGCAGTAATCTACTAGCTGTGTGATCATTAATTCCATTTAGAAGGGGAAGGAAAAGAATAATGAAATTAGCATGTGTAGGTGTTGGTGATTCTAACTTTAGCTGTGTGACTATTTGATAGATGAGAAAATCAAACTTTGGCTTTTTCTTCCGGGCTGTCATTCCTCAGTTGTTGAAAGTGCTCAAGCTGCAGTGTCTAGATTAAGAGGTACAATTTGTTTCCAAAGTTTTATTGCTTTCTCTTGGTTTTCTAAAAATGCCGTTACTGTCACTGGTCATGTAGGTAATGGATTTCCATTATGTCCCTTTGACCAATTATTGCCCAATATTTTTGGCCCTTGTTTTCTTATGGTATTTGCCTATGTAGCATATGATCATATTCCTAATTTTAAGTATTTTTTGTGTGTAATTTAAGTCATTGCATCTGGTGTTTGGGTGGTTCCTGGGGACTCTGAAGAAGTTGCCGTGGCCCTTTCTCAATCTTTAAGGAATTGTATAGAAAAGTAAAATCCCTTTCATTTTTAGACTCTTAAAACACTGAACATTATCCATCATGATCCTTTATTGAAATATTTTATATCCAAATTGGCAGAGCACTTGTTGGACTTTCTTACATGAGATATGGAGATGTATTTTCAAAGTATTACCCATCTCCAAGTGAAGGACTCTTCAGGTTTGGTACAATTAATTGTTTGAGTCTTAATATAAGTAGTTGGATAGTTGTCATTTACTTGATCTTTCTTTTTTGTAATTTCAATGATTGCAATTCTCCTTCCTACTCAACAATTGGAATAATTTGTAATACTACTTGTTTTTAGTAATATTAACGTCTTCATTGAAAGAAAATTAGTATTATTCAATGTCATTCAAATTTTCACTGTTACAATCAAATTGTGGAAAATTAATTTTTTTTCATCAAAATGTTTTCCACAACCAAGTAATTTTGTGATGCAAAGAGATCCAAGCGTTTTTGAATAAAATGTTGAGTTTTGACTTAAGGTCCCAAGGACAAAATATGGTTCTTTTCCTTAGCAAGCGCATGTGTTTAATTGCATGTGCACTATCAATGTTGCTTGTGCGGAGTTGGAGATTTCAGCTTTACATTAGAGTTATAATGGTTGCAAATGATTACAATTTGAGGCATTAACAATTCTCTTTCAAGAAGTCAAACAACACAGATTGATTTTTATAATATTGTAAAGGTGTTGATGTATGGTGTATGTATTTCTTTATCAATTAGTCACTTGCTGGTCTTATTTAACTGATTTATTTGCCATTTTTATAAACCATCAGGTTAAATTAATAAATGGTTGTTAAACATTCTCTTTCGAGAGGTCAAACTACACAAATTGATTTTGAAAATATTTTCAAGGCATTACTGTATATGTTTCTTTTTATCATCTAGTCCCTTGCTGGTCTTATTTAACTGATGTATTTGCCATTTTTTTGAACAATCAAGTTAAATTAATAAATGGTTATTAAATGTGCATAATCATACTTCATGTTACTTTGTCCATATTATTGGATGTAAAATTGATGATCTCTACCTGCATCTTTGTTGATAAATGGTTATTTTAGTCACAATGTTTTGGTGATTGTTAATTACAAAAGAATTCCAGGATTTAGTCTAGTTTTGAATTGTGATGATCATTGTTTAAGAAATCAGTAACCGAGTTCAACTTTTTTATTAGTTTTGGCTTGCTCTGGAAAACCCTAGCTTTTATACTCCACTATCTGCATAAGCACTCTGAATCAAGAACTTGCACTTCTATGTATCTCACACACTAATTGTACTCACCTGTGATCCATTTGCATCTTTCCTTTAACTATCAGCCTCTTTCCTGATTCGCTTATATCTCTCTTTGCTTTATTTCTAGCCATCATATCATTCGTACCTGCAAGTTTTTTGAAGAAAAAAGTACATGATTTTATTCATAATACAAGAGTGTTAATAAATATGGCCTAAGAAGCTTCAAAATAGGAAAGTGGGATAAATCCTATCATTTCTGTGATTGCAGTAATCCCTACTATAATGTTAATGGATATTTACATATCTTAATACAAGAGTGTTAATAAATATGGCCTAAGAAGCCTCAAATAGGGAAGTGTGACAAATCCTATCATTCCTGTGATTGCAGTAATCCCTGTTATAATGCTAATGGATATTTACATATCAAAATATAAACATGTTTCCTGTTTTATAACAATTTCAGCTCCAGCTTCTATCTCATTCTACACCTCTGCTTGCTTCATTTGCTAAGACCACACCATATGTGCTGATTTCTTGTGTTTTTTAGTCATACACAACTTGCACAAGCTTCTCTAAGCTTAGTGACTATTGACATAAATATTTAAATTGTTGATATAGTTAAAATAATTGAAATGGAAAGAGGTGCTTGGAATTTGGCTCAAGTGTTCAATGTTTTCATCTTTGATTCTATCTTAACAGTAGGGCAATTAAACAATGTTTTCAGATAGGGTGTGGTTATTCCACTTCCAATTTCATTAAATACATTCCATGTACCCATAGTTATTAATATATGTCTGCATCCCATGCAATCATTTCAGTGAATTAAAAAATAATACCGTGCAAAGTATAATTGTTTTGATAGATTAAAAAAGGATGGGATGCATAAAGAATAAGCGGAGTTGGAATAACTATGGCCTTTTAGATAATGGAGAGTTGTTCATGTAACTTGATTTAATTAGATAGTAGAAAACTAATGACCATCTTCTATTATCTTTTACGAGGTAAAGTAATTTTTCAGAACTTGATATGTTGTTTCATTTGATTTATACACTTGATATAAAGTTAATAAGAAACTCCTGGTTTATATTGAGGATTTGAATCTTCGAGGGAATAACTATTTTCTTATAAGTGCCAAGGCATTAATTAATTGTATTTGAGTGAGTAAAAGTCAAAAAATCCGTTGCTATAGAGTTATAACTATTCTTTGTCTCAGTCCAGTTTTATCCTCATGAAGTGCTCATGATAGGCTATAACTGTAGCTTCATTGTATGAGTTTTCTGTGATCATACTTGACTCCTGTTTGAGCAAATTTTCAATTGGTTATTTTGCAGGAGGCAGCCCACCATAGAGTTCATTTTTGCTGCCACTGAAGAGGCAATCTTTGTACATGTTTTGATATCTGCAAAGTTAGTAGAATTTCATACCTTAGTTTATTCTTTCTGCTCGTAATAGTTGCTGTTGCGTAGTGCTTCTTATATTTATGTTAATCTGTCTAACGTGTTTCTAGGTATATCCGAGCACTTGGAAGTGGTGACATAGAAAGGGTGCTTAGGAATTCTACTAACAGTTCTGGTTACAGACTTCCAGGTTGGTGAAATGTGCTGGGATTACACTTCCACTAATAAAAATGTTCTAATGCATCAGAAATGATATATACTAAATTGTTTGGAAATCTTATTGAAACGTGCAATTGTCTTCGGCTTTGTATATTATTGTATATAATTGTAGTTTATTTTATTTACATTCTTTTCAAGATATTTGATATGGGGGCGCTCATAAAGGGAAAAGGGGTGTTAATCACATATTTGGCTTGTAATAGGAGATCAGGGATATATTTGGAGGATCCAAGACCTAACCACAGGAGGTCCTTTTGGAGAGTAAACTATGAAGCTTGGTGGGCAAAATGGAGGACTCCTCACTTCTAATCATATCTGTCAAACAATAGATTTGTTCTACGTATGGAAGTAGTTATTTTTCCAAATATTAAAACTATTAGATTTGTTTGGTTTGGGTAATAGATAACATAGAAGCTTGATGTTTCTTTGTCATTTGACTAAAAAATACTTAAATATTTGGTCAAAGATGGGTTTATTTATGAGAAAAACAATGTCTAATTTAAAATGCAGTAACATTGAATACAACTACTAAACCTTAAATCCATGCCAGGTAGAGTCAGCTATATGGATTCCTTGTCTCCATTTTTCTCTGTCAAAGCCATATCCTCCTCATGTCAAGTGTAAATCCTTGGAAACTTTAGCTCTCCATATAGTCTTTGGTCTGCTTTTACCCATTTCTTTACTTCTTCCACTAAACACTCATATATCTGTACTGGAGCATCTATGGGTCCACGTACATTTCCATACCATCTTAAACGACCTTTCCTTATTTCATCACCAATCAGTGCTATAAGTAGATTTTGTCTAATGTGTCCATTCCTAATTGTGTACAACCTTGTATGTCCACTTATCCATCTTAACATCCTCATTTCCGCTACATTTATTTTGTGTATATGTTGAAACTAAGTTGTCCCATGTTCACTTCCATAAAGCATTGCTGGTGTAACTGTTGTTCAGTAGAACTTTTCCTTCACTTTGTTGGGTATCTTTTTGTTAAACAATATACCAGTTGCACTTCTCCATTTGACCCATCCCACATTTATTCTATGAGTTACATCCTTATCAATCAACCCATTATCTTGGAGAATGGAGCCCAAGTACATAAAGTGACAACACTGCGGTATGCCTGCACCATCCAAAATCCAAGGCAAGTGGTTATTAATTTAATTGAAAGTGTGGTATTAAAAGCACATGGTTTTACCAGTTTTGACAAATTAGCTGATATTTCTGATATTGACCAGATTTGCAGATAGTCCATGCCCACATATAAACTTGATCAGACTCGAGTCCAGATTTCATTTAAATAATTTCATTTGCTGGTCCTCCATGCCTATAAAATCAATTGTTTTCTTTTTGGTTGTGCATCATGTAGTTTATCAATGCAGTGGAATTTGAAACAGAACAACTTTGGTGTACTGGGCAGTGCTTATTTTTTGGCTTTTGAAGTGTGCACCTCTCAGGGGTTTGGTATATTTGTGTTAAAGTATGTATGTAATTGAGTCCATATATACGTGCACATGCGTGTTTTGTTGAAATATATAAAATGTAAATTTTTTTGGCGTACAGGATAGATTTAGCATTTGAGAGTTATTAGGACAGGCAAAAATCAAAATATTTATGTCTCATGTAGGTTAGATTTTTGTTGAAGGAAATAAGAGTCATCCAATCAGCTACGCAAGCTAATAACCAAGTATTCCATGCGCAATCTAAGCAGTGTGATCTTGACTACCATTGTCATGAAGAAGCAATTTGGAAAGGTAATAGGTAAACACTAACAATTAGGACTGGTTTCTGGAATGGTCTGACAAAGTTAGGTTTTGTTGAGTTAGCAATTGTGATTGACGTGGCTGTTGTCTTTGGGGGTTTTTAGGCATAAGCTGCAAATGGACTGCATCCTTAACATGTTTCCATTTCTTGTTTCCACCTTATAGGCAGTAGCAAGGTTGATTGGGGATCCGTCTTTCCCCTGCTCTTTCTTCTTTTTTGGCTTGTGATACTTGTTAACCTGGATCCCACGTTTGTGCCTTACATTGTCTTATTTTTGTTTTGCAGTGATTGTTTCTCCACATGGAATGCGTGGTTGGCTCACAGGACGTTGTCCAAATGATCTTGTCAAGCAAATATATTTTAGGTGGTTTGTTTGATTTATTTGTTATTACGTACATTTGCATTCTTACCCCTTTTTCTGGATATATGCAATAGTCATGCTAGATGATAATGATGTTTTTATTTTATATTCTTCTACTGAGCAGTTCTGGGAAGCTTCACACATCAACTGGATTTATAGGGCTTCCATATCATGTTCCTCAGGGGCATGGTTCCCAGCTGAGGAGGCAAAATTGCTATATTGAAGTGACACTTGGTTGTCCTAGATCAGAAAGTGAGAAGGGAATGCAATCAAATTCAAATTCAATAAGGAACTTACCTAAGAATCACATTGTAGAATCTCCTGTTGTTCTAAGGGGTGATCATAGGGGAGCGATGGATCAAATATCTCAACATGAGAAAACATTTATCTATCCAGCTGAGGCAGTCGTTGTTCCTGTCTTGCAAACACTATTTGCTAGATCATCTCTGAAGAGGTATATGTCAGTGCATTCCATTTCAATCAAGGTGCTCTAATTGGAGTTTTGAACTAATCTTGTCCCTTATCACTTCCTACAAACTTGTGGGTCTAATATATTAGCATTGTCACATAGCACATGCTTTAGGAAGTCTGGAAGGCAAGTTGGTAGTTGTCTATTTTGTCACATCGAAGTGATATTTTCTCTCATGGCAATTCCCTTTTCTCTTACCATATTTCTCTGTATACCACATTCATCAGGCTGCATGGTCCAAGAACCTAGCTCTGTTTGATTTAAATGTTCATTATGTGCGCATGTATTAACAATAACTGTTCTCTTGCAGATTTTGGCTCCAAAATTGGATAGGGCCATCGTTGCTTGGTTCATCTTTCTTCATGCATTGGTTAGAGCTTTACCTCTTGCCTGAAATCCCAAATTCAATTCTTAATCTATGCCAATCAATGATGGGTCTTCTGGTCTGCCAATATTTGGCCATGAATTGAAATTGGATTGAGTGATTTTGATTCGTAGAGTTTGGGCTATAGACTAGGCTTTTCGGTTTTTTAACTAACTAATTTTACTGTAACCTTTCAAATTTAAATGAAGTATTAAGATTCTTTTTGACCCAGATGAGACACGTTATGAATGAATAAAATAAAAAAGAAGAGGAATGAGATTCCCATTCCATAGGAGTCAAGTGAAACCTCTTCTTCTTCTTCTTCTTCATTTTTTTTGTTAATTTATTTCTTTTTAAGTGATTATCCTCAGATATGCTTTCTTCTGCAGTGGTGGCGATATAGATAATATGGAGGGATCTTGGGTTGAATCTAATGGAATGCGTAGACAGCATGGATATAATAGTAGTAGCAATAGTAATAGTAGCAGCATTGGCTCCATAAGCAGCAGCTCTAGTGATAGTGATGACAAAATGACCACTGAAACTGCCGACCTTGAAGCAGATGCAGATTCATTATCATGTAGACAGTCTGGTTTATCGTCTAATGATCTGCTGGAAAATGATGGCCACAAATTGGTATTGCATTTTCATACTATAAACTTATTAGCATTGCTGGTATTCATGCATTTGGTGCTAGTACATATTTCAACAATTTTTTCAAGGCACTTTTTGAGATTGCGTGAATGTTTTGATCTACTTTGGATCTCCATTTTAAGCATGTACTGGAAGATAGATCAAAGTTGAAATAATAATTAGATCACTGGCATAATTGAATTTCATTATTTGACAATCCAATCTATCACCTCCTTTTTTTTTTTTGAGAGAAATGGTGGTCAGAAAAGAGTCATTGAAGCTTATGGTTTATTAAGAATTGAGATGATAGCAGCTTGTTTGAAAAAATGCCATGCTGCCAGTCTTGCCAATGGTGGTGTTGCTGGCTGCGTTGTATAGCTGCTTAAAAAGGGAAGGTTTTGGAGCAATTCCTGAAGACATGCTCATTGTCATTCATGTGCATAAGCATGCCCACAAACAGTGGATAGCTATTTGAGTATATAGCGCCTTTTATAGAATGGCCTCATTTGGTTCTGTTTGAGTTGATAGGTTTCACACTGTTTGTTTTTCTAGAGCCATCTCTAAGTAGCCTCTGCCATTATCCTTCCCGACATTTTCTGAAAGATCTATTTGCTCTTGTTTCTAAGCTGGCGAATATTAAATTAATATTTAAGCACAGCTAATTTTTGGAAGCAGGAAAGGTTGGATAATTGCATAAAGTTGAAAAGGTTTGGATATTTTGTGTCATTATGTCCTTCTAAAAAACATGATTTGAAAATACAATAAATAAGGATTCTATGGAGTGTTTTATTTAGATCACTCACGTAGAATATGTTGGTGTCAGAATGCTGTGTGTTCCCCCCCCTCCCCTCCTCCTCTCTCTCTCTTCCCTGAATCTGAGCAATCAGAATGATGCCTCATCTAGGTCAAGTTCTTATTGCTGAAATGTGTGATTGCAGCATGAAGCTGTTGCATCATAGCAGCAAATGTCTCACAGTCAATAGGAATGTTTCTGTACCTATGTAACATCTTTTACCGTCTGGGAAAGATATAGATGGAATATAAGAATGCCTGGGAAAAACTATTTATTTGAAAGTTTAAAGGCCTACTTTGACTTCTGTATTTTGAATTTTTCTAATATTTTTTGATTGCAGAATCAATCTATGCACCCTGAACTTTTGTTTTAACGGGTTGCATTTTTTTTTTCTTTTACCTACTTATTTTGTTAAAGGTAGAAGAAAACCCATGATTTTGTTTATTTATTTAGTTAGTTATTTATTTATCTTTGCACTGGAGTTGATTACTATTACTTGCAAGCATATAAGACTTATTTATATGGATGGTGAGTACCGATAGTATTAGTACCAGAATTTGTCCTCTGGACTCAGATATTTGCTCATTTTTGTTAATTGAGAAATCATATGGGATCAGCAAAAAGCAGTGTAGTGATCTGTAATTTTTGCAGGGTTCTAAGCGTTCTCGTGCTGGGATGACAGAGTCATATGGTCAAATGACAGTAGAAAATGCTGCTATGCAAGACAGTTATAAGTCTGATTTTGGTTCTCTTGAGGTTACTAATTCAGCCATAACGAGAGTTGCAAATGACCAGATGGATTCTCATTTAGATTGGGATGATGATGATAGAGGTATGGGGATTAATATCCAAGCTATTCTATTGGAATTCGGTGATTTTGACGACTTCTTTGAGAATGATGCCTTGCCTTTTGGAGAGGTAATTTCCTATTATTCACATTCTATCATCACTTCTGCAGTAAAATTTCTTTTCAATGTTATTATGGGGAGAGGAATGATATTAAATTGTTCTGACATTTGTCTTTTGAGTAAAGATTATAGCATCTAGATACAACTTCGGTTTTCAAAGTTTTAATTATTGGTTACTTATTGATCAACCTTTGATTTCAAACCATTAGAAATGTTTATCATCTAAGGTATTATTTTCTATTTGGAAATGTTTTTCCCCATTGATTTGCTTGTCTGTTTATGTGAGCTATAGTGGGCCTTGCCTTTTCTTTAGTTCCATTAACTCTCTGAGTCCAGTCTTTTTTTCAGTTATGTCCAGATTTCCTTCTATTCAATTTTCAAAATGAACTTCTAGATATTGTTTCAATTATAGTCTGCAGTCAGATGCTGGTTAAATTCTGGCTATTAGAAACTGGAATATGAGAAATTATCTCTTTAAGTCTGAGAAATGTCTAAATTGGCATTCATATATATTGGACTGAGCCAGCCTAGATTTGCCCTCTGAGCTCTCTGCTTACAATTTATTTTGCAATGCTGAAGTTATCACATGATCTTCTTAATCTTTTACTTATGGTCCTTTTTGGTATTCTTTTGCTGTGAAGCCCCCTGGAACAGCAGAGTCGCAGGCTCTTATGTTTTCTGCTCCAGATTGTGGAGAAGTTATTAGCAGTCCTATGGGGGTAATGGATGTTGCAGATCATATGCTTTTGCCTGGTTTTCCATCATTTGAGAGTTTTAATCCACATCCCACAGCAGCCATAGATGAGTGTATCAGCAAAAATCAAGAAATCATGCCTGACATTATGGCATCCGGTCCAGTAAACCACACTCCGCCATCTTCTACAGGTGCATTTGATCATTTAATCAAAGCTGAAGCTCTAATGTCCTTTGCTCCAGAATATGGGGCAGTTGAAACCCGCACAAGCAAGTTCTCTTCATCAATTTTCAGAAGCCCATATTTTCCGAAGTCTCGGAACGTTGAGAGTTCAAATTCAAGTACGAATAATTACACATATGGTGCAACCCCACCCACTTCTCCTTGTTTTGATGGATCGGATGAAAAGACTAGGATGCATGTGAATTCAAAAACAGGTCCTGCACAGCAGAACACGGGGAATTATTACACTCATGTGGAGAGTGGCAAAGAGCAACTTGATAGAAAATCATTGACACATAGCAGCCTTGCTACAAGTGAGGGGATTGTGCCATCTTCTCTTTCTAGCTTGAATTCTAATAACGCTGTCAAGTCTGTCCAGAGGAAAATGGCTGAAGCTACTATAGGATCTGAAAACTTCCTACTTACCATGAAGACTCTGTTGGCAACTGAAGTCGAATGTCTTATGTTCCAAGCTTCCATGTGTAGGGTGCGACACATGCTTTTGTCTTCTTGTGGTCCTCCACCTGTAAGCTTGAGTAGGTTAAGCAGCAGTTCTGTTTTGAGTGAACTGCCTGGTGATGGAAGCACTATGACTGACAATATATCTAGCAGGTATGAGGTGAAGAAGAAAGAATCTATACCTGTTAGAATAGCTGGTGATATTGAAGGAGGAATTTTAGATGGTCATCTCAATGCACCAGTTGGTGTTTGGCGTTCTGTTGCAGTTCCCAAAGTAAGCAAACCTAGTAATTCACCGAGTATTGAAGTTAATCCATCTTTACCCCATCACTCATTAAATGAGGAAAGAATGCTTTCATATAAACAGAGGCAGCCGCTGCAGGAGCTTCTTGATGGCATGGCATTACTTGTCCAGCAAGCCACTTCTTTTGTTGATATGGCTCTTGATTCAGATTGTGGTGATGGTCCCTATGGTTGGCTTGCATTACAAGAACATTGGAGGCGTGGATTTTCTTGTGGACCTTCCATGGTCCATGCAGGCTGTGGAGGGACTTTGGCTTCATGCCATTCATTGGACATTGCTGGCGTGCAGTTGGTAGATCCACTATCTTCTGAAGTAAGCTGCTTCCTTGTAAACTTATTAGTCTTTTGCGTTGATGTCAGCTGGACACTACATGCACTAATCTTCCACAGAATTATCAGAACATCTAGTTTATTTTTGTTTATGTATTCTTTTTCCTATTATTTTCTCGGTCCAGATTTGTGCCTCCTCTGTGATCAGCATCCTTCAGTCTGAAATTAAAACTGCTTTAAAATCTGCTTTCGGAAATTTGGATGGTCCATTATCTGTCACAGATTGGTGCAAAGGCCGCAGTCAGTCAGGTGAAGGAGGTGCTGCATTTGATGGATCTCTTGCTGAGTCTACTTTAAGCGAGTGCAAAGATTCTTCTAGCACTGTATGTGTATCTGTTGGAGAACCAATGAGCCCAGCCCCATCTTCTGCTGGTGCATCTTCTTGCTTGAAAGGTATACTCATTATTTTTAACTGGGTTCTGGAAATTTTGGATGCCTTACAGGTTTTCACTGCTGCAGCAGATGGAGCTAAATTTGATGAAACTGGCCAAAGGAGATTGAGCCAGGAAGTGGAGTCAGAGCAGCTATTGTGCTCCCGAAAGCCAACACTTCTTGTTCTTCCTTCTCCTGCAATACTTGTTGGGTAATAGTCCTGATTATATCTTTTGACTTGAACACCAGATAAACTGAGTCACATATTTATTTTAGCATGACTTTAGCACACAGAGCATAGTAATACTAAGTGGTAAACAAAGGAAAGACACAAATTACGATATGTCAATGGGATATATTACAAAATGAATGATTCTTCTACCTTATTTTCTTTTTTGGTAATTTATTGTATTGATATGTGCAATTCAAATGTATGAATAACAGGTATCAGGATGATTGGCTGAAGACGTCAGCAGGTTCTTTACAACTCTGGGAAAAGGCTCCTTTTGAACCATATGCTTCACCCAAACCAGTAAGATTCATGCACAAGACTTATTGATATACCACTTTCCTGATTCATTTATCATTAAGAGTTTCAAATGCATCTTTGATTGTCAATGATACTGCAACGTTGCTGTTCATTAATTGTTGCAGATTACTTATTGTGTTATATGTCCAGACATTGATCCTCTTACTTCTGCTGCTGCTGATTTTTTCCAACAACTTGGTACTGGTGAGTCGTGCTTCATATTTGGCTGATCATTCAAAGAAACTAAACCTCTTTGTGACTTTGCATGTCAAATGATCATCTTAATTTTTGCAATTCTATCTGCGTTGCTTCAAATTATATGCTATTTTATCCTCCAAGTCAAAATTGAATTTGAAGAAATGATGTTTTGTTGCTTGGTACCCTTCTTTCTGCTTCTTGTTCTCTCTCTCTCTCTCTCTCTTTCTTCTTTTTTCTTTTTTGCCTCTTAATCCTCCTATATCTTTTCTCTTTCCCATTTCTTTGATATTGTTGGTACGTGGGGAAAGCATTTTGAAATCCTTGATAGCCTTTTGGTGACTAGGAAGAAATCTCTTTGCCATTCTTGAGAAGCTTTTTGGTGAAACTGGGTTCAAAAGTGAGGTTTTGTTCTTATAAGCAGGAAAAATATTATATTTCTGTTCAATTTAGACCTGTTGGATAAAGCTTCTATTAATTGGAGCAAATAGGATATTATTTTACAAAATTAGAACTATTGGATTGAAGTGTAAATTGACTAAATTTTTTCTATAACCAGCCTTTATATTTGGATATATACCTAGCAACTTAAATGTTACTTTCCCTTAAGAGGTGAATTCATATGCGGTTTCCTCTTGGAGCAAATGAAATCATTTCATGTTTTGTTCTGCTTTTCATGTTTTGTTCTGCTAATGATGGCCAGCAGATGACTTTGCTGATACATATCTTGGTCTGTTTGGGAAGTGAATTGAACTTATTGGTTAAAAATTTTGGCAAGTCTGAAGGACTATATCTTTGCTATTGGGACAGGGTTCATTTTTAGTTTTAGTTTATTATATAAAAATGATGCAGCTTCCAACTTGTTTAGTTTAGTCCATGTCTCTACAATATCATGCCTCAGATGTCGTCGAGTCTTATTATGGTTTATTGTCCTTCAGTTTATGAGATGTGTAAGCTGGGAACTCATCAACCTCAAGTTTTGGGAAACCAAATGGAGATAGACACAGGAAAATTGTCATCTTCTGGTTTTGTGCTGCTTGACTGCCCTCAATCAATGAAGATAGAAAGCAGCAATACATCTCTTGTAGGTTCAATAAGTGATTATTTTCTTTCTCTCTCCAATGGTTGGGACTTGACAAGCTATCTCAAGTCTCTTTCCAAGGCCATTAAAGCATTGAAAATTGGTCCTTGCTTAGCAACAAATCCAAAAGAAGGAAATAGTAGTCCTTGCATGGTAAGTTCCACATTCTTGTTTCCTTAAAGCATACTAATATTAAATTGTTTTTTTCCCTCATGATCTTGTTTCTTGGCATTAGTGCTTTAGGCTTCTTTCCTTGCTTTAATAGCAAATATTCTCCACAAGGTGATGTGATGGAAGGTGCTTGTATATTTTGAAATTTTTTTTTTTGGCATTTCATGGGTGTTAATCTATAGCTATAATTTTTTTTTTTAATGTGCTTTTTCTGGAAATCTACAAGGTTTATTTTTTGAGATGTTTTTTTCGGGCTCAAGAGTTTTTATTTTTCAACCATTTAATCTCTACTCATTTCAGTTCACTTGATTGATTCATGTTGAGCAATGATTTTATCATCATTGCTCTATGTGGGTACCTCTAAGATAGTAAGTAGTTTTGTTCAATTGAATTCAATATGCCCCAGTCTGTCTGTTAGGGATTCTTCAGTAAGATAAAAGTATTCCCTTATGAGCTAAGGAATTATATATGATTGTAACTTTGGCCAGAAGCTGCTGATTTTCTTGCAATAGTTCAATTTTTATATTACGAGGATGGTGAAAGCCTTTGTCAAGAACCAATACTTGTCAAAGCTGGTGATATGCAAAATTAGCTATATTTCTTTTATGAGAATTTATTTAGTAAACTAAATACCATCAGAATTTTCACTTTAAATTATCATTTAAATTTAAAAATGGTTGCACTCTTGAAGTTGAACCAGGTTCTGCTACCTAACTCCGGCAATCAAGATGCTAATGGAATATATATTTTTATGTGACACAAATGAAGCATTTTGTGTCAAGTGCTATTATTGTAAAAAATCGGATTCAAGTTACCTAAACACTATTGGTTTCATTTCCCAGGTTATCTACGTTGTTTGCCCTTTTCCTGAACCTACTGCAGTTCTGCAAACTGTTGTTGAATCTTCTGTTTCTGTGGGATCGACATTTCTGTCATCAGATAGAGAGAGGAGGCCAATTTTGACGAGTCAGGTTGGCAAGGCATTAAGTTGCTCTGCAATTGTGGATGAAGCATCACCATCAAATGTTCTAGTACTCTCAGGGTTCAATGTTCCAAAATTGGTGTTGCAAATTGTGACAGTTGATGCCATTTTTAGGGTGGCAAGTCCTGCTCTTAATGAGCTTGTCCTTCTTAAAGAAACTGCATTCACCGTGTATAACAAGGCTCGGCGAATTTCAAAAGGATCCTCAAATGACGTTCAGTCGTCAACATTGTCTAGCAGATCTCATTCAGTCATGCCACAGGTGCATTCTTTTCCACCAATGTGGAAAGATTGTGGTGGTCCTCGACTGGGAGGACCTTCACTTCCAAGAGAGGTTGAAATTGATGCTGGCTTGAGACCTGGTGCTTGGGATAACACCTGGCAGACAGCAAGGACTGGAGGATTGAGCTGTGATCCAAACAGGCATGGAGATCTTTTTCTTCAGGATGAAATTTGCTACATGTTTGAGCCACTTTTTATACTCTCAGAACCTGGTTCTTTGGAACACGCAGCTGCACCTGCAGTTTTTGGTAATTTGACTGCTGATTCTTCAAAGTTATCTGACGATAGTAGTGGAGGCTTCATGCAAAGTGCCAGTTCAGCATTGAGTGCAGATACTGGATCAAGTGCTCAACTTGATGGATCGGAGCCAGATGGTAGTTATCAAAAGACACTTCCAAGCCTACATTGTTGCTACGGTTGGACAGAGGATTGGCGCTGGTTAGTTTGTATATGGACAGATGCAAGGGGAGAATTGCTTGACAGCCATATATTCCCCTTTGGTGGAATCAGCAGTCGACAGGATACAAAGGGATTGCAATGCCTTTTTGTGCAAGTTCTGCAGCAAGGTTGTCAGATACTGCAGGCTTGTTCCTCTCCCGATATAGGAGCTGCAAAGCCTAGAGAGTTTGTGATTGCACGGATTGGAAGTTTCTTTGAGCTTGAGTACCTAGGTTTGTCTTCTTGCATTCTAGTTAGATTCTGTTAATTTCATTATCATGTCCAAGCTTTGCTTTAACCATCTGTATTGGCTGCTTGAATTCTACATTGTTACAAAATGAATAAACTTTTTCTCTATAAGGTTTCCCCAAGTTAACTAATATGTCTCTACAATTTTAATCCATTTAAATAAAATCAAGAAATTGCTTTTAGTTCCTCGTATGGTTTTATATCCTGCCCTTAGATTCCGAATGTGCTATGGAAATTTGTCCACTAGTTAACTAATACAAGTTTAGCCTGTCAACAGGATTAATTTTCTGATTCACTCTTCTTCTTTTTCGTTTCCTTTTCTAATACATGTCCTACAATGTGATAACAGAATGGCAGAAAGCTATTTATTCAGTTGGGGGTTCTGAGGTGAAGAAATGGCCACTGCAACTGCGAAGATCTATGCCAGATGGGATGCCTGCAAGCAGTAATGGGGCCACCTTGCAGCAACAGGAGATGAGTTTAATGCAAGAGAGAACCCTCCCTTCTTCACCTAGCCCACTGTTCAGCCCCCACTCGAAAGGTTCTGGGTTTATAAAGGGTGGTTTAGGGCAACCTTCTGGGAGAAAACAGCTAATGGGTGCACCCACGGTTGGTGACAACTCGAGGGGAATGCTTCAGTGGGTGCAAAGCATCAGTTTTGTTACAATTTCAATTGACCATTCTTTGAATCTGGTTTTTCAAGCAGATTCACCATCTCCTGGTAATCTAAATATATCCCCTTTATCTGGATTGCCATGTCTGTTGTTTATGAACTTATTTTGGATGTAATTTAGGCATTTATTAGAGATTGTTATTCCATTTGGAATGAAAATATATATATATTTTTATCTATCTTTTGCTTATATCTTCAGCTTGAGTCACCTCCTAAGTTTATTGCTCCAAGGATTCTTCTCTTTCTATCTTCTTTGTTTATCTTTTTATATATTTGCTGTTTCTGAATTGTATTCTTGGACTTCCCTTGGCCAAGTTGCAATGGCTGCAGATTGTTAAATTTACATTGGAAGCTTGTTTACATGTTATTCGTGTTGACATTTGGTTTAAACTTTGACCTGGATTATGTCTATAACTGGTCAGTTCAAGGGTCAACTTGCATTGCTAGCCATAATCTTGGAATGCACTGATGAAGTGAGGGTGGAGAGAAGGGAAGTGTGTTGTCATTTTGAACTCCTTGTATATTGTCCATCACCTAGCATTGTAAATTTGTTATGGATCATGTCACCAAGTGAGGTCCTGGAAAATCAGTTTCTTTGAGCGCACTTTTTCCTTTATTGCATTTCCTGCCTTACAGAGAACCTATGGTTAATGATAGATGGAACTCATCAAAGGAAGCTCCAAACGTTAGGCTGTTAGGTAGAGAGAGCCTTCAACTTCTGAAGAACCCTCAGCTATAGGTAGAGAGTCTGAATCACTTTATTTTTTATAGAATTTCTTCTCGGTTTTAATTTCTCATAACCATTCTCGTAAATAGATATTAATTAGGAAATTGTTCTTGCAAATAGGAAAATTAAGTCTAAGCACTAAAATAAATCACTAACAAAATACTTGCTTAATAAGATCTTCTCATTACCATTACCAACAAAAATAAAATTATTAATACTGTTGGTCATTCTTTCCATCTCTGGTGCAACTTCCTTTCCATCTTTGGCACTACTGCATCTATAACAGAACTCCGTTATGGGACTTGATTTACCACTGCTCATAATAATAAAATGATGCATAGTAAGTACCGTTATCAGGTGTTTACCATTTATTGAAATATTTTCCCTAAGAAAACTGGGTTCAGTTATTCACCACATGCAATCTTGCAGTTGGTATATGTTTGTTGAATAATCGTGAAATAAGAGCTTGCCTATAGATCAGCTGTGTTGAACATTGTTATTTTTCCATTGATTGATGTTGGACTTTCAAACTGCTACTGAATCAAGAATTAACTGGAAATGTTGTGCAGGAGGAGGTCAGGGTGGTAATGGCATTGGTGCTTCCAGCTATTTGGAGGGTTTTACTCCTGTGATGTCGCTTGGGTCTACAGCGGCATCATACATTATAATTCCTTCACCTAGCATGCGCTTCCTCCCTCCAACACCTCTTCAGCTTCCAACATGTCTCACTGCTGAATCACCACCACTTGTGCACCTCCTTCATAGCAAGGGTTCCGCACTTCCCCTCTCAACTGGCTTTGTAGTTTCCAAAGCTGTGCCTTCAATGAGGAAAGACTCTAAGAGCAACTTAAAGGACGAGTGGCCTTCAGTTATTTCCGTGTCTCTCATTGATTATTATGGGGGCAATAACTTTAACCAAGAAAAACTCTCCAAAGGGATCATGAAGCAGGGAGGAAGAAGTTTAAGCTCAGAAATTAGAGATTTTGAAATTGAGATCCACTTGATTCTCAAGTCTATAGCAGCCGAGCTTCATGCCTTGTCATGGATGACCGTGAGTCCAGCATACTTGGATCGGCGAACTGCATTGCCATTTCACTGCGACATGGTTCTAAGGTTAAGAAGGCTGCTCCATTTTGCTGATAAGGGGCTTTCTTCCCAACCTGATAAATCACAGATGTAAGACATGAATTTCCCACTTTTCCGCCTGGCTGATTATTTATAGGCAAAATTGCCACCTGGGGCGCTGTGTTCCGATATTCCCAGGTCTGTCTTAATGCTCTGTTGTACAATAACATGTAATTTGTATATTTATAGTAGCCTAGTTCGAATTCCCAGTAAGAAATGAAAAGAGTCTGGGAAGAAATAGTTAGATCTAACAAAAACAATCGGTAAAGCAGATGCCAAAAATGTAAATGAATAGGATAATTTGTTACAGCAAACATCATGATAAGCAGACTATGTTAATGGGAGACATCATCCCATATAGAAGAGATTTTTGTAGTTACTGGTACAGTGTTGTATTCTCATTCCTGTGCTGATGGATTTTGGGAGAGATTTTGTTACTTTTTATTTTTCAGTTAGGTACTGATAGTTTCATTGTCTATGGCAGTTAGCCAGTCGTTAAATTGTCTTCTTTTTCTGTTACATTTTCCTGTTTAACATCCTTAATGAATTTCATTGTTTCTGTATATTTTTTGTTTCTTGGTCAAGAAAGAGAGTGCTGCATCAATAAACTGGTACATATGAGGAAAAGAAAAATCAAATCTCAAATCTAGTGTGTCAACGTAGAATTGGTTCTCATTGTAAGGTATACTAACTTTATAAAGAGCTAAATAAGATTATATTCCACATTCCAAATCAATTAAAAGTTCGATCTTTGGACACATGATTCACAAGCCTTTAGGTTAGGTCAGTAACTTAAGCACGATCTACAAGGAGTGTTCAATATATAGAAGGTTAACGAATAGGGCTAAGCTATAAATTGTTAAATAAAGGAAAGGAGGAAATTGTCAGTAGTGTGTTAAGTAGATTATGTATATGTATATATATTTATACATGTATGTATGTATAATAAAAAATTTTTTAAAAATTAAGGGGACAATTGCCTTCATGCTTTGCATGTGGCTGGGCCACTGATAGAGCTGCTAAATTAGAAGAAGGGATTTCATTTCATATATTGGGAAATAATAAATATTTAAGAAATCGAGAATTCACTCATGTTCCGTTTATTGCAATAATTTTTGAGAGATTTTTTTAGTTTCATTTCAAGTAACAATTTTCAATTTTTGAAAAGCATTAATTATATATTATTGTACTTTATCTTTATTTTTTTTTTGGTTGAGAAAGGTGAGCAAAGCTCACAAAAACAAACGAACTAACGATAGTAAAAAATACCAATCAAGTCATGTTGAAGTCAGATATCTATTCTTGGAGGGGCTGAATGCAGAATATGATAACCTGGAGGAGTCTCTTAAGCAAGATGAGAAAGAAAATCAGCAACAAACTTGGCTTCTTTATGTATGTGAGAAAAAGAGAGAGATTGAAAATCTTCTGAAATGCACCAAATATGCTATACTTTATCTTTATTTATATAAAAAAAAGTAATTAATAGTGTGAGAATACATAATTATAGAAAATTAATAAAATGATATTTGAGTAAATTATAATAAATATTTTATAAAATCAATGTTCATTAATGACTTTTTTTTTAATTTATGTGAAAAAGCTGAAATTTGTCTAATAGAATGGAACGGAAGAGTATTGAATTGTGATTTTTAATTTAAACTTGCAAAAAAAAAAAAAATGAAAGTGGTTGCTGACAGATAATTATGGGGTCGCTGAAGCTTAAATAACGGCCAAGTGTGAATTAATGCATGAGAACAAATAAGGAATCATTTGTCAAAATCAAATATTCATATTCTATATATCAAACAAATCCATAATATCTTGTTATGTGGCTTTCATCATTCTTATGAGTTTCAGCCAATTAACTCTTAAGTTAAACATACACCAGCCTTTGTGATACACTTTCTGCCGAAGAATCCAAGGCATTCATTTTTTTTTTTTGACAAAAAAGGAAATTAGTGTATAAATGATAAATGTATTTTTATTTGAAAAATTAAGTTTTTTTGAGTTTGTGGGATGGAAAGTAGGGACTTTTTTTAGGAATAATGTGTTTTTCAATTTTATTTGAAAAACTAGTGTGTTTGTGAAAGTTTTTGGAAGAGTGAATTGGGTGACTGTATTTTCGCAACAACTGACTGCAGAATTTGCAAAGGGCATGCAAATCAAGCAGAGACAGAAGTGCTGCGAAAATGCTTATTATATTTTATACCTCAAGTAAACCATATACAGGCGAATGGTTAAAACGCGAACAACATTCCTTAAGAGGTTACAGGTTCGAAGCCGATGAACCTCTTTATTTTTTTTTATATTTAATATATATTAAATAATGAAAAATATTTTTAGTATACAATTGCCTAGTTTGGTTTAATGGCAAAACTGCATTATACTACCCACATGCATCTAGATTCAAATCCTAATAACAACCATTTTTTACATTAATTTTCATGTTTTAATTAATTAAAATATATAATTAATTTTTTCAAATTAAATAATTTTATAATTAATTTAAATTATTTAATATTATCTTAATTTATTTTTTTTCAAATTTTGAAAAAATCAATTATAATTTTTTTTGTATCCAATTATTTCTATTTTCTGGAAATCTTTTTTTGAAATCAAATGTTTGTCTTGTTATTCACATTCATTTCATTCACATAGAAAATCAATATAAACAAAAAAATTCTATTAATTAAAATTTATAATTAATTTTTTCAAAAATTGAAAAAAATTAAGATAACATTAAAAATTTTGAATTAATTATAAAATTATTTAATTTGAAAAACTTAATTATATATTTTAATTAATTGAAACATAAAAATTAATGTTTAACTATAAAATTATTTAAGGTGCAAATGGGTAGTCTAATGCAATTTTGGTATTAAACCAAACCACGCAATTGTATACTTGAAATACTTTTTATTATTTAATATATACTCCCTTCATTTTTTTATCTATCACTTTTAAATAAAATTTAAATTCTATTTATTTATTACTTTTAGACTTTCAATATAATTTAATTTGCTTTTTCAATTTATTTTTCTTTTTCAATAAAGTTAGAATAAATCGGATTTGATAATTTAGTTTTAATCACATAATTTAATAATAAATTTAAGTCTATTTATTATTTATTAATTCTAATAAAAATAATAAAAATGATCGATAAAAAAAACGAAAAGAGTACTATATATATATATATATATATATATATATATATATATATATATATATATATATATATATATATATATATATATATATATATATATATATATATATATATAAATAAGAGATTCCCAGGATACAAACACGCAACCTCTTAAGGAGTATTCTTTCTCATTTTTTGTGATAATCTCCTCCTATCCCTCCTATCTCTTCTTGATATGCGTACTCTTTGCAAATTCTGCAGCAAATTGTTGCGAAAATGTACTCAACGGCCCTATTTTTTCAAATACTTTCGTAAATACACTGATTTTTCAAATAAAATTAGAAAATACATTATTCCTGAAAAAGTACTTGAGAAGTAAGCAATTAAAATTATCATTTATTTTTGCCAATTAGATGAACCACCTCGAGTACCGAGCTTTAATTATTTTTTTTAATCTTTTTTCCTTTACAAAATATCCATTTTGAAAGGGAATTTTCGAACTTTGCAAAGTGCAGTTCTGCCAAATTAACCATATGTCCATTTTCAACCTCAAGGAAATATGATATAATTCGAAGAGAAGCACATAATCTAACCATTAATGTTAAAAAGAGAAATTGAATTTGAAATTTTCCTAATTATTTAATTGGATACTGACCCTAACTAAAATTTGGTATATATATAGAGAGAGAGAGTCTTAAATCTTTGGGAAGAGAATGAACTCTTTTAGTCTCACATGGGTAGGCCATGGCATCCTTGGTTTTGCGTCCTCACAAATTATGTTCCCACTTATCACTTTCAAATAATTCATTGTCATTTAAAAAAAAAAAAAGGCTCATGGCTAAAATCTGCTTACTAACCCTAGAAAACTAACAAATCATTTTCTAAGAATAAAAGAAAATAGAAGTGTCAAGTGTAACCAAGAAAGAAGTGGTGAAGGACTAAGGTATTAATTAGAGCTTTAAATTTTTTATTTGTTGCAAAAAAAAAAAAAATTAGATTCTTATTTTCTTCTTTTTTTTTTTTCATAATTACATCTTTTAGAAACAATATAAAATTTAAACTATAACCCATTAAAAAATAATCAAATTTCCAATAGTTTATAATTTCCTATTAAAATTAATATCACCAATTCATCTGAAATATATAATAAAGGAACAACTTTTTATTGCTAAAATAAATCACAAATACAAGTGAGAATTAGCTCAATCCAAAATAACATTACATCAATCAAATCCCATCTTATTAGCCTAATTCTCTAAATAACAAATGGCACAATAGTTACACAAAAATCACACAATGAAATTAAGAGTTTCCCAAATCAAATCCCAAGCTCACTATTTACCCATTTCATTTCCTTTCTCCTCTTCAATTCTCTTCCATTAATATGTGATTCTAGAGAGAAAAAAGAGAAATGGGTAGAGAGAGAGCGAGGAGAAAAAAAAAAGAAATAAATCTACATACATATATAATAATTGGTTCAAAAAAAGAACCCAAAAGCAATAGCAGCCAAAGATGCAAAGAATGTGGGAACGAATATATTAGCATCAGAGGCAGGGGCTGGTGCTGGTGCCTCTGCTGCTGCTGCCATTTCTATAGCAGAGAACAAAACCACCATCAACATAACAAACAGATTCATCTTCATTGCCTCCATTTCTCTAATAATTTTTATGAAATTTTCTTTCTTGAAGAGGTAATTTGACTCCAAATTCCCTCCTTTGAAATGGGTGCTCTTCAAAATTTGATTTTGAAAAGAGGAATTGCAGAGAAAGGAGGAGACAAGTGTGTGTATGTGGGCTATGTGGTAAGTGGGCATATGTATATATATTATATACTCAGTAGAGAGAGAAAGTAAGGGTTTTAGAGAGAGAAAGTAAACTTTGGATAAACTACAGGGTGGCAATGAAACTAGTTGCCATACAGCTGGAACTGTGGGCTCTGTGGGGCCCAGTCTTCTGCTGTCTGTCTCACCTACTGTTTTGGAGTTTTATTCTCTTGCTTACATTTGTAGTTTGTGATTGAAAACTGGAGAATTTTTTGTAATTTTGTGAATGGTTTGTTTCCAATTTCCAATTAGTTTTGTTTAAGAAGAATGAGTTGTTTTGTTTCTTTTACACTAAATAATTTTCAATTGGTTGGCTGTGAATTGTTTATGCTCAACTAACATGTGCTTGGGTGGGGGATTAATCATTGCCATAGGTTCATAAAATAATGGATTATCTTATTAGGAGAAATTAAAATTTTATATTATCCATTAAACTAATGTAGTTCGATATTAATTTTTTTAAGCAAAATTTTATATTCAAATATCATGAAAAATAAAAATTAATGGTAAAATTTTTGTATTTATAATAAATTGATCCAAGTCGGACATAGTAGTTTCAATAATTATATATAAAAAATCGCAAAGATTCAAAATTTGCTCACTTAGATTTTTTAACTTTGAATTTCCTTATAATTTAAACCATTAAATTTGAACTATACTTTCTTCACCCCATTTGAAAGGTCATTCCAATTTTAATATGAAATTTTAAAAAATTATTAAAAAATGTTAATTTTATAAAAAAAAATAGCAACCGACTATATTACTATTTTTTAATTTTAAATTACCATTTAATTTTTAAATGATCAAAATTAAATTTATTATTTTATTAAATGTAGTGTTACATAATCAATAGAGATGAACATATAAAATTTTCACTCAAATTTTAAGAAAAACATTTAAAATATGACTAAAATAAAAAAAATAACTATTTAAAGTAAAACGGCAAGAGTATTTAATTACATTAAATAGATTGATTTACCATTGCATTTAAATTGGTAACCCATTAACTCTACAAAGTACAACCGCATTAAAGTATCTAGTTATTGTATTCAATTAAGATACTAAAGTATGATAAAATTAGAATTAAAAGTCCAATTAAATAAATTTTCAGTTGATTTTTTTTACATTATTAGAAATTAAATGCTTGACTTTTCGCATTACAAGTAAACCTGAAATGGGCCGAACTTTTGCTGTACTTGGGCTGAATTATGACAAAACCTACAGGTTTTTTTAAACATTTTTACTATCCAAGCCCGGCCCATTGCTTCATGATTTTATATTTTCATAGTATTTAGGGGCTAGAAGACGTGCATTTTCTTCTTTTTCAATGCAAGCTTCGGATGGAGGAAATAGTAAATAAATTAAACTTAATAGGAATTCCGATGGATGGAATCAAGCTTAAAACATGCTTTAAAAGCTCTAAGTTACATAATCCAATTGTATAGAATTAACAGAGAACATAAAAAACCTGAAGGTTAACATTTATTGGAATATGGTAGGAATTAGCACAATTTTCAAAATCATCTCCTCAAATCATGAAACATGCCACCAATGAGAGAGTTCACCTAAGATCCTCGTGGATCTGTATTGCTAATTCAAGGGTTAACATCATTAAGTAATAGCATGAGACCTGTGGTTCAAGGGATAGACTTTATATTTGGCTAATATCAGTAAGCACTAGTATGATACCTGTGGTTTAAGGGATAGACTTTGTTCGTTGTGGGGATGACTTTGGCGGAGACCCAACAAATGGAAACTGCAACCATCCATATCCTGCTACAGAATCAGTTTAATTTCTGAAACAATAAATATCATAGCTACTTCTCAGTCATTTGATAAAACATCCAAAACTTAATATCAAATTTATGCAGAATCTTGCATACAATCCACCACCAAAATTAATATCAGAATCACAGTGTCAATTCTGAAACAATATGGGTAGTTCTCAATTGTAATATTTCACCATCTGAATCTCTTTCTGCTTGAATCCACACTTCTCATAAAATGCTTTATTCTCAATGGTGCAGTCGAGAATCACCTTATAGCACCCCATAGAACAAGCATGATCAGTCAGGAATGTAATTATTTTCTTCCCCAACTGTTGCCCACGAGCAGCGGAGTCAACCACAACATCTTCTATGTGCCCAACTTTGCTGCAGTTTCTTATGAACTTCTTCTCAATGAACATGCTCCCAGTCGCAATAATCTTCCTAGATTGGTCATCTTCAATGACACAAATTAAATGATCATTACCATAAGAGTTGATCTCTTGAAAACGTTCTTCAAATTCCTTGTCTGACACAGAATCACAAACAGTTAATTGTTGCAACAGCTCCATAAAACCTTTACTTTTATCTGATATCTCCAACTTCCGGACTTGAAGCTTCTGATCACCACTTAATGAGTTACTGCTCTGCATCTTTTATCATTGAGGCCTCAATTCTTAATGCAAGGAACAGCAATGAATCTGTTTATAAAGAAGTAATAACAAATTTAGCAACAACCCCATAGACCATGCTCTGCTTGAAGGACTTAAATTCCACAAAACACTTTCAAGTTTTAGCTTCTAAAGAAAATGAAAACATGAAGTAAGCTGAGTAACCATTAATATAAAAGTACTAATGTGATGAATCAGAGAGTAACAAAGCATCCATACAAGGAACGTCGTTTCTCTGCTCAAATACACAACTCAACCTAAGCCAAATTCATTTGGCAACTACCAGCAGCATATAATCATATGACAGAGCAATCACAGGTACAAAAACCGGATGAAATTGTTTACAGAAAGTAAGATCTTCAAGAAAGTTTAACAAGAAAAAGATAAAAACACATTAGCAATTAACTATACATAATCAGCTAAAAAAAAACACACACACAAACAGAAAAATGAAGAGAAAGAAATAGTACGAGTAGAATTTGGTGCTTACGTTGATGGAAGAAGCTGGAAATGGTGTCTCGATTAGCGTTAATGGTCAGAACAGAAAAGGCTTTGCAAGAGAGATGAGAAGAGGAGAAAAACCTTGAAAGTAAAATCGAGTAACAGAAAACGGCGAGAAAAGCTTGGTCACTCTCTCTCTTCCTGGAAGAACGGAGAGAAAGGGCGGCTTCCGGTGGTGGATGGCTTCCGGTGATGGGTTAGCGGCTATGGGTGATGCGGGTTTTGATTTACAGTTCCAACTTTGGGATTTTTGTTCCTATATTTTGTGAATATGAGTTTTTATAGGTGTGCAGCAAATAATATGTGTGTGAAAATACTAACCATTGATTGAGATTTAGAATAAGAGCAACGGTCCAGATTTGTAAGTAACATGCATTTGATACACCACATAAAAAACCATTATTTTTTAATCTTAGCGACGTATTTCTTCGTCGATCGCTAAAGTTGTCTTTCTTCATTTTGCCCCTTAATTCTAGCGACGGATCTGTCGCTGTTTTACTAAATTAGCGACGGTAATTCGATGTGTACTATTGCCAACCACGCACGCACTTCAAAATTGATGTGAAACTGATACTGCAAAGCAATTGGTTCTATAATTTTTCAATTGCTTTGGATTTTGTTTTATTATTATTTTTTTTCAAGATAGATGAAACATTGGAAAGTTCTTTTAGTTTCACTGGAGCACTTCGAAGTTAATATGAAATTGCCACTTCTTATCAGCTACAAATAAATTTTATGACCTAACAGTGCATATTCACTGAAATTCCTAGACCTTTCCACCATACGCCGCAGAGGTCTTGCCTCTTAGCTATTATCAAGCAGAGACACACATGCACAAATTGCGAGTCTAACATACTGAATAAATCAGCCATTTTGAACAAAAACACATCAAGATTTGACAACTATGCCTTTTTCAACATTCTATTACTCTCTTCTTTGGATTCATATTCATATTCATAATCATAATGTTCAACTATGGGTATAAGTACATGGTTACATACAGAAACAGATGCTGTTTGCAGCGAGGAAATCATATGGTAACAAACTATCTACATTCATATATTAGTAAAGACCAGAATTTTAATGCACATTCGGTTTAATTGAGTTCAGCTCAAATGATCAGGCAGCTGTTTTTCAATTAATCTGCTCACCACTAGCTATACGTCTCTTCTCTTCCTCAACTTGCTCAAGCAACACTGCTAACTCAGCCTCTGTCAAACCTTCTAACCGCTTCTGCAGCAGCAACATAACGCCCATTTGCACATCAGAGGAAAGCATAACAAGAAGCAAGCATAACACGTTACATTTGAGGTTAGATTAGCATATGTGGAGTGGCATTTCAGGTTTGATTCTTCTAGTATGTGAAAACGGTATGCAATCTAAAGGATGCTGTAGAATTTCATGCTGAGAATTATCAGTAACCACAAAAGGTAACAGCTAGAGTGGACATGCTTTCATTACAGATTTGCCTTGCATTGTTTCCCCAAATATCAAAGACTTGTACTATGATGACAGGTTCTGCAATAACATTATGAAGGTAATTTTCTGTATGCTCAGAGACATATTAGAGACATACATATTAATTGAAAAACAAAAGGGTAGATATGATACTTCTTTCACTGAGCATCAAATGTCAAATATTCGGTTTCCACAAGATCTTGTTTCAATTTTTCCAATGAAAGAAAGAGCTTCAGTGGCTATGCGTAACAAGAATGTTCATTATCTGGATATAATTAAATCTTACAGAGCTAGCTTTGCGTTAAATTCTCATGAATGACCACAAACAACTTGCTAATTTTTCAACAATTGGCCAGAAGCTAAAGATATGCATTTTAAGATGGGAAGTATATAAATTACCTGCACAATTGATGTGCAAAACAAATTTTGATTTTTGCTAGAGAATTCTAGGCAAATATAAATATTTATTACCTCCATGACTTTATTTTCATAGTCACGCAACTGTTGAGCATATGTCATTTCCTTGTTCGAGACCCTAAAGATGTACGTAGAAATCCATCCAACTGTGAGGCCCAAAACTAGAACCAACTGAACAACATTACCTGCCTGTAAAGGATCAACTCCAGCGAACTGCAGAGCACATAAAAATTAATAAAACCACAACAAAACTATGTGAGGATCAATTTTAATGCTTAACATCCACTCATTCTGGTGAACAATATACATGAGAAGTGAAATTAACTACAGAAGGCAGTAGTTTTACATGGCTTAAAACTGAATATTTTATTCAAGTTTCATATCTGTACTTCTTATTGCATTTATTTACATGAAAGTAACAGTATTCTATTCTGTCAATGAAGAACATCACATTGACACTAAATGAATAGGAAGTAAACATAAAAGAAACACAAAGCATGAATAATTATGAAACACATGAAAGTTAGGATACCTCTAATCCACTTTTCAAGCCAATGCCAAGAACAGTAACTCCAAGTCCAATCAATAAAACATCCTTCCTAGTGTATCCAAAAGGTGTCTGTTCTAGGAACAAGCAAAAGATACGAGCAACACCAGGTTAACATACTGACATCATAAGTGATGAATTTATTAGTAATTCACAATTATCTATTCATACATGCCTTGCCTTGGTTAGAAGAACCATCTTCTAGGGTACTTGAGTTTGAGGGCTTGCTACTTCTGGTGATGAAGTACGCTTTCTTTGAGATCATGCTGCTGGAACCATTTCTTGGAAAAGAAAATTTCTGCTTTCTATCTGAGCTTTGTGAAATTGATCTTCCTGAATAATGAAAATAAAAATAGAACCAGAAAAATGAAACGACAATACAACTAGTAAGACCAACAAAAAACTTAATGTAAAAAGCCTTTGTTATTGTTTCTTAAAGATGTTGACTATGAGTATAAAAATGTCTACCTTTCATGTATAGTCGTGAAATTCTTAGTTCCAGAATGCTTAACACTGACGTCTCAGAAGCATAACAAAATAAATAAGATGCATCTGCTGTTGCTCAGTTCATGAAGTTTGCATATGTTTACAATGTAGACGGTAAACTTGCATTGTCATCAGTTATATATTAAAAATAGATATATATAGAATCAAGAGCAACCATCTAGTCATGAAATCTAAAGTTGGGTGGGAAAAACATTTAATCCCAGAAATTCAAAGTACATAACCTTTAGATGGACAATGAAAGACCTGAGTTTAATTAGACATCTGAACTTATAAAAAAATATATAAAATAATACAGATGCTGTATAAATTAGTATTTCTAAACTTTTGAAGGTTCTTTGTTGGTTCGATTTTGTCCGTTTTTATTAATCCTGATTAATTTAAACTTCACCAATAAAAATTTCAATAGCTATCATTATATTATTATTACATATATTAGTTATGTTAGATATTGAATACTTGATTACAAATATATAATAATTTACACATATCAGTGAATATATATATAGATTTGAGATGGATTGACTTTCTTTGTATAGACTAGTTGATTAGTTAGGCTAACGTATGATTAGTTTCCTATTTTACATCCTATGTAATTGTATATGTCTGGAGAATTTTTTAAGAAAAAGATCTTTCGATCTTTATCAATTTTGCCATGGTATCAGAGAGCCTATTTGGCTGTTTTGAACTTCAAGTTTCTGAAAATTTTTGGTTGTTAAATTATGGTTTTGGGGTTTCTTTGGGTCACCGTTCTCTGTGTCTATCGTCATCTCACCACCCACCAGGGAAGTAGCGCAGGGGTTTTTCTGGTCTGTTCCCTAAGATCGGTGACCAGGTGTTGAGCGAGTGTAGCTCACGCGTCATTTGAAGCTTTCGGAGTATTGTTCCATGCTCAGGCGCATGATGGCGTGTGGAGGCACATGCGGCGGTTTTTTCTTCTACGGTTTCTTCTTCGACGTCGCACTCCTATTTCCGATGGTTCTCCGGTGTCGGTTTGGCCATCTGACTCTATTAGAAGGGTGGACAATTGATTTTTTTTGGCATCCGCTTCTGGTTTTCTTCTTTGCTTTGTGATTTTTTTTGGAGTCAGCCATCTTCTTGTTTTCAATCTCCTTTTGAAACATGTCTTCTTCGGAGATCTTGGGTATCAGATTTATAGGAAAAAATTATGCAGCATGAGAGCTAAATTATGCAACATTAGAGTTTCAGTTCAGGATGTTCCTGAAGGGGAAGGAGCTTTGGGGCCACATTGACACATCTTCACCTGCTCCTATAGATGGTACAGCACGAAATGAATGGGAGACAAAGGATGCCTGAGCTGTTTCCTGGATCATAGAATGGGAGACAAAGGATGCCCGAGCTGTTTTCTGGATCATAGGCTCTATTAAAGCTCATATGGTGAATAATTTGCGTTTTTTCACTATTGCCAAAGAAATGTGGGATTGTCTAAAGAGAATATATCATCAAGATAATACAACTCGTCGATTCCAATTAGAACTTGAGCTTAACAACTTCAGTCAAGGTAATATTTCTATTGAGCAGTATTATTATGGATTTCTTAACCTATTGAGCGAGTATTCTGGTATTATTTATGCAAATGTTCTAGAGTCTTTGAACAATTCATGAAGATAGTCGGCGTGATCAGTTCTTGATGAAATTGACACCAGAATTTGAAGTTACTCGAGCTGAATTGCTGAATAAAGATATGGTTCCATCGCTAGATGTGTGTTTTGGTGAATTATTGCGTGAGGAACAGAGGTTGGCTACACAAGCTGTTATTGGTGCATTCAAGAAGTCATTTGAAATTGTCAATTTTGCTTATGTTGCTCAAGGAAAGAATTGAGGAAAGAGACAGATGCAGTACTTTAGTTGCAATGAGTATGGGCATATTGCTCTTAATTGTTGTAAGAAATTTTGCAATTATTGTAAGCAGACTGTACACATTATAAAAGATTGTCCTACTCGTCCAGAAAACCGTCTAATTCGAGGTTTATAAGCTGCTATTCCGGGCAGTAGCTATGATACACCACCACCTGCACCATCTTCCAATGTTATTCCTACCATTAATTAGTTTATTGTTACTCTAGAAATGACACAACAGATGATTTTATTAGTATTCTCTGCTTTTAACCTTCAGGGGCAAGGTAAAAATATTTTTTCTCCTTGGCTTGTTGATTCTAATGTATTTAATCATATGACTGGCTCTTCTCATTTGTTACAAAATCTTCGAAAATATATTGGCACATAAAATATACAAATTGTTAATGGAAATGACCTTCCCATTATTGTCATTGGTGATATTAGACCTTATTTTCGCAATGTGTTTGTTTCTTCTGAATTGTCTACTAATTTGATTTCGGTTAGTCAAATGGTGAAAAATAACTGTAATGTAAACTTCTCTCGTAGTAGATGTCTTGTGCAGGATCAGGTGTTGGGGAAGGTGATTGCGAGGGGGCTTAAAGTGGACAGATTGTTTCCATTACAATTTACTATTCCTAGTACATTATCTTTAGTTTCTAATATTGTTGAAAATAAGGCTGAAGTTTGGCATAAGCGGTTAGACTATCCGAATAATGTTATTTTGAATAAATTGATGGAACATGATTTTCTTGGGGATAAAGCTCAGTCTTCTGGTCATATATTATTTTACTTGTAAGTTGGGAAAAAATAAGACTTTGTCTTTTCCTATTTATGGTAGTCGTGCTGATACTTATTTTGCAATTATACATAGTGATATTTGGAGTATTACTCCTGTAATTTCACATGGACAATATAAATATTTTGTCACATTCATTGATGACTATAGTCGTTTTACTTGGATATATTTTTTGCATTCCAAAGTTGAGGTGCTAACTATATTTCGAGCTTCTGTGGCTTGTGTTGAGATGTAGTTTTTCACTTACATAAAAGTTTTACGAATTGACAATGGTGGGAAATATATGTCACATGACAACAAAAAGGTATTGTATCTCAACGATCATGTCCTTACACTTCTTAACAAAATGAATTGGCTAAGCGAAAGAATCGTCACTTGTTAGATATGGTTTGCACATTGCTTTTGTAGTCTTCAGTTCCATCTAAATTTTGGGTGGAAGCTTTGGCTAATGCAGTCTATTTAATTAATCGTCTTTCTTCTCAACAGTTGAATTTTGATTCTCCTTATTATCGTCTATTTCGTATGCACCCTGATTATCATACACTGTGCACATTTAGTTGTATTTATTTTGTTCACTTGCCTTCTCATGAGCGTCACAAGCTTACAACTTAATCAATTCGGTGTGCTTTTATGGGTTATCGTACTGCTCACAAGGGGTTTTTATACTATGATGTTGCTGCCAACTGCACGCGTGTTTCTAAAAATGTGATTTTCTTTGAACATGAGTACTACTTTCAGCAACATGTTTCTCATTTGGAATGTTTTCTTCTTTCTCATTTTGATGGCACCTCTCCCCCAATTGAGCATTTTAAACCGGGATTGGTCTATCAATGATGACAGCCCCCTCTATCATCACATGTTCTTCTCAACCCTAATCCGTTGCCATCTTCGGTGGCCACTAGAAGAGGCACTCGTGTTCGTTAGCCTCTAGATAGGTATTGTTTCTCTGCCACTTTATCTCATGCTACAGTTCTTACTTCTTATTCTCAGGCAGCTAAACAAGCATGTTGGGTCAAAGCCATGCAAGAAGCACTTCAGGCTCTTTAGGAGAATCATACATGGTATCCTGTTCCTTATCCTGCCGGAATTAAGCCCATTGGTTGTAAATGGGTATACTCCATTAAGTTGCAATCTGATGGCTCACTTGACAGATATAAAGTAAGGTTGGTCGCTCTCAGTAATAGGCAAAAGTATGGAATAGACTATGAGAAGACATTTGCTCCTGTAGCCAAGATGATGACTGTGTGACTCATTCTTGCTATTGCTACTTCAAAGGGATGGTCCTTACGACAAATGAATGTGAAAAATCCTTTTTTGCATGGAGATCTTCAAGAAGATGTATAAATGACTCCACTATTTGAATTATTCTCTACTCCCTCTTTAGATATTTGTAAGTTAAAGAGGTCACTCTATAGTTTGAAACAGGCTCCTCGGGCCTGGTTCAATAAATTTTGTGCTGCTTGTTTTAGTTTCTCTTTTGTTCAAAGTCAGTATGATTGCTTCTTGTTCCTGTGCAAAACTCTTAAGGGAATTGTCTTGCTTTTGGCATATGTTTGTGACATTGTTATTACTGAAAAAGATTCTGAATTGATTTCTCAGCTTTAGGAGCGCCTTCAAGGTGCTTTTCATGTGAAAGATTGGGGTCCCTTACACTATTTTTTGGGCCTTGAAGTGTGCTCTGCCTTGGTCGATATTTTTTACATCAACATAAGTATACTCACGAGCTAATTTCTTTAGCTGGTCTTCAGGATGGTCGTTTTGTTCATAATCCTTTGGAAGTGAATGTTAAATATTGTCGTGATGAGGGTGACTTTCTTTCTGATCCTTCATTGTATAGATGCCTCGTAGGCAGCCTAAACTATATGCTATTACTCGTCCAAACACTTCCTTTGTTGTTCAATAGGTTAGTCAATTTATGCAAGCACCCAGACATCTTCATCTAGCTGTTGTCCATCGACTCATGTGGTATTTGCATGATACTTCTACATGAGGTTTGTTTTTTCCAATCGACTCTCCAATCCGTCTTGTTGCTTATAGTGATGCTGATAGGACTAGGTGTTCTGACACTTGACGATCCATTGCTGGTTAGTGTATGTTTCTTGGTTCATCATTGACTTCTCGGAAAATCAAAAAGCAAGACTGCGTATCTAAGTCCTCCACTGAGTGTGAATATAAAGCTATGTCATCTGCTTGTTCAAAAATTCTTTGGGTTTGAGGACTTTTGATTGCGCTTGCCTTCTACCAAACTAATCCTACGCCTCTTCATGCTGATAATGTTAGTGTTATTCAGATTATAGCTAATCCAGTATTTCATGAGCGCACGAAGCATATTGAAGTAGATTGTCATTCTATTCGTGAGACATATGATTCCCATATTATTTCTCTACCTCATATCACTATGGAGCATCAGACTACAGATGTGTTAACTAATGGTCGACATCAGTTTCTTATTAATAAATTCATGCTTTTGGATCGCCTGACATCAATTTGAGGAAGAATATTAGTATATATATGTATAGATTTGAGATAGGTTGACTTTCCTTGTATAGACTAGCTGATTAGTTAGGCTAACGTATGATTAGTTCCCTATTTTACATCCTATGTAATTGTATATGTTTGGAGAATTTTTTAAGAAAAAGATCTTTGATCTTTCTAAATTTTGTCAACACATAGAAAATTAGAAAAGATGCAAGAACATTTGTTCATTAAACAACTAATATATAATAGCATACACTATGTGTTATATTTGGATTTGTCAACCATCAATTTTCTAAATTATAAACCACTAGCAATGTCCTTAGGTTCAATTAGCCAATATTTTAGATTCCGTTGTGTTTCTTCTTTACTGAGGTTTTTATAATAACCAATGAATAAATCTTTCTAGCTATCATGGAAGTGTACTGTAAATTTCAACCATGGATATAAAATAATAAACTAGTTTTGTAGTCATTGTCAGTTGTACTAATATAAAGTGAGAAAAAGAAATACAGAGTTGAAATATTAATCAATGAAATAAATGAAATAAGTTTCATTTAGTAGGCCATTCCTAAATTTGGAAACTACATGAATAAATTCTACAATTTAATTTTCAATTCAAATAAAATTGAAAAGCATATAGCCTTTTTGTCTGGTTAATCACAAATTTATGCAAAGAACATATTCTTCAATGTTGCACTTGAAAAGAGAGTTTGAAAGCCAATCGTCAGGATTTGATTAGCTCTATGTATTCAACAAACCTGGATATACTTGAAATTACTACTACTTCTAGGCAAATTTTAACTATGTTCACAATAAAGAATCCACTAATTCTAATGAACATATCCAACTAAACTACAGCCAAACATCTGAAATATCAAATTCAACCATTCATTTCAAGACCCTGTGTCCAGAAGCAAAGTAAAACCTAACTTCTGCAGTCATTTCTGCTACGAAATTTTAAAAAAAGCTCATGAAAACATGCCATCTGCAAATTGTTATAAAGTAAATTCAGCACATAAGGAAATTTAATTAATTGAAATAAATGCATGAATATTTCAGTGAGCCACACCAAGAACTATAAACCGGCCATTAAATGAAGGGCAAAAAACCAAAATTCAATGAACTCAAAGCAACTTCCAAACCATTTCAAAATAATTGAATCTTTAAAAAAGGTCAGAAATGGAAAACTAAGTTAACTAACCGTCCATGCGACTTGGGAAATCTCCAGTTGCCAGTTGCAACAATGGAATACTTGAAATACCCACATGGAAAGTAGCTCTATTTTGACATAAAACGTTATAATTCGGATTTCCTTGCAGCGAAGAATTCATCCTGCACCTTTATTTTTGGTTAATCATCAACTAAAATTAAAAAAGAGAAATTTTTTTGAGTTACCACTGAGAAAGAATAAGAGAAGAAATATCCATTACCTGGATAAGAAGCAAGGAAGCAGCGGGTGGCTGTTAACTGAGTCTATCGTGATAAAATAGGTAAATTGTGATTCAAATTAAAAAAAAAGGTAGGACTTAAATTGATAAAATATCTAAAAATAAGGATCATTTCGTAATTTTCCATACAAATAAATTTTGGAAAAAGCGCGAATCCTCAGGTCCACCTTTGCCGTGCCACGCGGGTTCTACATCTGGTAATTGTGTTAACAACGCCACATAGCGTCTGAGATCTCACCACGTGTACCCTTATCGATGTGGCATTATTCGATTGGTTAAAATATCTCACGGCAATTCCACGTAGGCACTTCCTTCTCATGCAATTTTACATATATGGAAATTTCTTCCATTCAGTCACACCACACCATAAGCTCTAACCGGAAGCATCCAAACCACCCTACAACGATCTTCCTTCTGCGGCACCGGCAATACATAGCCAAACCCATTCCAAAGCCTACCCAACCTTACCAAATCCATTTGTCACCCTGGGTCAACGGTGCTAAACACGCGCCGCCTGCAGCGGCGGTCCACGGGGCAAGGTAGGCTTTACTTTAGTCATTGCTAATTACTACCGAGGAGTTATGCTGAGAAAATCTGTTTTTAAACATTTTATGTATTCTAATGAGCTCGTTTATTTGGTTTCTCATCACTTGCAGAGAAGGATTGTTTACTTGTTTGAAGTACTTGTTCGAGGATGGGGTTATTGTTATTCAGATTAGGGTTATTTCTGTCCCTGCTGTCCTTAAACTTATTCCCTTCGCAATCAGCTGTATCGAGTGTGGATCTAGGCTCAGAATGGGTAAAAGTGGCCGTCGTGAATCTAAAACCAGGCCAAACTCCGATTTCCATCGCAATCAACGAGATGTCGAAGCGGAAATCCCCAGGCTTTGTCGCATTTCATGCCGGAGCTCGCCTTATCGGCGAAGAAGCAGCCGGAATCACCGCCCGTTATCCCAACAAGGTATATTCTCAGCTCCGTGATATGATCGGGAAACCCTACAAGCACGTCAAGGCCTTTATAGATTCAATGTATTTGCCTTTCAATATTGTGGAAGATTCTAGAGGTGCTGTTGGTATAAAAATTGATGATGATGTGACTGTTTATTCTGTTGAGGAGTTGGTGGCGATGATTTTGGGTTATGCCTCTAAATTAGCGGAGTTTCACTCTAAAGTGACAGTAAAGGATGTAGTTATAAGTGTACCTCCGTACTTTGGGCAGGCAGAGAGGAGAGGTTTGATTCAAGCTGCACAATTGGCTGGGATTAACGTGCTTTCTTTAATAAGTGAACATTCTGGTGCAGCTTTGCAGTATGGGATTGACAAGGATTTTTCTAATGGGTCTAGATATGTTATATTCTATGATATGGGATCAAGTAGTACTTATGCTGCTCTTGTGTATTACTCTGCATACAATGGCAAGGAGTTCGGGAGGACTGTCTCCTTTAACCAATTCCAGGTATCTTTTCATTCAGAAATATTTTTATTTTGGAAGAAAATTGATTTGATTTAGAATGAATTGCTGGGTGTGTGTTGTTCCGTGTAGATGTAGGTCAAATTCAGTATACTTTATGGCAGTAAATGGGGATGTTAACTATAGTCTGTTTCAAAGGAAGTAATATTATTGAATTTTCTTGCATGCTTTTATGCGTTGACACATGCAGTGATGCTGGAAATTAGTAATCTCACTCATAAATAGCAGCTCCACTATCTGCCTTATTCTTCATAGTTTAAGTTACTCTTTCACTTTTTGATTCGATTGATGTGTGTTTATAGGTTCTTGCCTACGTCTTACAACTTTTTTCAGTCTCCTTTTGTCCAATCTTTAATGTTTCTCAAAAAAGTTTCTTTTTTAATTAATTAATTTATTTTCTTATATAGTTCTTTGGGACTGCGCTTATTTGTACCAATGTGGATACGTTTATCAGGGGTTCAGTTTTCTGCTTGTTACTCAAAGTAGCAGCAGTACTTCCATCCCTTTCTCATATTTTATAGATACTATTTTGTCTGCTTGTTCTTGCGGATTTATTTCAGTCTGATGGAGTCTAATAACATTCTTTATGTTTAACATACGCCCAGGTCAAGGATGTTAGATGGGACTCAGAACTCGGGGGGCAAAATATGGAAGCACGGTTGGTGGAGTTCTTTGCCGATGAGTTTAATAAACAAGTTGGAAACGGGGTTGATATGAGAAAGTCTCCTAAGGCAATGGCTAAATTGAAGAAACAGGTTAAGCGTACAAAAGAAATTTTGAGTGCAAATACAATGGCTCCAATATCTGTTGAATCTCTATATGATGACCGCGACTTTAGGTATGTTGACTCCTCATTTCGTGTGCTTTGCTCTGTTCGACAATTTGGTTGTTTTTGAGTCTCTGTTTACACAATAGCAGTTGAGACATGCCTAGGCTGCTCGTTCATGTAAATTTGTCTTTGCCGAATGTTGACTTATACTGGTTTTGGTTACTCTTACCTTTTTTTTATTTTTTATTTTTTTGGGCCAATAAAAACAAAATTTATTGCCAAGAAGAACATACAGTGCAGCACTAATGCAGTAAGCACCCCACAAAATACAACACGGTACCCTGAGCACTAAAACAAATCAAGACCAATTTTGCCAGCTAATCCTATTAGTATGCAAAGGATTATACAGTAACCTAAGCTTTACAGTAAAACCGATTCTATGCACAACTCGATTAACATTAACATTTGTATTTTGAAAAAAGAAATAATTCCTTTCTGCCCATAACCAGTTGATCGTAGCTAAAAAAGCCACCCTTCTAACAGCTGCCAACTTACTTTTCCCTTTAGCTCTTCTAGAGAACCAACTTATTTCTCTTCTCCAGGAAAGAATGCTTCTAAATATCTCACAGTTCTGCAGAATTAATGTCCACACAGTCCTAGAAAACTGACAATCAGAAAGCAGATGCTTAATATTCTCAGTATGAGAATTGCAAAAAATGCAGAGATCATCAGTTGTAATTTTGCGTCTGTACATCCTCTCTTTTGTCGCAAGCCTGTTTCTCATAGCCAACCAGGCAATGAAACTATGCCTTGGATTGCAGAATTTACCAGAAGCTAGCTTCCACCAAGTCACCTGTGAACTAAATTCCTCATAGTTATCCAGGCAGAGGCAAGGTTGCTCTCTTACTTTCTTTGTGTGAGTGATGCACTTTTAGAGAAACTATTTTTCTAGTATGTATGTTGGCCCGTTTGGGCAGATTTCAATATCTCTAGATATCATTGTAAGGTTAGATGATGGGTTTTGATGGTAGATAGCATTGTCCTCAACAATGCTATCTTGGATATTGGGTGCTTCTGCTAGAAATGAAGGTATAGGTTAAATCTTAAGATTTGAATATCTTTTAACTTATGACAATTATTTGCAAAACCAAATTTGCTATCGTTTCCTCACTTACAGGTTGAGGATCCCATGACATCAATAGTAATTTAGTTCTAGTTTGTTTTTTATCAGGAGAGAATATGCTGCACATTGTCAAATTGATGCTATGTTTCATTTGTTTTCTTGCTTAAATTCAATTCTGCTGATTGAGTTCCACCAAACTGCCCTTTTTCCACTTCTTCTTGTATGTGGTAAATTGCATGTGCGCTATTCTTGTTTTTGGAATCTTGGAGGCGCAGTCTGCAATAATTAAACACAACATGGATTGAAGTTTTCTTTTTCTTTTCATTCCCCCAAACTTATATATATGCTGTTCTCTGCACAATAGTAGTCTTGGATAGTTAAATTCGTACTAAGATGTTATTCTGGAAGTGTTTATATGCTTAGTTGTTTTCCAGGAGCACTATAACACGGGACAAATTTGAAGAATTGTGTGAAGATTTGTGGGATAGATCTCTTGCACCACTCAAGGAAGTGCTTAAACATTCAGGGATTAAGGTGGATGAAATATTTGCAGTGGAGCTTATAGGAGGTGCTACCAGAGTGCCAAAGTTGCAGGTTGGTACTACTTTAGTCAGTCCTGAAAACACTGAAAAAACTGTTTTAAGTTTCGTTCCAATATTGAACTCATATTTATTGTGTGATAAGGTTATGTTGTTATCCATTCATAATTGTGGTTGTGGGCAAACAATAATAGGACTACCACCTTAATTTTCTGTTGTCTGTTCTACAATATTTGATTTGTTTTACTGAACTAAAGTTTCCAGTAGTACCAAACCACCTTGCCTTTGCTGCAATATTTTAATTTGTTCTTACACCTCTTTTTTATCTCTTGGAAATTTATCGTGTGAAAGTAAAAAATCAATTCTGTTATTAATTTTTTAAAGGGATTTCAAAAGAAACAAAAGATAATCAGGAAAATTGGTAAATAAAGCTTATATGACTGCAGCTAAAAGATGGAGGAAAAAAGATAATAGCCACTTTTTCTTGTGGAAATTGTAGTATTATCTCCTTTATATGTTTTTGGTGTTGTGTTGTCACTCTGATTTGATTACCTAACTTTCCTAGCAAGGGAATGTTTGAATTTTATTCACACGAGTTATCATGAGCTGCATATTAGTCAAATAATATAGTAAAATTTCTTGGAGAATATATAATTTATTGTAATAACGCTTTGTGATAAATCCAAAGCCATAATCTGAAATACCACAAAACCTGTGTGGACCGTGTGTCAAACTTATTAAGAAGAAAAAATAAAGCCTTGGTTTTTGGTCTATGCCAAGCTTGCATATAGTTGGACACTTCTTCAAAGCCTTTCTCCATAACATCATATTCACTGCTTGATGTTTACCTTTCCCAATAACCTCCACTTCTGTGCAATATATTCCAGAACTATATCCAAGATAATTTTATGTCCAATAACCTCTCAAGGTTGCAGCTTTTAGCACGGCAATTGTATGTCTTCTTTAATGTTTGTGAGGTATAAAATTAGGCGTGCAAACACATACACAAAAAGATGCAAGGTAGTGTTGTTTTTTGCTTGGCTGACTGGAATAAATTCAATTTTATTGGTCAATGTGCAAACAGCTTGTTATTGATAATAACTATCAACAGACTCCTGCCAAATTAACATGCTATGTTATTGCTTTTCATCTGAATGAATGAAGCATGTAATCAATTCTGAAATTTCATGATAACAGGCCACAATCCAGGAATTTCTGGGGAAGAATGAGCTGGGCAAACATCTTGATGCTGATGAGGCTATAGTTCTTGGTGCAGCTCTACATGCTGCAAATCTAAGTGATGGGATCAAGTTGAATCGGAGACTGGGAATCGTGGATGGTTCTCCATATGGATTTGTTGTCGAGTTAGATGGGCCTGGGCTTTTGAAAGATGAGAGCACCAGGCAGTTACTTGTGCCAAGGATGAAAAAACTCCCGAGTAAGGTACACAGAATTTTAGTTTGCATTTCCTATTTTTGAAGTTAAACATAGTTGCATAAGGGGTGGAGAAAACCATTTTGGCATTTCAACTTTGTCAAATTTGGTATCCATATTTATTGAGGATGTGGATTTGATGATTTGCAGATGTTCAGAACCTTTATCCATGACAAAGATTTTGAAGTTTCACTTGCTTATGAGGCTGAAGATCTTCTACCACCTGGTACTATTTCTCCTGTATTTGCACAGTATGCAGTTTCTGGTCTGGGAGATGCAAGTGAGAAGTAAGTATAATGGTTCTCTGAATCCTATGCAAATAACTTCCATGCTTCTTCTAAATTATTACAAAATTTTTCATAAGGGAGTTGAAGTGAAATTTATTTTATATATTTTCCTTGTGCTTTCTAGATATTCATCACGAAATTTGTCCTCCCCAATCAAGACAAATCTACACTTCTCTCTCAGTCAAAGTGGAATTCTTTCTCTGGATCGAGCAGATGCTGTGATTGAAATATCAGAATGGGTGGAAGTTCCTAAAAAGAATCTGACTGTAGAAAATACAACTGCTTCATCTCAAAATATATCGCTCGAAACTGGGGCTGAAAATGTTACAGAAGAACGCACTGAAAACTTGCAGTCTGATGGTAAGACTAGCAATACATCCAATTCCAATGTCGAAGAGCCAAGTGCAACAGAGTTGGGTACAGAGAAAAAGCTGAAAAAGAAGACATTTAGGGTTCCACTTAAGGTACAAATACACTAACTTCCGTGTGATATTCTCCACATTACCTTCTATAATTTTACTAGTATTAATTCTTGGCATATGAACTCAGTTTTTTGCTCTTGCTGATTTGTTTTTCTTGCTTCTTCTTCGTCCTCTTCCTTTTTTCTTCCTCCTGTTCTTTTCCCCTTAGATTGTTGAGAAGACCACAGGACCTGGAATGCCTTTTTCAGGAGACTGCCTAGTAGAAGCCAAAAGAAAATTAGAAGCATTGGACAAAAAGGATGCAGAGCGAAGGAGGACTGCTGAGTTGAAAAATAACTTGGAGGGATATATATATTCAACTAAAGAAAAGGTTTGGCTTCTTGAGTGATTTCAACTTCTTGTCCAATTAAATAAATGAAAGAACTAATTTAAGCTGTTGGCATTGTCTTGATCATTCTGAATTTATTTTTGCTTCATGCAAGTGAAGGTTTATGTTTATTATTTATTCACCAGTAAGCTATATTTATCATAATGTAAAATAAGTCTTGATCTATTGATCTAGATGTTTCTCTAATCCTTGATATATATATATATATCAAGTTATTTTTTCTAGGATAGCTAGCTTTGTCTTTCCATTTTTCCCCCTCTCCTGATATCTTTATTGTTTTCCAGCTTGAAACATCTGAGGAGTTTGAGAAAGTATCTTCCACTGATGAACGCCAATCTTTTGTTGAAAAGCTTGATGAGGTAAGCCCTTCTTCATTTTACATCTTTCTTTTTGTATCAGCCTTTCTACTTTATTATGTTGTACTTTTTTCCTTATATAAATTGTTCAACCCCTGAGATTCAAAGTGTATGATCTACCTCTTTGACATAAACTTGTGACTTTAGCTTCTTCTATTTTCAGGTCCAAGAATGGCTCTACATGGATGGTGAAGATGCCAATGCTACCGAGTTTCAGGATCGTCTAGATTCTTTAAAAGCTATTGGCGACCCTATATTTTTCAGGTGTGACCTGATTTCAGTTGAAGTTGGGATGTCCTTTTCGTAATTGTTGTAATTAATGATTCAAGCTTGGGTATAAAATTAGTTGTTTGTAATTAAGTGATTTTGTAACTGATGAGCATTTTGCAGGTATAATGAGCTTACTGCAAGGCCAGCAGCTGTTGAAGTTGCGCTGAAATACCTCGGTGAGCTGCAGCAGGTACTTCAAATTGTTCAATTTTGCTCTGATAATATTTTTATGCCAAAGCTTATTCTTAGCAGCGCTTGGATAGTGCTTGTGTCAATTATGCTAAACACAGCATTAAGCTAACATACAAATTTTTCTTGGTAAATTAAATGACTATACATGACAGAATTTGTTTGTCCACTTAGAAAATGAATGCTAGATCATTGATACTTCAAATTTTTTGCTCTATGCATGGAATTTATTTCACTTCTAAGATTCACGCTCTTCATGCTCTTGTTAAAAGAATAAAAAATATGGATTTAAAGAAATTAAACAAAAAGCCAGCATTAAAAAAAATGAAATGATTTGATGCTCTAATTGCATTAAGATTTGCCTTTCAGCAGGAGAAACACTTGGGAAGATAAAATCACATGATGATATTATGATGGAAAAAATACTAAAAAACCGTGGTTTATTTTGTACCAATTTTCTCCACTGACAGTCCAGTTTTATGAGCTAATGCTGATGTGCTGCCCATGTGGCTTTATATGAATAGGACTAACTTATTAATTCTTCAAAATGAAAAGAAAACCTTTAGAATAATACAAAATATAAACTATGACAATCTCATATCTTGAGGAATTGATATTGTTCAATTAAAGCTATCAAAAACCTAATTGCAGCCATGACTCTGTCGAAAATGGTTAGGTTAAAAATGGGTTCAGGAAGTATAGTGCAATATACACACGATCAACTTGAACGCGAACTTCTGATTTTGCATATCCAATTTGGTGGTCTTGGAAATATCTCTTCAATTTTCTATTTCTTTTTGTCTGTTTGAAATTTCTCTGGATTTCTTGCAGAATGGTAATTGAAGTCATGGGTGGCAGAAGTTGCTCATTATATCACCCTTTCTGCAAGTTTTTTTATGCAATACTCTGTTTACAAAATTTGTGCTTTGTTTCTTATATATATATATATATATATATATATATATATATAATTTTTTATCAGCATGGGGAACTTTCCGTAGATAAGAAATTTGCAGATGTGATTCTGATTGTTATCTTAATTCCGTGCTGCAATTAGGTTTTTGATTCCTTGATTGATGTTTTCTCTTTTGAGTGACCACAGACTGTAAAAGGCTGGGAGACCGACAAACCCTGGCTTCCGAAGAATAGAGTTGATGAGGTATGATTTTTTCTTAGGTTTTCATAGATTCTAATGATTTCTTGTGATTTTTGCTCCCAAAATTTATTACCAAATGATTTTCCAGGTTCTAAGTGACATTAAGAAGTTAAAGAGTTGGCTGGATGAGAAGGAAGCTGAGCAGAAGAAGTAAGTTTTATCAAAGCTGTTAGTGTTGAATTTACTACTGCTGCTATTGTAGTTTTCAGTGCTCTTCTTCAAGCTTCTTGAGGTATTCGGCTGTTGCATGTTAATTTGTTCGATATAATTTTGGATCAACAAATGCACATATATGCATGCTTTTGTTGTCTATAATTTTCAGATTTAGTTTTTCTTTGGCATTGCAAGAAGTTCCTCTTAAAAGAGTGCAAAGGTAGCCTTGTATTATCCTTCTTTGCAGTGTAAGTATTAGGCTTTTAACACTGCTTGATACCCAGCCACACTGCTGCATATGCATGCTTTTGTTGTCTATAATTTTCAGATTTAGTTTTTCTTTGGTCCTGTAACAAGTTCCTCTTAAAAGAGTGCAAAATTGGCTTTGTATTATTCTTGTTTGCAGTTTAGGAGTTAGGCTTTTAACACTGCTTGATACCTAGCTGCACATTTTTGGACTGTTTCATGCCCCCATCATACATTTCTTATCTGAATTTTTTTCTTTAAAAAAAGTCAACTTATGTTAAATATTTCTACTATGAATACAGATATAAAAAGCTAATGAGTGATATTTATTTATAATGGACAAAACATACACCAAAAATATTTTTGTGACAGTTACAATGAAGCACCGGCATAGCTAAATTTAAAAGATTTTAGGTTGAAATGTGTGAAAGCAGCTGCTAAGAGAAGTTCGGTTTGCTATGTTTGTGTAAGTCTAGAAAGTTGCATTCAATAGTTGTGGTTTCCCCATTGTTACCTAAGGATGGCCATTTTAGAGTTCTCCATCCTACTATCAAAATCTGAAGACTTATTACTCCTCTCTCTCCAACTTTCCCCATCAAGTGGAATTGGCTTGGCCAAGTTGTCACTTGCTTAGATAGTCCACCATCTTCATCCACTTGGACTTCTTTGGCCTTAGCTTCACATTTAATATGGGGCTTTCTCCTTCTTGTTTCTCAGACACCATCATCTTGAACTTTGGCTGTCAATTCATTTAGCTTGAAAATTGGGTTATTAAAACTTTGTGGCTGATACCATGTGAGAAATCAAACTCATAGTTTCTGTGTATTGAATTAAAAATAAAGGGTGAGATTACAAGTTCATTTATGCTCCTTGCTTGAAACATCAATAGTTTGTCTGGTAGAGTATCTATAAGAGGCTTGAAGCACCAAAATGAGATACTGCTTTTCCCTAATTGCTCATGTTATTTTCCTGTATATACATAGATGCGTTCCACCCCAACTTAGGGCTCTTCTGTCTAGATTTATTTGAAGCTGAACTAGAACCTCTTTTGGTCTTAAACACCTGCTGACAACTGTCAGCATGATAGAGGATGCCATAAATATAAGAAATTATCTTTAAACTTGTCAATGCATATCGTTAAATTTGTAAATCAGAACAATATTCACCTTGTCAAAAATTGCAGTTTTGAAGCCTACACTTAATTGCTTCTTCTTTGTGCCATAAAACAACTCATATAAGCTATTCTTAGGGTTAATGGGGAAAAATTAATTTCTCGATTTGGCTTTTCTTGTTTCCCTAGTACGTATGCTGCTTTCAGAATCGAAAAGCTTGTTCTGGTTATCTTTTATCAACTGGGGACCTTGCTTTTCCATTAGACCTGGTTTTGCCATATCTTGCTGCTGATTCGCATAATTTGTTGTCTGTCCAGAATTCAGAACCTGACTGCTGCCATTTGTGCACTGATTCTGCTTCACTCACCGCCTTAATTATTTTAATTGTTGTAAAGTGTGAAGTGATATCATCCCATGCTTTATTGAAATATTTGAGGTTTTAGTATAAATCAGTTTATTGGATCCAAATGTTGGTTACTTAACATGTTTTTTGACTTCTCAACAGGACATCAGGATTCAGCAAACCAGTGTTCACTTCTGAAGAAATATACAAGAAGTTATACGACCTTCAGGATAAGGTAATTAATTATTGGCAAAGTTCTTGTCTTTTAATTAGAATGTGAAAAGGACATGTCAAGTTTATTCCCCCCCACACCATGTCAAATTGGTTTCTGGTTTGCTATTTCATAGGCTGCGAGTGTCAACAGAATTCCAAAGCCAAAGCCCAGGGTGGAGAAACCTAAGAAGAACGATACTGACTCAACTGGAGAGAAGTCGAACAGTTCCAGTTCTACTGCAGAGGAGAGTCCTGAAGGTGAAAAATCAACAGCAGAGTCAGGTGAAGAAAAAGTCAACACAAAATCTGAGGCTCACGATGAGTTATAATTTTAACTTGATGAACGTATACCGGGAACTGGGAATAGCTAGATTTCAACTGAATATGTGGAGGCATGCAAGGCGAAAGAGGGGGAAGACGCATTCCTGCAAATTTATTTAAACTATCCACGAAATGCACAAAGCTTTTTCTTCTCCTGAGGGATAGAGGCTTGGCCTATCATGAACTCCAAAAAATTATATCTATAAACTTTCCTTATAACAACTGCTATGAAATTATACCCACAAGAAGCAAAGGCATTTATATCTGCCTTTTTGGGGAATTTTGTTAAGCTTTTATGTATTTTGATTTTAAAGTACACTCTGGTAGGAATTTTTGAATTGAGATGGAGAATCCTAACAATTACCACATAATATTTTGAAAAATATAAAGACATTATTTTCATATTCTAGGGTCATTAATTGACCAAACTACTTATTATTTTGCTTATTTTCAAGTCTTTTTGTGGACATCAATCCATAAAAGTGCACAGCTTTACATTCGATGATAGTGCAGTATTTTACACCGGCAAACATAAGAATCCATGCCAGTTTTTACATCTTCCACACATGCACAATCATGATCAATAATAATACTTGCAGACCTCATGTGACGCATATTATTGCTGCTCTAGTTTTCATCAATACTTGTTGCCGGGTGGACACCTCCAGATCCTGGGATTGCTGTCGGGATCACCTGGGAAATTTTTCGCATGGGGACAGCATTTGATCTCAGCATAGCGTAGGGAAGGCATCTTACCTTTCAACTCATTCCAGTCGGCCTGCAAGTATGGCAGAAGGTTCAAATATAATCGCTCAAGGGAGTTGTAGGTATTGGTTGTAGGGAATTCAGCTATATTTTCATCCTCGATCCGCAAATGCAACAGTGTACGTAGATCCTGAGGATTGACCCATGCTGGCAAACTTTCATGATGGTACTGCCTGAGATTCAGCTCTCGTAGTTCCTCACGAGGCAAAAGTTTGTTTAGCATCTCCAGTGTGTTTGTCCGTTCCTCACCTTTTGTGTCAAAATCAATGGACAAAACTTTGAGCTTCTTATGCTTTGAAAGGACTTCGCATTGTTGTGTCGTTATCTCGCTATCTTTGCTTAACTTGATGTGCAATACTCGGAAGTTCCTTAATTTTTGAAGCTCAATGAGTTGACAACTTCTTTTGTTTTGCCAGTGTACGAGTCCCAATCCATACAATTCTTGAAGCTGAGTGAGCCTTCCTAATCCACGTGGTAAGTGTAGAAGAAACTCACAAGCACCTAGACTCAATACTGTCAATCTCTTCAAATAAGTGACTGAAGGACTTAGCTTGGACAACTCAGTGCATTTAGTTAAAATCAAAACCTGAAGGTTTTGGAGTTTGCAAATCGAATTAAGAACTTCCTTGAGCCTCGTAGATTCACTTAGATTGAGGTATGTGAGCCATTTGAGGACCGTAATCCAACTAAAGAGACTCTACAAAGAATCCTCATCCAGCTTATTGTTGGAGAAGTCTAGCACCCTAAATGAAGTAAGTGAACGCAAATTCTTGTCCAATTTAGTTTTATCCATACTTAGCATCAACAGTGCCCTCAGCCTTGGACTTTGGTTTAAGAATTTTGCTTGCGTTTCACTTGTGCACCAAAACCATCGAGCTTCTATAGAGTCTTGCTCAGGTTGGTCATTAGCTCTGCGAAGTTTCTCCTTATTTGTCATAATAATTGTCAAATCTCATATCAGATCATGCATCTTGCAACTATAAAATCTTCCAGTACCATATCCATACTTTTCAACAACTTCAACAAGGAATCTGCTGACCAGATTTGATAGGCATTCGAAGCCCATTTCTATAGTAGTTTTTTCTTCTTTTGCTCAGATGAAACCCTTTGCAATCCACCAATGGATTAAACTCTCAACATGCATGACATAATCTTCAGGATAAACAGAGAAATACAGCAAACATTGATTTAGATGACTTGGAAGCGCCTTGTAGCTCAGGTTCAGTGATGCCATTACAACCTCATTTTCTTTGGTGAAGTTGGGTTTACAAAATCCCTTACAAATATCTTTCCATCCTCGTAAACTGTGAATGGATCCAAGCAACCCTCCTATTGTTTTGATTGCCAGTGGAAGTCCCCCGCATTTCTTCACAATGTCTCTGCCCAGTTCATCATAGTCTTTGACTTCAAGGCCCCGCTTCTCGATACTCAACATTGCATATTTTTTGAACAATGACCAGCTATGATCATCTCTAAGAGGAGTGGGCCTATGAACTTCATTGACTTCGATATTAGATGTGACTCTATTGTCTCTGGAGGTGATAATAATGCAACTTCGTTTGCTAGTTGATTTCGGTAGAGCGGATAACATGTCTTTCCACCGTGTTCGATCTTGCACTAGATATCGTCTAGAATAATGAGGTAGCTGCTGTCTTTCAACAGTGAAGCAATCTTGCTAAGCATGTTCCTTCCTGATACTTCGTGCGATTGTTGTGCACAAGGTTCTTCTCCCAACCATTGTAATATGGTTTGCAATATCACCTCCTTTTTAAAGGTTTGAGAAACTGAAACCATAATCTTCTTGTTGAAATGAGAACGAATAATAGGATCATAAAAAATGATCTTGGCCAATGTGGTTTTTCCTAGGCCGCCCATCCCAACTATGCCAATCTTGTAGAGATCACCGCAATTCGAAGACAAAATCCATTTTTTGATCTTTTTCACATCATGTTCAACTCCAAATATTGCATCATCAGGTTTTGATTCATCAGATTTTGGCAGATGACCACGATAAGACTGTTCTTCTGCATCATCTGCATTCCTATTTCCACCACCTCAATCCTTTGATTGATATACTCAATTTTCTTGTGGGTTTTTAAGTGGAAGAATAAATTATAAGGAAGGAAATTGAAAAAGCATCCATTACTACCATACTGTCTTCTAATAAAGCAGTCTGTCCAACATCATCTACCTTATACTGAAATTGTTACAATCAGTGACGGTTTGAGAATTTTGAAATTATCATTGACTGTGACAATTTTAATTCTCAGTTGACTCTGTCTAATAAAAATCGGCATAGAGTCTATTAGTTTCAATACAAAATTTTTCAATTTAAAAGGATGCACGTGCGTCAAAAACTGGAGGTCTCACTTCTGGTTTCTAGCGGTCCCAAGTTCTTACAATCATAAAATTAAGCAAACTGAAAGTGAGGTTATGTATATAAAATATAATTAATATTATACAAAGAAAGGATTTTGTAAGGCTAAATTTACATTTGGAATAAGGTTCAAATCTATGACTAGAATTTACATAAAAAAAAAGTAAAACAAATTAAAAAAAAATTATAAAAGTATTTGTTTCTTCTTATTACACCATTAATGTATTTTTTTGTTGAATGCGTTTTATTTTCAACTGTGTCCACAACTCAATTGCTACACAAAAGGAGATATTAGAACACTACCATATAATGCATATGTTGTAGCACATTTTTAGCAGCAGATCTAAAACTATTACTTTCATCTATAATTTTCAACATTTTTAAATTATAACATGAAACAATATATTGTATCGGGATGTTCAAACTATTGCAATAATTTAAAACAGTAAAAACGTATATACCGTCGGTAAAACTGTTGCTATAAAAAAAAAAAAAACTGTAACATTTTTACTATATTTTGCAAGTAAACATATATTGTTCTATTCACTCTTCTTGGATTAAACTTTTAAAACAATAACATGATGAATCTTCTAACATTATCTCATCTGCTTTTAAGGAAACGTAAATAACATAAAAAAAAACTTCTTTGTATAATCATGTATTTACTATATCTGTCCATATCTGTGAATCTTCTAACAAATTGTCCATATCTGTGAACAGGGCAGAGATGAGCTATTTTGGTAAGTAAATATGTACTTATATTAGAATTTATAAGTAATTTTTTAAATTATTTTTTGTTTCAAGTAACTAGAATTTATAATTATAAATTCTAATTAAATAAAATAAATAAATTATTTGATATTATCTTTATTTATAAAATTAATTATAAATTTTTGTTAACTGAAATTAACAAAAAAATTAGTTATATATTCTAAAATAAAAAAAAATTGTGACTTTATTATATGAAACAAATTATAATATGAAAAATAATAAAAAAGAAATAAAAGAAAAAGAAAAAACAGCTATATTAGGAGTTAAAAAAAAAAAAGGAAAATAGTACTATATTACAAGTCGAATACTTTGTTATGTGAAATAATTATTCAGTACATTTTATATAACTTAATGTAAGCGAAACAATGCTGTTGGTGAGTCTCGAACCCAAGACATGTTGATAACCAATATTGTGTTCAAGAAGATTTTCGTCATTAAGCCAAATCACTTATCTCAAAATTATTTTTCAAGATTTTATTAATATTATTTATATCTTGCACCTGATCCCGCAACCACCTGCTGCGGGAATAAAATTCACCCCACTTTTCCAAATTGTTTATGCCCTACACCATTTTTCAAATTTTTTTTCCTAAAAACATTATTCTAAAAAATGTTCCGTATGTAGTTGATATCTCCATTATACTAAAATAATTGAACAATTTCAAATATCTTAACTAACGCGGTTTTCAAATTGACTTTTCTAATTCTTTGTAGAAATAATAATTTAACAATTTCTAAGAAAAAAAAATTCCAAAAAGGTGCGTGCTTCGGAGAAATTTCCTTTATTGAGATATTTTAATTATTTTTTTAATTTCCGTTAAAAATGAAAATTTACCTTTTAAAAATAGCTAAATTTAATTTATAGGGTTTCTCAATCCTTTGCCTACAAATATCTAATGAAATTCTATCCAATTTTATTAAGATATTAGGATAAGATATAACATATACGCCACATATTTATATATAAATTTAATTTAGGATAATTAGAATGATTTATTTATATGTAAGGTTTTTGAATCGAGTCAACAAGAGAGCTAAACTTAATTTGTAAGGTTTCCCAATCCCTTGCCTACTAATACATATAATTGTAAAGCACACATTGGTTTAAAATTCTAAAGAAGAGTCCATAGCCACATATTTATATGAAAAATTTAATTTAGGATAATTAGAATGATTTATTTATGTTGAATTTAATAGAAATTGAAGGACCAAATTGAAAACTTAAAAAAACTTATTACATTGATTATAAATTATTACATAAAATTCTCTCTCTTACTCACACCACTCACACACAAACATTACCCTTACACAAACCTTACTCACACACACACACTTTGCTCTCCCTCACACACACCCATCGTTGTTGCTGTCTCTAAGGTCTCTATCTTAAATATAGTAAAATAATTGAACAATTAACGCGGTTTTCAAATTGACTTGTCTAATTTTTTTGTAGAAAGAATAATTGGGCAATTTCTTAAAAAAAAAAAATATTCCAAAACGATGCGTGTTTCTGAGAAATTTCTTTAATTGAGATATTTCAGATCTAATTCGAAAAAACTTTTATTATTCTCATGATTTGTTCAAGTAGAACTGGCAACTTTATTTTATTGGAGAAAAAAATATATATTCTATTTTAAAAATTTTTAATTTTTACAATTTCAAAATTAAGCAAACCGGAGGTGAGCTTCTGCATATAAAATATAATATATACAAAGGAGTTTTGTAAGGCTAAATTTACATTTGAAATAAGGTTCAAATCTATCCCTAGAATTTATATAAAAATTAAAACAAATTATAAATGTTTTTTTATTACACCTTAAATGTTATTTTTTGTTGAATGTGTTTTATTTTCAACTTATATTCTGTATATGGTTTATCTGAAATTTTGAGAAAAGTATAAGAGGAGATTCAAATTTTACTCGGTTATATATATTAAAATGAGATTTAAGCAATGTAGTTAAAATTGCCTATTTTACTTTATTAAAATATTAAAATAAAATATAACATATGTCACATGTTTATATGCAAAAATATAGGATAATTAGAATTCATTTTTGATTCAGTTTCCCTCATGATGGAACCTTTAGTTAATATTTAGAATGGAAAAGTAAACTTAATTTGGAAGGTTTTTGAGTCAAGTCAACAAGAGAGCTAAATTTAATTTATAAGGTTTCTCAATTCTTTGCCTACAAATATCTCATGGAATTCTATTCAACTTTATTAAGATATTAAGATAAGATATAATATATACACCACATATTTATATATAAGGTTTGAGTCAAGTCAAGAAAAGAGCTAAAGTTAATTTGTAAAGTTTCTCAATCCCTTGCCTACTAATACATGTACTTGTAAAGCACACGGGAAACACAATTCTAAAGAAAAGTGAATAGCTAGAGAAGCAATAAAAAATGGGGGAGGCTAAGCTTATGTTGGTGCTGTTAGTCCTCCTTTATCCACTCGGATCAGCCAAAACTCAACAGGCCACACTACCAGATGATGAAGGTATCAATTCTCTATTTTATTTTTTATTTTTTTTTAAAAGAGAATCAAGCCTATATTTATGAAGGTACTATTTTCTAATTTCATGTTTGGATTGAGGTGAGTATTTTATTATTACTTTTTTTATAAACCAAATTATTTTATCATTTCTAAATTTATCATTCGGTTTTGTCTTTTTTTATTTTTTTAAAGAAAATTATGTGAGGGCTGAAGTATTAATTTTTGCAGTCTCTGCTTTGGATAAATTCATGGATAAGTTGGGGCGGCCATTCGTTTCCTCCGACTATTGCGCCAATAAGACAAATCGTGGTCATAGCATTAGGGTCGAATGCAACTGTACCTATAATCACAACACAACTTGTCATGTTACTTCGATGTATGTTGTTTTATTATTATTATTATTAGAGTTAATTGCAAAGTAAATCTTAAACCTTTTAGCTTATTTTTATAATTTAATTCTCGAACTAAAAAGGATTTACTCTTTAATACCTAATTTTTAATTATACTTTAAATTAAAAATTTCAGTCAAAACCAACGTAATATTTTAGAATATTAGAATATTTTTTTAATCTCACAAAATATTCCTTTAGTTTTTTATGCGATTTTAGAATAAAATTTCTAAGTTGAAATATAACTAAAAGTTATTTGTTAAATTGTAAGATTTTTTTAATTTAGAAACTAACCCTTATTTTATAAAAAAACTAAACATGAGAAATATATATGGATTTCCGAATAAAATTCTAGAGTTTATTTAATGTTAAATAAGTTATTTGTTGATAGGTGAGTGATGTCGCTATCTTTTCAATTAATTTTGCGGTTAATTTTTATATTATAGAGTAGCAAACGACTCGTCCTTAGCTGGTGGAGCCATCCATAAGGATGTTTCTAAGCTCAAATATCTACAGATACTGTGAGTATTATATTTTCTCCCTTTTTTTTAAATATAAAAGGCTGTTTTAAAAAGTTATCATAATATATATTGTGTAAAAGCATAATATCATTTTAATTTTTATCGTCTCATTACTGAATTTTTCATAAAAGATTAAAACTTTGATGTAGATTAAAAAAAATTACTTTAAAGATTTTCTTTAATTCTTGAAAAATTATGATCATATAATCAATGAATAAAGTTTGAGTAATAAATGAATATCAAAGATCCATTTTTTTTTTTTTATGGTGCAGAAATCCAACTTTAGTCAATTGAAAAAATTGTTAAACTTTTAACCACTTAAATTATAAGTGATATCTAAAGATAAAGTTAATTAAAATTTAGTTGGTAATTAAATTAACCCAATTTGATATAAATTCCAATCAAAACTATAACAATGCTCATAGGTTTATAAGGATAATAAAATACACATTTTGTGAAAATAATTATTCTTAATTTTTTTCAGCAGTCGCTTAATAAGAATTCAAATTCATGCACCATAATACATAAAATTTAAAAATATAAATATATAAAAACAAGCATAATAAAAAGAATGTATTTATCATTTTTCACATTTTATAGAATTCAAGTATATACTTTTTAAACCTCTAAATCCTAATCGATTGACTTGTTTTTCTCAAAGACAATACATATATTTAACTTAGTTTATTGTACTTTTTTCCCCTTCAATTTCACCCATTTGTGAGCTCTTTCTTTTTTCATATATAGCTTTTTTATAAATTTGATTTTTTTATTCCATTAAATCAGTAATTGAATAGCTAAATAAGAATTTACTCCTTACTAAACAGTGACAGATCTTAGCTAGTCCCCTGCTTCCGTGCTTCTTGCAAAAAGGAAGGTTTGCTCCTTAAATTAAAATCTTAATCCTACTAGGAAACTAAATAATAATAATAATAATAATAATAATAATAAAAGAACAATCCAAAATTAATTATACTTCCTAATCCTTCCAAAAATATGAAATGTTTCAATTAAAGTAGCAAACAACCGATTCCAGAAAAGTCGGAAATTAATTCTTGATTCAGTCGTAACTTCCAGTTTTGGACTTGACATCTCTTGTGCCCCTGCTGTCCCCACAAGGCAAGCCAAATATGCCTTTAAAGCTCCAAAAATGCTCCAAGTTTTTAAAATGGTGGGAGTATAAGTCTTGACTGGATATATAAAATGATTTAAAAAAATTGCCGACAAAATCCAGTTTGAATTTAAAATTAAATTAATTATACGATAAATAGTTTCAATTTTAATTTTGAAAGAAATAATATATCACGATATATTACGAAAAGTATCTATAAATATCTCTAAAAATGCAGATTGTTGAAACGAAAATGAAAATCGATTGTTTTACATTACCGGCAAAGTCTATCACCCATGTGTTACAAACTACAAGATGAAAGGATAGATCCACAAAATAAAAGCCCCTTTAGATAAAGAAAATATGCGATGAGACAAACCGACAGAGTTTCTGTATCTTTAAGTTTTTGTCTCTCTTCCAAATGAATAAACTAAACCCTTATATAGGGCTCTAATTAAGGAATACTTAATTTCCTTAATAATGATGAATTAAATTGGCAGTTACAAATTTAATAAAGAAATAACAAATATGGTAGTTACAAAATTAATATGTAACTGCCCATATTAATACATACATAAATGATAAATTCCCTAATTAAGGGAAAACCTAATATGGAACTAATTCCATATAAATTATTTTCTATTCCGATATTATCTATATTATATCGGGGCCAATTTATCATCTCGTGAGTTATGGGCATATTCCAAACTCCTCCATCTCCCACTCGCACATGATGAAATAATTTTCAGTCATTCTCTCCTATCATACAGGCAGATGGTTCATGTGACCGGCATACATCGAGAACACTAATACTATACACCTGTTAGGGATATATAGCATCTCGAGAAACAAGATCTTCTCACAATTGTATGCCAAACCCTAGATAGTTTTCTCACATTCGTTGTTTTATCTCATGATCTTATAAAAATAATTTTCGTGTTCATTATTGTGTCTGTACTTATAAAGACTACAATAGGTATACCGTTGAACCACGAAACTATCGAATGTGATCGAAAAATATCTTTCCCTTTTTCTATATGCCTTCCATCATAGTCCAACTCACTTTTCTAGTTAAATCTGCCGAGTCAAAATTTTTCCATAACCCTTTGAAGACTAACTAAGCTAGCCACATTGAACTTTACTTCAGGCATATGTTAAGAGTCCTGAGGGTCGGAAAAATTAGGGTCTCACACTAGGAAAAATTTGAGATCACTCACATAAAATTCCCTTCCCTTGGTCAATTCAGGCACACATGGTATGATACATGTGTTATGGTGTTCTTTCCTTTCCTTTAAAGGAACGTATATCTTATCATTATTTAACACCATACAGAAGTATAATGTTGCAATGCATCGAAGCATTCAACTTTAGTTCTCCCACTTTAGAACTACTTCTGGCTTTTAAGACAGAACATGATAATTACGTTTAACTTATCATAAGATTACACTTAATCCAATTTAGATCTCAATTCAAAACATACAACCTCATGTATGTCTTTATTTTGCACCTTAACAAGACTCATCTTGTAATTTCTACAAGACGGTACTTTTATTTTGAACAGGTTCTCGAAATTTACTTCGTGTTCAAAAATTATCTCATCTTAGTCTTTGTCAACTCATTATTAAAACTAAGGTAAATGCCCGTGTGATTGGGCTACATTTCTGTCTGATATGCTCAATCATATAATAAATAACAGTAAATGTTCACATATAAACATTCACACTCATGTATTGCCAAATATTGAACTTTATTATTATTCATAAATAATAATGTTAAGGGATCACATAAACAGTACAAGTCAAATCCTACGCAAACTTTAAGATTTAATGTGTCTCTCAAAACACATCTCTCAACATAGGTTTTGTTCATAGATTTACAATTACATCCAGTGAGAAAATGTACTGTAAGTTCAGTTCTCCTAGTACAACAATATCTTCGATTTATTGATACTTAATGTTGATACATCCATCAACGACTGTCTGTCACTAGCTCGCATAAGGCAGTTAATCCCAAATGGTCCACAAATCATTTCAACCAAAAACTACATTTTGTACGGCAGCTGAGAAAGCAACAAATTTAGCTTTCAATGTTGATGGGCTACAGAGATATGTTTCTTGCTACTCCACTAAATGGCACCCTTACCAATCAAGAATACATAACCTAAAGTGAATTTTCACTCATATACATCACTTCCCCAATCAATATCTGAATATTCTCTCAATTACATATCATTTTATTAAAAACATAAAGAATAAGTTACATTCTTTTGAGGTATTTAAGTATTCTTTTTTACTGCTTTCTAATGTATTTTGTCTGAGTTAGACTGATATCTATTTACTATGCCTACAACATAGCATATATGAATTCTAGTAAACAATATTGTGTACAACATACTACCCATGGCACTAGCATACTACACATTCCTCATATGTTCAATATGCTCATTTATCTTAGAACACATACTTTTGCTAAGAAACTGATTCTTAGTAATGGGATTGTTAATGGGTTTACAATTCTGCATATTAAATCATTCAAGAACTTTATTAATGTATGTCTTTTGAGACAGTGACAATAACCTTCTTGAGCAATCTCTTGAAATCTTAACTCCAAGAATATAATTTGCTTGACCTATATCTTTCAGTTCAAAGTTGGATCACAACCAATCTTTGATAAGATTTACGTACTTTATGTCATTTTTTGGTATTAGTATGTCGTCTACATACCAAGTCAAAATGACAAATTTGTCTTTAGAGTTTTTGTAATAAACACAATGGTTTTCATCAATCATGTTGAACTCATTTGACATGATTGCTTTATGAAATCTCAAATTGCTTCATGAAATCTCAAATACCATTGTCTCGAACACTACTTTAGGCCATAGATCGATCCCATCAATTGGCAAACCTTATGTTCGCTGCCTTTTTCAATAAGGAAAGTAGTCTTTACATCCATTTGATGTAGTTCTAGGTCCAAACTAGCTTTCAAGGTTAGAATTAACCTTATCGACATAAATCAAACAACATGTAAAAAAGTCTTCTTATAGTCAATTTCTTCCTATTGTGTAAACCCCTTAGCAACTAGTCGAGCCTTGTATCTTTTGATACTACCATCAACTTTTTACTTTATTTTGAGAACCCACTTATTTCCAATTGGTTTGTGTCATTCAGGTAGATCAACTAGTTTTCAAACATGGTTCGATCTCATGAAAGTAATTTCTTCTTCCATTGCCTTAATCCATTTATCTTTTGCTAGGTATTCTTGTGGGATAATTAAAAAATCATCGACATGGAACACTTTTCCTTTTAGATTTTTTGTAATTCCAATTCTTGATAAACATGTCTCATATATTCATCATAGTTCGGAATGCTCCCACTGAAATTAAGCTCTACGCTCCCACTCAAATAAAGATCCTGGAAATTCATACTCCTACTGGTTTTAAGCATGCCCATCCTCATACTGGAGAACGGATCCAGAACATCCGGACCGTTGAGAAGAGAGTTTTAACCTTATTCTTCAATTTTTCTCCCACTTAGTTGGAGAGATCCAGTTAGTTCATCTTTTTGAGTTTCATAAAAGTAAAGTCTCAACTTACTTCGCCCAACTTAGAAAACTCATTTTCCAAAAATATGATATATCGTGATCCATATTTTGTTATTGAGCCATTTGCTTATTCACCCATAAACACGTATCCTTTTGATACGTCAGAATATCACACAAAGATACTATTTTTAACCTCATGGTCCGCATTTACTAAATTTATTTGAGGTATTATGGATATAAGCAACACAACCCTAAGGTCATCAATGTCTCAGATTGAATTACCAACCAATCCATAACTCATAATAAGTGGAAGCAACAAACTTGGAGGGCACATAGTTTAAAACACCATTTTATTATGGAGTTCGAGGAATAGACAACCGATGTCCACTCCCTTTTTCATCACATAAGGCTTTAAATTCATCAGAAAGATATCCTCGACCACGGTCGATTCTTAAAACTTTAATTTTCTTGTCTAATTGATTCTCAACAAGATTTATAAAAGTTTTAAAGCAACTAAATACTTCAGACTTGTGAGAAATCAAATGGACATAACCAGACCTAATATAATCATCTATATTAGTGATAAATAATAATAGACCCCATGCCTTGCTCTAACATTCATTAAATCACAGACATTTGAATGAATAAATTGCAATGGAGTTTTGGTTTAAGTTCCCTTCTTCTGAACGACTTCCTTACTAGTTTTCTTTTCGGGCAATGCTCATAAGAAGATAATTCAAGCTTATTCAAATCACCGATCAATCCTACTTTGGCTAACTAACTCATTCAGTCTTAGCCAATGTGGTATTATCTAGCATGCCATAGTTTCACATTGTTCTCATAACAATATGAAATAGAAGAAGAAATTAACAAAAACCTAGTAGTATTCAATAATCAGAATCAATATCCATAATAATGAAAAGGTTCAAAACAAAGCCAGAACCATATTAAGCATTATCTAAACATAAACGTGCATTGTTATCCTTAAAATGTAAATGAAACCTAATTTTATTAAGGCAAAAATCGAAACTAACCAGAGAAAAAAATCTTGATCCTTTTTTTCACAAGATCCTTTACTTCTGGATCTATCACCCACAAAGGATGAAATTTAGTAAAAAGACATGACTAGATACACAGATATCACTCACTCATGAGTCAAGATAGTGTACCTATTGGGACACATTAAAGTCTTTTACACAGTGATCCTTTTATTGGCAATTGAAGAAATATTTCACTCTTGAAATATTAATCCTTTTATTACCTTTAGACCTTGTGTAATTCTATTTTATCTTTTGCCTTTTAGACTCTCGAGCCTTTCCTTTACCCTTACCACTAAAACTTCTATTCTTGTTCTGGTTAGAACTTATTCTACTAGAATAGAACTGTGCCATGTGCACTATGGCATTGATCTTAATCACTGCCATACAATACTTTTCAAGCTCAAAATGACAAGCGACATTCCTAAATGTCTTAATCTTGTTCATATGAGTTAGTTGCATTTTCATATGCTCCTAACTTTAGGATAAAAAATGGATAATAACTTGGACCTATTGCTCATTGATCATTTTATGATCATATTCACTAAGCTCACATATCATCTTATCCATCTCTTAGATGTTCCTGCATTATATGATCAGACTCTTCTGATTAGTATCAAAATTTGATCACTAATGATCGAAACTGAGTCAGAAACGTTTCCCTAAATTTTTTTGCAAAGTGATTCACAAATACATTGCATTTTGACACTTGCAAAATTTGCTTAGCAATATCATCATCCATTTGCACTTAGTAATATGGTACGAGCAGTGGAATATCTCTTTTCCATGCCACATAGACATCTCAGTCCCGCTTATTCTAGACTATGTTGCCATGCTTAGATTCAATCATAATCAAACTTAAGGTTTCTAAAAGCCCTTGCTCTTCAAGCACATATTGGATGTACATATTTCATTTGGATTCTCTGATCACAAATGGAGTAATTGTTGTACAATATTAAGGAGATCAAGCAATACATGTTATTTACTATGCATCTGAAAAATTAACCTAATAAAGTTGTCTATTAGGCCCAAATTCAAAAAGATTACTTAAAGTTTCCAATTACCCTCTAAGTCCTAATGTCTAACCTTACCGGTTAAAATTTCATGCATAGTAAATGTCAATTGTTGGGCATTAAGTTCTTAAACTTAATTCAGGATATTATACATAAAATAATCTAAGTCTTAACTCAATTATCATGCAATCATTTTACTCATAAAAATATTGCTAAGCAATTAACAATAAAATAAACACATTCATAATAAATGCTAAATGCCAATATAATATCCAAAAGATGAATAAATTCATTTATTTAATCAATCATTAAATATCCAATAATCTCAAAAAAAAATGAAACATTTAAAATAAGATAAATATATACTTGTCTTTAATTTAGTAATAGGAAACATAAATCCTAACCACAAATCTATTAACCATTAATAACTTGATATTCATGTCAATAACTCAGGGAACCTAGAATGTGACAAAACTAGTCTCGTCACTGAAAATAATTTCTCGACCCTTTTGAATAAATCAAGAGGTATGACATAAAATTGATGATGAAGCCATGGACGATACGCACATACGCACAACGTCCGCTTCTGAGCACCATCTTAGATTTAATGTTGCTTTTCAACACTCCTCTTTTGGTCACCAAATACAAAAACTGGATAATGGTTTTCTTATAAATTCCATTTTCCTTGATCCAGCATCAACTAACCAATTTCTCATATCTGAATGGCAATCAAAAGAGTCTTTTATCACCTTAAACAAGGTCCTGTCAACACATCCTTTGTCCAGGCCATCGGCCAAATGCACTCTTATATCTTTTCATGCATACACAGAATATAATGCATTATTGCATCAATGTCATCAATTCGAACCTTCTTATGCATTATCATTTTGCAAACCGTTTGCATTTTTGCTTCGGTTTCTACAATTCCTTGAAGAATTTGTGGACATCTAGAAGTCTTTATCTTCACCATTTCTGTTACAAATAACAAAAAATTAAACAGTAAGTACACTCATGCACAATCATGTATAATTGAAACTCATTTCAATCAAAAAGATAAAGACGAACTGTTACTCATAACAGAATATAAATGGTCAGTACACTTATGTACAAATGTACGTATGATTGAAACTCATTTCAATCAACAAACAATGAAATATCCACATAATATCATTTTGAAACAAATTTGAAAATTTAAGAAGGCAAGAAAAATAATTTTCTCAATTTTTATCAATTTTAAAATAATTTTTATAGGAATAAAATTCAAAAAAATATTTTATGGTCCTCAAAAAATTTTCAAAAAATGACAAAAAAATAAAAAAAATTGAGAAAATTAGATTGAAAAAAATTTGAGTTGATTTGGAGGTTGAAGGAGGCTGTACGCACCGGCGAGAGTGAACCTCATGCGCCACACGCGCATGCACCATGCACCATTTGAGGCACCCTGCCACGTGGCGCGATCTGACTGGCATGACCGCCCTACTGCCATGTGGCAGTTACTGACTGGTCCACATGGACGTCCTGTGGCACCAACTGGATTGACAAAATTGACACGTGGCATGACCACAGTCTGCCACGTGTTAGCCAGTCATTGACCCACGTGTCGACACGTGGCATGACTCAACAAGCCACATGTCAACACCAACAAGCCATGTGTCAACACCGCAGGTTGCCATGTGGCGTGACACGTCATGCCACGTGTCAGCCCCACAAGCTGCCATGTGGTGACACGTGTCATAATATGGTTGGTCATGTGGACCCCCTACCCCTATTGACATGTCAGCTAACACGTGGCGCTTCACCATAACACCACGTGGCGCTTCCCCATTGGACCACGTGGCTGAGTGATGTTTCACTCAGTGCGCGTGGCTAGGCACGTGCTGGAGACATGCCCAGCACACTTGTGGCGCGTGCAAGCCACGCGCCACCTTTCCGGTGGTTTCAGGCCGCCAAATTTTTTCTAAGGTGGGGTTTTTGAGGTCTCTGAGTCCAATGGTGTTGTCAAAAATAAAAAATTTTCATTTGAAATTTTATTTACGAATTTTTAAATTTTGAAATAATTATTTAATTTCGGTGTGCAAAAAAAACACAAAATAAAATTTCAGATCAAAATTAAAAAAAATTACATATGGAACATATCTAATATGTATGTCAATTTAGCTTATAAACATATCTAAATTTTCACAAAAAATTAGATCTACATAATAGACATGCCGGAATGCAAAAATAATGATTCTGATACCAATGAAAGAAATAATATATCACGATATGTTGCGAGAAGTATGTATAAATACCTCTTTAAGCGCTGATCGTTGAAGCGAAAGCGAAAATCGATTGTTTCACGTTAGCAACAAAGTCTATCACCCACGTGTTACGAACTACGGGATGAAAGCATAGATCCACGAACTAAAACCCCCTTTAGATAAAGATAATATGCGACGAGACAAACCGATATAATTTCAGTATCTCTAAGTTTTTTTCTCTCTCCTAAATGAAGAAACTAAACCCTTATATAGGATTCTAATTAAGAAATACTTAATTTTCTTAATAATGATAAATTAAATTGACAGTTACAAATTTAATAAGGAAATAATAAATATAACAGTTACAAAATTAATATGTAACTGTCCATATTAATATTAACACACATAAATCGTAGATTCCCTAATTAAGGAAAAACCTAATATGCAACTAATTTCATATAAATTATTTACTATTTCGATATTATCTCTATTATATCAGAGTCAATTTATTATTTTGTGAGTTATGTGCGTATTTCAAACTGTTTCAAATTTAATTTGAGTTATTTTTTTTTTTGCATTCATAAGTTGAATTATACATTCTTCGTAACGGTGTTGACTGAGTTTGAATTTTATCAGTAAACTAACGTTATTTTTTAAGATTTTTAGTTTAACAAAATAATAATAATATTTTTATAACTAGCAAAAGCCATTGGTTGTATAAAAAAAAAACCTTTTTCACTGAGGGAGAAATTGTTTAGAGAAAGGAAAGGAAGGGAAACTCACGTGCGGAGGGGGGAGTCACGTCGAAGTACGGCAAACGGACAAGGTTAGGTGAGCGCGGCACGTGAGAGTGGTTATGTATGGCAGGAAGGAGTAACGACTGTAACTGCGTGTTGAAGATGATACACTCTCTTTCTGTTTTTGTTGCTTTTTATTTCTCCCTCTCTTTTCCCTTTTTTTCAGAAAGCCTATTTAGGTTTGATTGCCTTATATGTATAAATATAAAAAGTTTAAACATAAACAAGTAATCTATTCGCTGACAGTATTTTCCTAAAACCAGCATATTGTCACGCCTTTCAAAGCTTAAACGTTGAATGCTTGAAATTCTCATATAAATGTGGACATTTAACTACTCCATTCATATCAAAATAATAGATCAATTTCTATTTTCACATAGTTTTTAAAAAATAATTTTTATTGTTAACCCTTAATTTATATCGTGCATATTATTTGTTATATATTGTAAAAATTAAAATAATTACTTATTCTTGCTGCTTTTCATATATTTTTTAGATCGTATTCTTGTGATAAATGATTCGAAAATTTTGTTAGAAATCTTGAAGACAATAAACTATCTGGTACAATTCCTAAATCTTTAGGGGGTCTGCCGGCTCTATTGGAACTGTAAGTTTTGTCAATATTGCCTTGGATAATCTCATTACACACACGTACACACAAAAGTTTTTGCACATGTAAAACGAATGCGAACTGCTAAATGGACAGTGTCCAATTTTTTGTCTTATAGCACACTGTCCTGGAACTTACTCACAGGCCCGATACCTTCATCTTTGGGAAAATTAGTCAACCTCAGAATTTTGTAAGTATGATCAATTAACTTGTTTAATTAATTATTTGATATGACATCCTTTTGACATGTGATAACAATAATGATTTATAATTTTTCTCTCTTTTTGTTACAGCGATCTGGCTTTCAATAGGCTGTCAGGTCATATTCCTAAAGAGTTGGGCAACCTCACTAATCTTAAAGAATTGTATATATCTTTAATTCACTTTGATTTCATGGCATATGTTGATTCGTCTTTTTGTTCAGTAAAAGATTTAATTTCTTCTGCTTAAAATCTTTCAGGTTGTTGTATGAAAATCAACTCACTGATAATATTCCATCGGAACTCGGATGTGCATCGAAGATTGAAGAATTGTAAGTCTCTGCATGCAAGTTATTATAATTATATTTTAATTTTAACACTATATATTTCGTGGTATGAAAGGTAAGTGATACCATTCTTGCATTTATAATTTCCATGGGATAAACAAGTTACAACACCTTGTTTGGATAAGACATTTGATGGGATAAAGGTTCAGGGCTCTACATATATAGGTTGTTTATTTTTAAGAAATTTACCATTTTATTTTTTTTATATAAAACTCTCCCATATGGAAAATATGGTCCATTGAGTTCGGTGCACGTATGTGTGTGTTCATATATAAAGAAAATTTTCTGGCGAACTATATTACATTGTTTGTTATGGCATTGACGAATTTTTTTTTAATAATTTGATTTGCTATGTTCCTGATTTGATTTGTTAGGGCATTGGGTTATAATCAACTGAATGGTGTCATTCCAAAAGAACTTGGAAACATTACTAATCTTTTGGAACTGTAAGTCTCTAATACAATTGTATACCAATAATTATTCTGAAATATACAAAAAGTAAAGGCTACAACTCTTCTTATTGTTGCAGGTATTTAAATTCCAACAATCTGACTGGACAGTTGCCTGAAAATTTTGAGAAACTCAAAGGACTACAATACTTGTGAGCATACTTCAACATATATTGAAACATGCCATTACTAACTGATTAATTTTTAAGATCAAAAAGTGCAATTTGCCTTTAATTTTTTAATTAAAAGTATAATTTTATTTCTAATATTTTAATTGGTACAATATTATACCATTCTTATTTTAAAATTGAAAAAAAATTTACCTCTTAATTTTAACAGTCTCTTCATACATCGCACACTATTGTGTAAAAGGGGTAAATTGATCTATTTGGAGAATGAAAACGGGATCATAGGTTGGGGAATTTTAGCAATTAAACTATTTTTAATTGTGTTATATGGACACGATCTCTAATACAATAAATTAGCACCCATTACGTCACACCAATTTGTCACTTTATACACATTTCACCGATATTAAAGTAATTATTGATTTTATAAAAAATTATATTGAAGAGACTAAAATACAATCATCCTAAATTAAGATATTTACTTTTTCAATATCGGTATTATCCAATAGTGTTTGAAAATGATAAAAACAGGAATGAAAAATATAAAAAGAGAGACATATTAATCAAATTGTTAAAAGTTTTGTTGGTAAATAAAGTTTTAATGAATGCAATAAATTTTATTTTGAATTTTAAAAAGTAATAAATTGGTGGAACGGATAGAGACATTGAGAGTGTTTCAAATATCAGTATTTTGTACACATTAAGAGACAGGGTTTTAAATATCTGAATTTTAAACAAAATATGGCTTAGGTTGGGATTTTATTAATTTTTTCGTCCTTTTAAAAAGGAATGGAACATCTAAATCAAGCCCCACACAATCACATAATCAAAATCTTTTTTTAAGAAAGTCAGCAATGGCATATTGAAACTTTGTGCATGCTGTGTTATAGTGAAACTTTATTGCAAATGTTGCAGTTCAGTAGCTGGGAACAATTTGATCGGTCGGATTCCCACGTTTATAGCCAAAAGCTGGACAGAGCTCGAGTACCTGTAAGAATACATTTTAACTTGCACTATTACTATTACTACTAACTATTATTATTATTATTATTATTATTATTATTATTATTATTATTATTATTATTATTATGTGGATTCACAAAAAAACTTAGAATTAAAGTATTGTACTTAAAAGATGGATTATGAAATAGCGAAAGCAGCTAGTTGTGATCATTCTTGAAATTGCAAATAAACTGTTATTATATATAATAAAAAAATGTAGAGAATTTTATTATTTACCATTAAGCAGCTCTTCATATCAAATCGAAATTGCATGTGTTGGAGAATTTAATAATGTGTCTGTCTATATATATAGTAAAACATTCAGTAATTGTATACATTTTATTATGCTGATTACAGTGTTTTGATTGGAAATGAATTTGAGGGAGAGCTGCCTCCTGAATTCTTTAAGATGCCAAACCTACAATATTTGTGAGTGCAGTTCTATCTTCTAATTACTTCTTCCATATCTCTTTGTCCATTTTTTATTTATCTACTCAATTTTTCCTATTTCACCCTTATTTAATCCACTAAAATTATACTCCATCCTGAGTAGTCCACACATTCTAAGCACTAGTGTACTTGGGGTTATATGTGGATTTTGATCGGACTAAAATTATACTCCATCCTGAGTAGTCCACAAATTTTGTTGTTCAAGTCCATATCATATGGAAAAGTTTAAGCACAACCTCATTTAAGCATCTTATTAAGTTCAAAAAATACATAAGCATTACTCATCTCTTAGAAGAGAGATAATTGAAGAGTTAATGGAGAGTGATGAGTCAATGAAAAGAGTTGATGAATATATGGACTTAGTTGTTGAGGATTTATTGGAAAGCTAAATTAAAACATAATTTCATTTTGGTGAAGTACATTTGTAAATTAATGGTTTGAGAGGAACAAAAGTAATACAAAACTTAAGTTTGCATAATTGGAAAAGATAATTAATCATATCAGTTTTTGTTTATAAAAATAGATAGTGTTAGAAAATTAATAAAAGGATACACAGGTAAATTGCACGCTGTAGTTATCCCTTTAATAATCAAAGTGAAGAGAGATTTTCTTTTCCTGCATTTTTTGTAGACTCCATCATGGGCTCGGAAGCTTGCAAAATTTTTGGATTTAGATGACTACTTTTGTGCATAGAACTCCGGCCCAGTCTAAGTCCAAGGAAAGCTAGCTTTCTTTAGGGCCGAACTTAAACTTTACATATAAATTGTGACCTTAGTCTAATCCAGTCCGACCATATATTTTTATATTTTTTTATTAATTATATATTTTAAAATATGTAAAAATGTACGAAAAACATAAAATTTCATAATAAATATGAAAATGTATACATATATTAACATATTAAATCTTTTTATAATTTTATATAGTATAATATAAAATTTATCACTAAAATTAAATCTTTTTTATTTAAAAGTTAGTCCTGTTTGGTCCGAGTTAGGCATGCATTTCACTTATGTAAATTTAGCCAAGCTTGGACAAGGGAAAATAAAATTATAAGCCCGTTAAGATCCTGTACAAACCCGACCCAAGCAGAAAGATTAATAGGTCTTTTCTTTTCGCCTCTCTTTTTGCAGGTTTGTTAGTGACCTTAGAAACTCCTCCTCCACTTTTCCCGACCATGCATATATGACAAATTTGGAGACAATGTGAGTGCTCTTATTCACTTTTACTTTTATTCTTACTTTTACTTTTTTTTAAATGGTTTCGTTGCTATTATTAGCTATGTGAATATCCGACTTTATCCGATTCTAATAGGACGGATTAGTATAGTTAATAAATGAATTTGAAACGGGTTTGAGTAGTTATTTTACTATTTATAATAAATACAAGTAGAGTTCAGGTTTAACCCTTAGGGTATAGGTTACTCGAAATTAAAGATAAAAATATGAATTTTTTCAGTTATTTTTTAATGGGTATTAATTTTTACTGTGATTGTATTTAATTTGATTTATTTTTATATTTAGATTTAATTTAATGTTTATAGATATAATTTAATTATAAATTTACTATTTGTATTTATTTTGATTTATTTTGTTTATTTTTGAAACAATATTGATAAATTGGATATTTAAACCGATATCGGATAGTATATATATGGATATTAGTAATTGAATTTTTGACGATACATGTAGCATAATGTTAATTAATTTTAAACTTTTACGGATATTATTCGGTTATCTTAATTAATAAAAGGATTTGGGTATGGATATGACCATTTTTGTGGATATCCTACCCGTTGCCAACTCTAGTTATGACTCTCGTTTGTTTATTTATTTCTTCATTTTTCTTTCTAACCTTCATACATCTCTATCCCCTTAAATCTGTTCCAAAAATTCACTTAATCTCTAAACTATGCAAACAATCCCTTGAATTTGTAAAATCAAGATACATTGGCTCTTTCTTTTAGTATCTGAAACATGTATTATTGCATGTAATGCATGCACGATGACATGGAAAGAAGACCTAATGAAATAATTCCACGTGGATTTACTTGCTATGTAGAAATATTTAGGTCCTTAAACTTGTCTGAATAATTCATCACTTAACCTCTTGAACATTTTGCAAGCAACCGCTGGATCCCCTAAACTATTGTAAAATTGAAATACACTAGACTATTTGTTTCACTATCTAAAACAAGCGTATGTGCATGTGAGATACACACGACAACGTGGAAAAAATTATCAAATCTAATAATTGCTTATTAAAATTTTGGTTTGCTAGAAATTGGAGTAAATTGGCCATAAATTAAAAGTTGCATGCTGAATTAGCTATGATTTTTTTTTTAAATAAACTGAATTTTGCTAATGAATTATGAGTGGAAATAATATATTTTGCCTCCACGTCAGTTGTAATTACTGATATTAATTGGTTTAATTTGTTATTTTTGGAAAATCAACATATAAATTAGAATATGATACTTTCTGCCTAAATAAATAAATAAAGTCAGAATCTGAAACTTAGATAATTTTTATAGGGTTTTGAGGAATTGCTCAATTAGTGGTCAAATTCCAGATTATATTGGTAATTGGACATCATTGCAATACATGTAAGTTCTCTCTCTTTCTGTTATTTGGTAGACTTTGATATGTTTCTATTAAATATGTTTTATAACTTTAATGTTCAAGGAATGCGTTTCATTCAAAGTTGTCTATAGGACTAATTAAGTACAGTTTTGCACGTTGAATTGTATGGTTGTTTACTAGACATTCGAAGATCGCTGTGGGTCTTTTGGTTGAGACACTCATGTCCCATCTTAATCCCTGTCCTTCTCTCGCAGTGATAGGAAGGTGTGGGTTCATGAGGATATTACACTGTTAAACTAAAGGAACAAAAAGTATATATGAGAAATATTGTTTTAATGGATACTTTACAAAAAGTATCTTTCTAATATCACTAACTAAACAAATCAATAAATAATCTCAATATAATATTCCTACATAAACATTTTGCAAAATAAAAGGCTGAATATATGCCAACACAACTGAAAAATAGCAACTAACATAAACCACTACTTCAATGACAGAAAAACATAACTAAACTTCCTCAAAATTAGGACTCCACTACACCAAATTATTTTCCACATCAATATTCCTAAAAATACTGCAATCAGCTCTTAAAACACTAACATCTCCTCCTAGATGGGAAGCTGTAGATTCCTAGCTTATCTCTTAGAAATTCGAATCTACTAACATGGAATGACTTGGTGAAAAATATCTGCTACCTACTTTTCTGTTTTGTAGTAAACCAACATGACTTCACCATTTTTCTGCACTTCCCTTAGAAAATAACACTTGATACTGAAATGCTTTGTCCTTCCATGAAAGACTATATTTTGGGATATAGCTATGGCAGCTTGATTATCCACAAATATCTCAGTGCTTTCTTTTTGTTCCAGCTGCAAATCTGTCTTAATTTTCCTTAGCCATAATGCTTGATTAACAGTAGTTGTTGCTGCTACAAATTCTGCTTCCGCAGTTGACTGTGCCACAACCTCCTGTTTCTTTGAACACCAAGAAAAACATCTTGAGCCAAAAGTGAAGCAATAACTTAAAGTACTTTTCATGTCATCAACTGATCCTGCCCAGTCATTATCAGAGGATCCACAAAGTTTGAAATTCTGACTTTTGCTAAACTTGATGCCAAAGTTTAGAGTTCCTTTAAGATATCTGACAACTCTTTTTGCAACCAACATATGCAATTCACTAGCACAATTTAGAAATTCGGATAAAACACTTACAGCAAACAAAATGTCAGGCCTTGTTGCTGTAAGATACATCCAGCATCTAATTAAGCTTCTATAAACTCTTTCATCAACTCGTTCAGCTCTATCTTCCCTTTCCAGCTTTTCTTTTTGATTCACGAGACTACTCATACTTTTACAATCTTCCATTCTAAATCTCTTAAGGGTTTCCTTCAAGTATTTCTTTTGGCAAATAAAAACTTCATTTTGAGTTTGTTTGATTTCCATTCCTAGAAAATAAGTCATTTCACCAAGGTATGTCATTTCAAAGACCTTTATCATTTCAAAACTCATTTGGAAGATTCTTCTCGTATGACAAGCATCTAGCCATCTCCATTATTGTCCTATTTTTCCTCATTGACGCCATTTTGTTGCAGAGAGTACAGGATAGTCAATTGGTGCTCAATTCCAGCTTTTTCATAGAAGAAATTAAATTGATTTAAAGTGTATCCAGTTCCATTATCATTTCTGATGACCCGAATCTTGCAGCCACTTTAATTTTCAACCCAAGTTTTGAACTTTAAAAAAATTCCAGCAACTTCTGATTAAATCTTTATTAAATAAATCCAATGCATCCTTGTTAAATCATCAATGAAAATTACATAATACATGCTGCCATTTAGTGATGGAATAATTTGAGGATCACAGAGATTAGTATGGATCAATTGCAGCTTTTGTGTGGCTCATCATGTAGATTTTGTGAATGGAAGTCTATGTTGCTTGCCCAAAACACATGCCTTGCAGCTTGAGAGATGCTCTTCCAAGTTTACCAAACCTTGCACCATTTCATTTGTTTGCATAAATAACAGTGCTTTGTGATGAAAATGTCCCAGTCTTCTTTTATGCCAAGCTTCTGCAGTGGTGAGTTGACTTGAAAAAGCTAGTTGCTCCTCTTTTAAAGGATTAAAAAAAAACGTTTGCCCTGCACCTTAATCCTAAACAGTTCCTGACTAAAAATATCCATTTGAAAGTCCATTGTTCCATTAGAAAGCAATGCAGTCCACTACTAAAAGTATAATTTTAGTTCACATAAGGACACATAAATATGTATAAGACCCATTTATTTTAGCCCAAAACTGACCATTATGAACAAATGTAAATATAGACAAGTTAAAATCCAAGAATGCCAAGAATCAAAACTCACTGAAACTGCCATTATAATGAGTTAAAAAAAACCTTGGCAATCAAGAAATAAAATTAACCGACGCAAAAAGAAAGTGAAAGGGAAATTTACCAGTGCCTACATCACCAGCAATCATAAGCTTAAAGCTAGGATAATCCACAGTTTGTTGATTTGGTAAATCCTAAAGCAATTGTAAACTAGAGCATCATTACTTTTCATTAACTATATTGTCTTTCTACAAAAATAAAAAGATATATGTATTTGCCACTTAACCAAACAATCCAGCATTCTAAATAGCAGAAGATAAGGAAAAAAAAAGAGCAGATCCAAAGCAGTGAGTTGGTGTCGACAATAGAGATAACTGCTTGCCAATTAAGCCAACAAAGACATATTAAGAATTAATTAATGCATTGAAATTAAAATAACCAAATCCTAATACAATAAACAAATCCTAATTGTAATTAGTCTATATTCGGCAGATTGAAATTAAAAATAATCAAAACATAGGATGGAATCAACTACTATGTCAGAATAATCAAGTTAATAGTTAAAGAGGACATCATTATGCAGAGAATTATCAGGTTTCAAGAGGCATTTATCTGTTATACATTATGAATGAAAATCAGTTATATGGAGTATTCACAGAGCAAACATGAAAACACTTCAGAAATAAAAACCGAAATACCAAAATATTGGTAAAGCCATTCCTAAAATTGTTCAAAGCAGCCTTTCTTTCACTATGACAACGGCCACCGTGAAGAGCAACAGCTCGTAAAAAAAATCAAAGCATTGCCTACTTAGTGCCACCAGAGGTTCGCCAACTTCATCACACCTTGCCTACTTACACCCCCATTCATTTTAAGTATTAGGACTTTAGAAAAGAAACTTGAAAATCAAAGCATAAAGTAGTTTATTTTATCACATAAAAACATAGGAAAGTAGAAACAGAATATTTTAATAAATTTTGCCAGGTGCCATCATACTACCTGAGCCTTCAAAGAAAAAAATGCAAGGAAAAATCAGCTGCATTGTGAAAATTTCACATGGACTCACACACACACACACACACAACTTCAATTGGAAAATTCAAATTACATATAAAAGTTGGAAAATTCAAAAAAATTCAAATTACCAGCATCAACCAACTTCAATTGACACTTTCATTGGTTTCAGGAGGCAACCTAAATATTTATAAATATATAAAAAAATAAAATGAGGCATTTAAAAAAAAATCATTATCTGAATTGCAGAGAAGAAATAAAACACACAAATTCCACAAAAGAAAAGGAAAATCATTCAAGCATTTTAACAAACAAGATGTGTGCATTCTAGCTAGCTTTACTGATTCAAAATTGTAATTCACACAATGTCAAGCCACACCAAAATCCAGGATTATTGAACAAATTAAATCAGCAAATTCACATAAAGCTCTTTCATTAAGCTTTACCTGCAAAATAATGCAAAAATTGAGGAAGAACAGAAGAAAGTGATAGTAGGCGCATACCTGGATATGCAGTGAGGCAGAGAAGAGAGAAAAATGAAAACCCAAGCTCAAAAAACGGAACCAGTATTGAAAAAATCAAATCCGAAAAATGCATCGAAAAACTTCTTCAGTTTTAGGATTTTTCTGTATCATTATCAATGTGTAACAAACAAATCATAAATCCATCAAAGACTAGAAGGATAAAGGATAATCAAGCTGAGGCAAATATTTAAATGTCTATAAGATTATGGGTAAATAATATGCGTCTGAAAGAATTTAGGAGTAGCAGAGACTGAGAAACAATTGGGAAAGAGATTTTAGGGATTTAGAAAAAATAAAACCCACAAAGACTATTTTTATTCCGCAAAATTTTGAAAGAATTTTATGATTATTGTAATTAATTAATTAATTAAAGCCTTGTAATTGAGATGACCAAATCTTCTATGCCATAAGTCAATCTGCTACCTCACTTTTTAAAGCCAATTTTGGAGTATAATTAATTTGCAGAAGAAATTGTTTAGACCTTTCCATTTCTATTCTTGCTAACAAATAATTTTATTTCTTCGATCAAAAATTTTGCAAGCACCATCATCAAATTGAATTGCACATTCATTCTTCATTTGTTGTCCAACGCTTAGTAGATTTTGTGCCAAATTAAGAACTAACAACACGTCTCGAAGAAACTTTGCCCCTTTCAGTTTGCACAACAATAATGCTTTTGCCTTTAACTTGAACTATAATATCATTTGCCATGCGTACCTTAATCTCAAATTAAGCATCCGTATCTCAAAATAATTTTTGGTTGCCTGTCATATGGTTTGTGCATCCATTATTCACGTAACAAATTTCATCCTTCTCTTCTTTCGCGACATGGCAAGTATAAAAAATATTTTCTGAATTCATCTTTTCTTCTTCAGTGAAATTCGCATGATCATTCACTTGAGTTTTATAGATTTTCACTATATGGCCATACATTTATAGTTGTTGCATTGTTTTTTCGTCCAACATCTCGAGGTATTGTGGTTCAACCTTTTACACATGCTACACCATAAATTGGAACTACTTGATTCGGCTTTTTCACTTTGTTCTTATTGCATCTGCATATCTTTTCCACCTTTTCTTCAAGAATTTCCCTAATTCTTCCATTTTTTTTTTATTTTTGAAACTTGAATTAAAAAGGTTTTTCGATTGAGCTGCTCCAAAAATGCATTTGTCTTGCCTTATGTGAGTCCAACGAACTCATCAATTGTTGAATTCAGAGTTTGGTCAAATCTTTTGATTCTTCTATTGCAGCAATAATATATTCATACTTTTTAGGCAAACTAATTAAAATTTTCTTAGCTACCTTTTGATCAAAGATATCTTCTCCATAAGTCCACATTTGATTCATGATCTCGATCACCTTTGATGAATATTCTTTTATTTTTTGACTCCTTAATTTGCAAATTTTGAAACTACTTTTGCAAGGTTTGTAACTTTACTTCAATGACCTTTGCCGATACTTGAAACTCCTCTTATAATATATCCCATGCTTCTTTAGATTTCATTGCACCACTTATTTGTAGAAACAACTTCTCAGATTGAGACTTAGTACTGACTAAAGGAAGAAAATTTCAATTTGGACTTAGTACAACTCAGATTGAGTTATTTTTCCTCATTTTAATTCTTATCCTAAACACGGACTAATAGACACATTTATGACAAATGAATTAATTTCAATACTTCCTTGAAAAATTGGGTATTGTCACCTACGGGGTTGCTATCTTTTCCTTTTGCAATTTAGAGGTGGAAACTATCGATCACTTATTTCTTTTAAGCCCTTAATCTATCGAAATATGGTATAAGCTTGCAACTTAGTGTGGATTCTCCTTATGTATTCCAAATTGTCTGAAAGATTTCTTAATTCAATGGAAGTCTTTAGTAAAAGGAAAGTTTTAATCAAATATTTTGCTTATTATCTCTCTAGCTACAGTCCGATCTTTATGGCTAGATCGAAATGCTAAAATTTTTAAATGATGTTCAACTAAGAAAAAAAATCTCTTTTTCATCTCATCTTAGCAAGGGTTGCTTTCTGGATTAAAGCCTATAAGGATTAGGATGTTTTGATAGGTCAAGATCTTTTCCTTGAAGCCGATGGTATCAAAAAGTTATCTTACTTGAAAAAGGTCAGACCTTCTTATCTTTTGTGGTAACCTTAAAGGTCTAATTCCTTCAATTGGGACATTTATGGTTCCTTCTTTGGAAGACCAAAACCATTTGGTATTGGCGGTGTTTTAAGAAATTCAAATGGGATTTTCTTTGTATTTTTTCTTGCTATATAGGCATTATGGAATCAAACCAATCTGAATTGTTAGTTGTTGAAAAGGTACTACATCTGTGGTATACCTTTTTGTTGAATCAAGGTGTTGAAGTTATCTTTGAACTCGACTCTCAAAACGTGGCTCAATGGCTCTCAAGGTCAGATTCGGATAGGCCTTAGCACTTCTCTGACATTTTTAATAGTATAGATAATTTCTTAAGCTTCTTAGATTATGTTTTCTTTCATTATAGTTTTAGAGAATGTAATTCTATTGCAAATATATAGCTTTGCTAAACAAGGTGCTCATAGATCATTTTATTTATAGCTTGTGTTCCCCTGGAGGATTTTCATCTCCAAACATCTTTCTTTAATAAAAGTTTGTCTTATAAAAAAATATGCTTAATAAAACATAGCAAAAGATACATAATAGTTTTCTGATATATTATTCAATGAAATCAAAGATATATATACATATACAAGTCTCTTATTTTTGGAAACTATCTATATATTAGCCTAACAATTAGCTGCCTCTAATTATGCTTAGTATACAAGGAAAGTAAAACTTTACAACTAATCTACATTTTGTAACACTTCCTTTCAAGTTGGACCATAAATGTTAAACATGCCCAACATGTTTATTCCATTCAATGCTTTTGTGAATATATCACATAATTGTTCTTCTGTCTTTGCATGACTAATGGATGTCAAGTTTTCTTAAATCTTTTCTTGAATAAAGTGACAATCAACCTCTTGATGTATTTGATTCTTTCATGACACATTAAATTTGAGGTGATAGGGTGAGCAATTTGATTATCACACCAGAATTTTATGGGTGTCTAAGACTTCAAATCAACTTTAGTTAAAAGGTGATGTACTATAAGATTTCACATGTGGACTTTGCCATAACCCTATACCCAAATTTTGCACTAGATTTGGATAAAACAATTTTCTTTTTATTACTCCTTCAAGATACAAGATTCCCACCAACAAAAACACAATAGTCCGTAGTGGATCTTCTATCAATCTTAGACCCAACCTAATTAGCATATTTGAAACATTCAATATGAGTGTGCCCGTGTTTCTTACAAAGTATGCCAAGTCCAAGTGAACATTTCAAGTAACACAAAAAAAGCATCAATTAAAGAAAATATATAACATAAGATCTATTTTAGGGCTGCCCAATATTTGGTTGCACGTGTAGACATAAATTGATGAATGACACTGACAATATAAGCAATATTTGGACATGTCACTATGAGGTAGTTTAATTTTTTCACTAATTACTTGTACCTTTTTGGATCATCAAAAGGACGATCATCATTTTTTGTAAGGTATACATTCGGAGCCATTGGCATGCTACATGGGTTGGCTCATATCTTTTCAATTTTCGCAAAAAATTAAGAACACACTTTCTCTGAGACAAAAATATTTATTTCTTTCTTCTTTTTTACTTCTATTCCCAATAAATAATTCAGCTAACCGAAATCTTTTGTGTGAAAATTTGTATACAAGAATGATTTGGAATTTGAAATTCTTATACTATATTTCATAATGATAATATCATCAACATAAACCACAAAAAAGATGATAACAACTATGAAATTCTTGTACAACACTAAATGATCACACTTGCTTTTCTGTAGTCTGAATTACCGAACCACCTCCTTGAATTTTCCAAACCAAGCGCAAGGACTCTGATTTAGGTCGTACAACGACTTTTTTAGACATAAAACCTTCTCATATTTACCTAGAATAATAAACCCAAGTGGTTGCTCCATGCTGTTAAGATTACAGAGTAAGAAGGAAAGGAATAAATCAGATATCTCTTTATTATCTGACATATCTTTACATGATATAAGTGAAGCACTTATATACACGTTTCACTAAGAGAGTTACAGCTGTATATGGAAAGCTATACGAGAGAGTTACAGTTGTATAAGGGAAGCTTACAAGATAAATGATAAGCTAGCTTACAAGATAAATGATAAGCTGGAAGATAAACACTGGTACAACAGATAAATATAAAACAGAGATAAACAGAGCAATTGAGAGTTGAAGTTGACTACGTAATACTACCGACGTTGACCTTGTCATTCTCTAACACCTCCCTGCAAGCTGATGGCGGAGGAAGATGAAGACGAAGCTTGTTTCTGAAGTTAAGGAAGGATCGAGTACCAAGTGGTTTTGTGAGACCATCAGAGAGCTGATCAGCACTGGTAATGAACTTGACTAAAACTGAACCACGACGAACTTGTTCACGAACGAAATGGTAGTCCAATTCGACGTGTTTGGTACGGCCATGGAAAACTGGATTGGAAGAGAGATAAATTGCCCCAATGTTGTCACACCAGAGAGAGGCAGGCAAAGAATTTGGGAAATCAAGCTCCTGAAGTAGAGAACCCAACCATAAAATTTCTGCAGTGACATTAGCAATAGCCTTGTATTCTGCTTCTGTGGAAGATCTGGCCACTGTAGGTTGTTTTTTTGATGACCAGGAAATGAGGTTGGAGCCCATATAAACAAGATAGCCCCCAGTGGAACGGCGGTCTGTAAGTGGATAAGTCAACAATTAAATTGAGGTCGGGTGGGGAAGATGATGGAGGACGGCCAAGGGTGGATGAAGATGAAGACGTTGAAGTAGGTGATGGAGGTTGGGTGGGAGGAGGAATCATACCTGAAGAGGGAGCTGAAGGAGGACCCAAAGATGAAGGAGGACCCGAAGTGGAGTGTAGCAAATTTGTAAAATGAAGCCATGATGAGTCTTGGGCAGCACTTGATGACGGCAAGGTGTGTATGGCATAAGGGAAGATTTTCTCTTGAAATTTCACATGTCTGGCTAAGTAAATGCGCCCAGTGCTTTTATCGAAACACCTATAAGCAGCATGATTAGAACTAAGACCCAAATTGACACAAGGTTTTGTACGAAAAGAAAATTTATGAGGTTGATAAGGTCGAAGCCAAGGAAAAATAGCACAACCAAAAGGTTTAAAGGCCAAATAGTTAGGTTGTTTTTTAAATAAAATTTCGAAGGGAGACTGTTTAAGTATCACATTGCTGGGCAAAACATTTATGAGCATAGTGCTTTGTTCAAGAGCAAAATTCCAAAATTTTAAAGGTAAAGAGGCATGAGCCAAAAGAGTTAAAGTGGTATCTACCAAATGTCGAACTTTCCTTTCAGCCGTTCCATTTTGTTCATGTGTGTATGGACAAGCAATTCTATGAAGAATACCAGTTTTCTTGAAATAGGAGTTTAATTTTTGATATTCACCCCCCCAGTCAGAATGAAAAAATCGAATTTTGGTTTGAAATTGGCGTTCAACCATTTTTTCAAATTGAATAAAAATATTAAAAACTTCACTTTTATTTTTTAAACAATAAACCCAGGTGTACCTTGAAAAATCATCAATAAAAAGTACAAAATAACGATGACCATTAAAAGATAATGTAGGAGCAGGGCCCCAGACATCAGAAAATGGAAAATGACTCTTATGAGCGACTGCAACCAAGGGAATTCGGGACATTTTACCTAACAAACAACTACTACAAGGTTTTAAAAAAGAGTTGGTACTTAAAATACTCTTATTCTTAACTAAATCCTGCAATTTTTGGAAATGTGGATGGCCAAGACGTGCATGCCAATCATCAAGTGTTGCCGTTTCTGCTACAAAGGCTTGTTTGAGTGGGTTGAGCTTGTACACTCCTCCTTCACTGGGTCCTTGCATCAGCACCTTCTTGGTGGTTTGATCCTTGATGAGAAAATAAGAAGGCCAAAATTCAAAGAAGCAGGAATTGTCAGATGAGAATTTTTGCACTGATAAAAGATTCTTAATTATTTTGGGAACACATAAGACATTCTTAAGTTGCAAGGAACCATTCAAGGATGAAAGCAAAGCCTTACCGGTATGAGTTATAGGCAACCCTTGACCATTACCTACATGGAGATTGTCCGTTCCATTATAACTTTGAGCATCAACAAGTTGCTGAACATCTGGAGTTATGTGGTAATTGGCTGCCGTGTCAGGAAACCAAGACTGCATTCCATATGGTGAGGCTGGTTGTTGAGCATAAGCATGATTTGCTTGAGGAAACATGGGTCTTGTACCAGAGTGTCCTTGTTGCTTTGGTGCATATCGTTTTCTACAAGTGGTGGCTATGTGATTGCGCAATCCACAAATTTGGCATGGTCCTCGATATTTTTGCTGATTGTTATTACCACGATTGTGGTTATTTCCACGTGAATGAAAGGCAGGTGAAATAGAGCTTGTATGTGAGGCAGAAGAATCGGAGCCTTTAATGACCATGTTGGCTTGAGGTTCCTGTGTGCCCTTTAACAAAATTTCATGGGCCACTAATTGGCCGTGCAACTCATAAAAGGAAATTGGTTCAGTTCGAAGGTTGAGAGCAGTGATAATACTATGAAAGTCAGCACCGATATTACGATAGATAATTGCATTGAATTCTGCTGGAGAGAGAGACTTACCCGCTGCATTAAGTTCATCAGCTAATGCCTTAGCTTTTTGAAGATAAGTTGATACAGACATATCGTTCCTTTTGAGTTCTTGTAGCTCAATATGCAATTGTAGTTGCCTGTTCTGTGAGATTGAACCAAAAGCATTTGCAAGAGCAGTCCACACTTCTCGAGAGGAAGAGAGACCAATTACATATGGAAAAATTTCTTCCGTGAGTGATGAAAAGATCCAGGATAGAAGCATTTGATCCTTTTTAAACCAGCTATCATACTCAGGATTAGGAACTGAAACACCATTAGCTGAGGAAAGTGTTTGAGATGGGGGAGAACACGTGCCATCAATAATACCATTAAGATTTTGATAATTGAGAATCGGAATGAATTGAGTCTTCCAGGCTAGGTAATTTTTGGTATTTAATTTAACGGAGAAGGAATGAGTAGTGGAGATGGTAGTAGAAGAAGAAGCAGGAATAATGGGATTATCGGCCATGATTAAATGGACTTTAATGCTCTGATACCATGTTAAGATTACAGAGTAAGAAGGAAAGGAATAAATCAGATATCTCTTTATTATCTGACATATCTTTACGTGATATAAGTGAAGCACTTATATACACGTTTCACTAAGAGAGTTACAGCTGTATATGGAAAGCTATACGAGAGAGTTACAGTTGTATAAGGGAAGCTTACAAGATAAATGATAAGCTGGAAGATAAACACTGGTACAACAGATAAATATAAAACAGAGATAAACAGAGCAATTGAGAGTTGAAGTTGACTACGTAATACTACCGACGTTGACCTTGTCATTCTCTAACACATGTAAACTTCTTCTTGGAGATCATTATGAAGGAATGCATTTTTGATGTCCAACTGATGCAAATGCCAATAATTAACTGCTTCTATACAAATGAACAGACGAATGGAAGTAATTTTAGCCACGGGAGAGAAAATATCAGGGTAGTCGACTCTATATGTCTAAGCATAACATTTAGCAACAAGGTGTGCTTTAAGACAAACCACAAAGCCATTTAGATTAACTAAGAAGACCCACTTATATTCCACAGCTTTCTTTCCTAAATGTGATTCCACCAAATCCCAAATACCGTTCCCATCTAAAGCACACAATTCCTCTATCATTGCATCATGCCAACTAGGATGAGACAAGGCTTCTTTAACGAGTTGAGGAACAAAGATGGAGTCTAAAGATGCAATAAGAAACCATGCAGATGAGATAAATAATCATAAGAGACAAAGTTACCTAGTTATCAATTAGGTAAGCACACTACATTTGCCTTTTCGAAAAGCAGTTGGAAAGATCACCTAAGACTAAATCCGATGATGGAGCTTATTAATTCAAATGTTGTAATGGGAGTTTAGGAGCTTCATGTCTCCTAAAATAGACTTACACAATAGGTGGCTTTGTTGGAGCAATTGGAGCAGGAGTATCAGCAAGAGGAAATAAGTTAATTAATTGGCAGTTTTGTTGAATAAATGAAATTATGCTAACACTCTGTTTGGATCATGATTTTTCTTTGCAAGGTATTGTTTCATACCTTGGGAAATCATGTTTGGATTCATTGTTGTTTCGTATGTAAAAATAAAATATTTGTGTTAAAAATGTAGGTATTTTTTTCAAAGGCTATTATATGTCATGTTTAACTTTAGTAATATTCTAAGACTATTATTATTATGTATCTCATATTAATTTAAGTTTACTATCTTTAGCATTAATTTCTTTATTTTGAAAACATCAAATATTAAATTATGAAAATAAATTCATAAAATATAATTAATGACTAATAAAGAAAAATGTGAATATATTTTAAATTATTAATAAAATAATATTTATGAAGAAGTGTATTTAGATAAATTGCTTCTTTTATTATATAATAACATAAAATAAAAAACATTGAAACCATACAGTTGATTTAAATTGTATGAAATCATGTACAATAGTCATCTAAACATTGCCTAAGAATAGTAAACCTTTACGGATAATTTACAGCCTGTAACAATATGTAAGTAACATTTCTGACAAAATCGTTTTGGATACAAAACTGCTTCAAGAAAAAAAAATAAAATAAAAAGGTGCGGGGGGGGGGGTCATGCAGCTCTTGGAATAGTTGTTTTAAAACTTCAGTGATGAATGTGAAATTAAACTTTGAATTGTTAATATGTGATTAACACTCTGTGCTTTTCTTTCATGTTTGTAGTACCATCTTATCTATTGTTTAGTCTCATTATCATTTAATTTCATACACACATATTATTATTTACTAATATCTTTTCATACACACACATATCATTTAATCTCAATATTTATTTGCTCTAATCTTACAGTGACTTGAGCTTCAATAATTTAACTGGTGAAATTCCAAATTCCTTGCAGAAGTTAGAATTGTCAAGGATGTAAGTGAACAAAATTATCATACTTCATCATATTTGGGTCATAAATCATTTTTTTTAAAAAGACCTTTCGCTTTTAATTGATTTTCCATAGGTTTCTTGCAAGCAATATGCTCAGTGGAACAATTCCTCCATGGATTTCCAAGATACCTAAAGTGTATGTTACTATCATCTAATATATTACCTTGTGTCTTGAACCTATTAAAGGCTGTATTAGTAGCAGTTCATGTTTTTCTCACTAGATATTTGATATTCTTCTCTACCCAAATAGCATTATCTAGACATGAGAGAACCCTAAATTCACAGTTTATCCAATTTATTTTCCAAGCTCTTTCAATTTATATGGATAGAATTCATGATTCACTAATTACCTGAAAAGTAGATATGTAAGTACTTCTATTATGTTAATTTGAGACAGGGAATTGTCATATAACAATTTCTCAAGTTCAACAAAAGACCTGAAGATCAACAAAAGTCTTGAACAAAACATGTAAGGAATGTTTTAGAGTTAGTTTTATCGGTGGTCACTGAACTTATAGAAAATTACGCAACGGTAATAAGAATTTTTTTCTTATAATAATGACTGAACTTTGCACATGTATATATAAAAATCATTTTGATCGGTTTTCGGCAATGAACAGGTTGGAAAGTTCAACTGGTATGTCCAATCAACACATTATGCACACATGGCATCTAGCATGGTACCACGTTAGTATGACACATGTCATGGTTGCCAGTGGCTTGCTGACGTGGCGTGTCCAAAAAAAATTTCGTCTATGTGTGTGTTGAAGTAGCAACCATATGACACGTATCATGCTAATGAGGTACCATGCTGGACTTTCCAGCCTATTCTTTGTCGAAAACCGGTTAAAGTGATTTTTGTGTATAAGTGTACAAAGTTCAGTGATTATTATGAGAAAATTTTTTTTTACTATTATTGCGTAATTTTGCTATAATTTCAGTGACCACGAGTGAAACTAACCCAAATGTTTTGTTTTTCTTTTTTTTTTCTTTTTTTTTTTACCTTCTAGAAATCATGTTAAATCTTTTCAACTAATTCTAACTCATATATTTGTTCTATAACTTGCAAACGTATTATTGTAATGCTGCTCGAATAGCGATCCAAAAAGCAGGTACATGCTATTATCATCCTAATTTAACGGTGATAACCAGATGCAAAGAATTATCCCTTACAAATATGTTTTTTTTTCCACTTAAATAGGAGTGAAGTTCTTGAAATGGGAAACAAACACTGCAAGGGAAAATCAAGATGTAAGTGCAATTTGAAAAACAAATACTGAAAATCATGACATCAGATTTAGTCTTTTGATTAAAATTTTAAAGTGACCTGCTTGAATATAGCTAAGCAATCAAATGTTGTCCACCTATTAATTAGAAAGGTAAAAATGACGTTACCAAATAAAGAAAGAATAGGAAAATACAGATTCTCCTGGAAAAAAAGTAAAACACCAGACTGATGTTCTTGTTGCTTGCATTAATTCACATGAAGTATACTTAGATTGACAAACATAATCCGATGGAAGAAATATTCAAACCCCATGGATTATGGTGTGTAAATATCATAGAAAGCAATGAAAAATATCATTCTTTATAGCAAGCTAACATTTATGATGTGATTTTTTGAAGGAGCTACTGGATTTAGTATTCATATGCTTGCGGTTTTCATCATGGGATTATACATTAATTGGATTAGTTTAGTTTTCGTGTTGATGGAACTCATCATATCACATATTGAACAAAGGCCCACCTCTAACCAAGTGAATAGTGGAGTTCTTATATTGGCCTTAGCATTTTCAGTAAAATATTTCATTTTACGACCTTGTGATGCCACTTCTGTCTCCTTAATTTTCACTCATGATCATATTTTATACAGATAATTCATTGTATATAAATTGTGGGGGTCCGCGATTAGAAATTAATCCAGATATTGATGATGGGATTGAGAAAGGGATTGTATATGACCGAGATAATAGCAAATCAAAGTTTGGTAAAGGTCTGGGAGGAAAATGGGTGTATACATGTCTTGGCGATTTCTGGTCAACAGCTAGCAATTCAAGTGATTACCTTCAAGAAATGACTTGTGGATCTTCTGACAAATCTGTATACAGAACAGCTCGCTACTGCCCTGTTGCTTTGACATATTATGCCTTCTGTCTACATAAAGGCAATTACACCGTGAAGCTTCACTTTTCTGAATCTGTTTATACAAAGGATGATGACTATAGCATCTCTAATAGACGGGTTTTTGATGTGTATATTCAGGTAATTTCTTGGTCTTTCTCTTTGCGAAAAAATTAAAAAAAAAAGTTTATCACCATTTGAGGAGCTATTGCTTTTAATCACAGGGAGAGATAAAGAATAAGGATTTTGATATTAATGCAAGTGCTCATGGCCCAAATGTGGCACATTTTGAAGAGTATCCAACTGTTGTGAAAGACAATTTATTAGAGATTCGGTTGTACTGGGCTGGCAAAGGATCTCTTCCTCTTAGTGGACCTCTTTTATCAGCCATTTCTGTTACTTCAAGTAATTTTAAAAAAATCAACTTATTATTTTCTTCTCCACTTCTTCATTCATGGTAAATAATTTCTATTTTATTGTTAATACTGTTTTATTTAGTACACAAAAGCAAACTATCTGCAGCAGAAATAGCAGGGATTACACTGAGTTCTTCGGTTGTCATTTTCTTACTTTTATTGGCTTTCATGTGGAGATTAGAAGTGCATCGGCGGGCTATGAAAGAGTTGGACGGTGAAATTATATGCTCATCTAAACACTTATCCTGCAGTCGTTTATACTTCTATTTGAAAAATTAATACTGTTTTCTTTTCATTTGAATATAAATAAAAGTAAACTTCCGAGACAATGCTGTCACCCTTAGACAGATCATTGATGCTACTCGAAATTTTAGCACCAAGATGAAAATTGGTGATGGACGATTTGGAGAAGTATACAAGGTCAAGATTATGTTATTCTTTGGTTTTTTTTTTTGAATTTTTTATGGTGCAAACATCTATAATCTTCTTTATGGATGTAGGCTGAAGTTAAAGATCAGCAAATTACATTAGCTGTGAAAAAGATATATCCTAAATTATTACAGCAGGAAAAAAAAGAGGAACTACATAAGGAGATTTTCAGTAAGACATATTTTAGCCATGAGAATCTTGTTCAGTTGTTGCATTGCTACTCTAAAAGGAGACAGGCATCTGCTGATATATGAATTCATGGATAATGGCTCCCTTCATAAGGCCTTGTATGATGGTAATGATTTAGTGTTAAACTCATTTACAGATGGGAATTCATGTTTTGACAAGTTTTATTTTCTCCTTTTCTATATACCATATTGCATAGCTAGTTGTTTTCAAGTTATCAACTAGTATATTTGTTCGAGTTTTGTCATTTTCATTCTCCCTTTCTAGTTTTTGTAACATCAAGTTGACAGATGAAAACTACTAATTACTTGGATTTGCAGAATCCAGAACAAAACTTAATTGGGAAGCAAGATTAAATATCTGCATGGGAATAGCAAAAGGTTTACAATATCTACATGAAAACAAGTTCAAAATTGTGCATGGAGATGTGACATCTGAAAATGTTATGCTTGATGCAAATTACACAGCCAAATTGTCAGATTTTGGATTGGCCATGGTCTATGATGATGAACCTTTCATGACTTTAAAAGCTCGATATAAACTGTAAGCATATAAACTCTAGTTCTTGATCCATATTTTGTTTTAATATGTTTATCTCCATCGTGATTACCAGCCTATTGTTTACTTTTACACTAACCAATTAAATATCATATGATAGAGCTTCAATGGCACCTGAATGTGTAGCGAATCCTGCATCAATTGAAGCTAATGTCTACAGTTTTGGGCATCTCTTGCTTGAAATTGTCACTGGGAAGCACAGCACAATACCCAAACAAAATAATACAACAGAAATTTTAATGAATACTGTAAGTGAATCTGACAGCATTTTGGACTCCTTGAACTACATCTAAAATTATGTGTTAATGAATATGTAGAAACTTCTATGGCGAGTTTATTGCGGGAGGGGACAAAACGCCACTAAAAAAAACATATATATACTTATGTTCAATGCTTAGGGAGTTGCTTTCTTCATTTATCCTCCTACGTGCCATTTTGTTTTTAATCATCCTATATTATACATGACTCTCGAATTCAGAGATTTTTATCATATAATTGTGTTATTACAGGCCAAAGAATTACATGCCGAAGGAATGATCTTGAATTTGGTTCAGGGAGTATTGCAAGAGTCTAGTGAGATGGATCAGGCTCAAGCTACATTAGAGCTGGCCGTGCGGTGCGGGAACACTGCTCCCAATTGTAGGCCTAAAATGTTTCAAATTGTCAATGAACTAGGAAGGATCATTAGGAAGGAAAACCCATAATTCCAGAGCAAATTTTGAGGATGTTTTGTGTGATATACACTCTCTCTGGGTCTACTTCTTTGATAGATGTTGATATAATTTTAAAGTTTTTCATGCAAAATTTGAGTTAATTAACAAATAAACTTTGTATCATCAGTTTATTGCCGAAACTTGGTATTATTTGTTATTCCTTTCATTTCATATTAAGTGTCTTTGTTTTGTTTTACCTTAATAAATAAATATTTTTGTAGTTCTAAAAGTCATTTCATATTACGTATAATTAGAAAAGATAATTAATAGAGTACATATCCATTAATTATATCAATTCTCGTTTATAAAAATAGATAGTGTTAGAAAATTTGTAAAATGATGCATAGGTAAATTGCACACCATATTTATCACTTTAATCATCAAAGTGAAGTGATATTTTCTTTTCCTGCGCTTTTTGTAAAAAGCCAGCTCTTCCGATACTTGAATTTTGCATAGAAATTGTAAGCTTAGTCTAATCTGGTTTAACCATATATTTTTTATATTTTTCATAAATTATACATTTTAAAATATGTAAAAATGTATACAAAAGATAACACTTCATAATAAATATAAAAATTTATACATATATTAACGTATTAAATCATTTTATAGTATATTTTTATATAATATAATATAATATAGAAATTTATCATTGAAATTAATTTTTTTATTTAAATATTTTTAGTAGGTTAGTCCGGTCCGGTTTGAGTTATTAGACCTGCATTTTACTTTTGTAAGTTTGGCTGGACTTGGATAAGGGCAAAAAAAATAATAAAAATAATAAACTCGTTAAGGCCCTGTCCGAATCTAGGCCAAGCGGAAAGATTAACAGGTCTTTTCTTTTCACCTCTCTTTTTGCAGGTATGTTAGTGAGCTTAGAAAATCCTACTTCACTTTTCCAACCATGCAGATATGACAAATGTGACAAATTTGTTTAAAATGTGAGTGCTCTGATTTACTTTTACAATTTTTAAATGGTTTTATTGCTATTTTGTGATTTTGACCATTTCAGGTTTAAATTGATAAGAATGAGCAATTTATGACTGATTTGTAAAAACCATGACGATTGAAATTTATTTGAAAGTAAAAAGCTGAATCTGAACAAATCTGTATGTTAGTCTTGCCTAAGGTTAAAAGGCAAGGGCAAGCTTTGGCCTTGCCTAAGGCTAAAAAGGACAAAGGGCAAGACGACTGGAGAGTTTTTTTTTTTCAGTAGTCCTAATTTTATGCACAAGTTATCTAGCCGTCAAGGGAGTTTCAACCGACTTTTGAGGAATATTAAGCTATATTTTAGGGATTTGAAGGTAGTAGTTATAAAAAGTTTAAATTTTATTTAATGCTTTATTTTATTTTTTTTATTTAGATAGGATTAAACTACATTTATTTAAGGAGTTTTATTAGGAATAAAAGAGGAGGGCAAATCTTCTTCTTCTTCATTCTCATTCTCTGCTTTTAATTTTGTAAGGGCCATGAGTGACAAAACGTTATTTTGGTTAAAGATTAATTTAAGGGTAGGATTTAACTAATTATTGTGAGATTGTTTATACTTTAGTTTCTTTTTTAATTTTATGTAAGGTTCATGTTATTTATTGTGGCTTAGAGAAACTATATCTCGATTGTTATTTGTTTATATTCAATGAGGCGCCGTTGTTTATTTGATTAAATAACATACAACTAATTGAAGATATCAAATCCGTAATTGTTTGGTAGAATTGATAACAAGTGACAATGGTATAATAACACTGAAAATGGTTGTATTAAGTAAATGCATGATTTGGTCTAAATCAGTTTTACTTTTAGTTGGTTGGCTAAGCTGGATCTTTCTAAATCGTAAAACTATCAATAAATTAAATTTTTTTGCTTGTTAAATTATTGTTTATTGGCTAGGGGTTAGTTAAAGTCTTACTTGATTAGTCTACGGAAAGATTGGTTGGAAGCGCGAAGCTGACGACTATAATCAGTCCATTGTATGATTTTAGAGTTATCTTTTCATTTATAATCAGTAAATTAAATCATGTATTGCGAATACCTTTAACTGAAATTTTCTATCAATTGATTTTGTTTTTATTTATTTTCTATATTTTATTTTATTGTTTTAATTTTTTTAATTAATTCTGTTTTTAGTTTCTTAGATTTACAATACCCTCCATCTTTTATTTTTAGGTTGTTAATTTTTTGGCTATTCAAGGAATTAAAACTTGACCAATCCCTATAAATTCGATCCTATTTATCACTAACTACAAGTTAGTTTTTAAGTAAAAATTTTATTTTTGTTGGTTTCGAAACCCATCAATTGCAACATATAAAATCGTCACAAAATATTTATTTTTTTTGATGAATAATTTTTGTCATAATTAAATAAATTAGTGACGATAAAATAATTTCGTCACAAATAAGATATCAATATAAAAAAAAGTTCTATCTTTTTGCAAAAAAATTTAGTTCCAAAAATAATTTTATTTGTGACAAATAAATGTATCACAAAAAATGAACATGTTATGACGAGATACAATTTCGTCACTTTTAATATAGAGGAAAAATTTTCAATCTTTTTTTTTGGAGGAAAGAAAATAACGACAAAAAAATAACTATCACAACATATAAATTCGTCAAGAAATATTTATTTTTTATGACATAAATTATTTTGTCACAGTTTAATGAGTTAGTGACAATAAAATTATTTCGTCACAATAATTTTATATGTGACAAATAAATATGTCACAAAAAATAAATATATTGTGAAAAAATATTATTTTATCAAGTGTACAATCAATTTGTGAAAATAATGATATTTTGTCACAATTGGTTGTAATATTGGTATATGGCAAATAATTATGTCATAAAAATTAATTTTATTTATGACAAATAAATGTGTCAAAAAAATTAATATATTGTGATGAAATATAAGTTTGTCACTAACATAATCATTTTGGGACGATAATAATATTTTGTCACAATCAACTGTAATAAAAATGTATGATAATTAAATTATATCATAAATAAATTATTTTATATGACACAATATAATTTTATCCCAACAAATTTTTTAATAATCAAAAATAATTTATCATCTACTTTTTGACAAAAATAATTAAATTATATATAAAAGTTAATTGATTAATAATCTAATAATAATTAAAATTAAATTAAATTATTTATTAAAATAAAATATTTTAATAATAAAAAATAATTAAATTATTTATATCATAAATAAATTATTTTATGTGACACAATATAATTTCATCCCAATAAATTTTTTAATAATCAAAAATAATTTGTCATCTACTTTTTGACAAAAATAACTAAATTATATATAAAAGTTAATTGATTAATAATCTAATAATAATTAAAAATAAATTAAATTATTTATTAAAATAAAATATTTTAATTTAAATTAAAATATTGTAAAAAAAATTTTTAATAATACAAAATTATTTGAAATAAATATTATTATCATTATAAACACCTGACTTCTAGCTACCACTAGTTTGGGCAAAAATTATATTATTAGCAATTGTAACTTTTCTTTTTACACATGACATGCTAGCAACCAACAAATTAGTAATTATATGTGTTATTCTTCATGATCGCAGGTGAACTTACATTGATGCTTTGAAATCACTAAGAAAGTGGAGAGAAAGTGGAGAGAAAGTGGAGGAGAAAAGGAGTCTTCTTGTAGCTGTTGAGCAATCCATTTGCAGCCAAGGGTATATGAAACCCATAGGGTGAAATGTTAATCTTGTTGTTGCTGTTATGCCTTATTTTCATCGCTGTCTTTGGAAAACAAGAGTGATCTACTGATGTTTTGTATTGTTTATTTGTTTCTTATCTAGTTCTGGCAGACTGCAAACTTGGATGGAGAGACAAATTTGAAGATCAGAAAAGCGTTAGAAAGGACTTGGGATTACTTGACCCTAGAAAAAGCTGCTGAATTTAAAGGTTATCTTTTTCTTTTCTTCCTTTTTTTTAAGTGAATTTAATATTTATCTTAGTATAAAATATACAATATTGTTAGGTTAGCTAAAAGTCAAACAAAGTGGTAATAAGTTCTGCACTAACTTGGTTACCATCTTTCAGCTTGGTGGCGGGCATCTCTTTGGGTTACCTGTGGGCTTTATTGCAGATTCTGCTGGTGCCACCATTGGTGCAGGGGCTGCTTTCCTTCTTGGAAGAACAATAAGTTTTGAGAACTTGTGAGATATGCCTTCTAGAGCTTCTTTTTAGTTCAATATGCTCTCTCAATTGCAAACCTTGTATCCATTGTTCTATGTGAGGTTTACAGAAAAAGAATGTTCTATATCACCTTGTTAGGGTGTTATTTTTATTACATTCAATATAATATGCATGTTTGATTTTAATTTTATTCTCTATACAATATCCAGCTTGGTAGATCTTTTGTCATTTCCAAGCTGAAGGATTGTCCACATTTTAGGTCAGTTGCAATTGCAATCCAGAAATCTGGCTTCAAGGTTTGTTTATCTCACACACTACAAGAAAAAGACTTATTAAAGACCACAGTTTAAGGATCAGTCAACTTTCTGGTCCTTAAAAATATACTAATAAGGACTAGATTTTTACACGGTCATCTTTTTTCGATTTAGCCCATATTATTAGTGAGGGAATAAAATCTCGTCCTAAATATTAGTAATTTCTGGTCCCTAAAATTAAAAATTTAGGCGGGACAACCCGCGCTGCACCCTTCAAAAATAAAAGAGAACTTTATCTCTTTTTCACAAAATCCATTTTCTCATTTGCTTTCTTTCTAACAAAGTATCTGCCCCAACTAGATCTGGACTCCATACCGGCGATCTTTTGCCTCCGGTACGGAAGGGTTGCGGGCTCTATGGAAGGGATTGACTCCATTCGCCACGCACCTGACATTGAAATACGCGCTGCGAATGGGATCAAATGCGGTGTTTCAGTCGGCGTTTAAGGACTCTGAAACCGGTCAGCTTAGCAATCGCGGAAGAGTTCTGGCTGGATTTGGGGCTGGGGTTCTTGAGGCTCTTGCTATTGTAACGCCTTTTGAGGTTTGTATATTTGTTTTTGATTCTGAATCTGGATTTGAAGTTAAGCTTTTATTGTCATTTTGTGATTTGGCCTTTTGGGTTGCGTTTTAGCTTACAAGTTGTTTATGTTGGGAAATGAATTAGTTTCAATACCAAACTGCAATGTTTTAGCCTTTGGTTTGCTACTGGAAAATTTGCTAACATCGAATGCCAACAATTTTTATATTTGATTTTATGGCATTTGATTGTGTATATGTTATTTCTACAGAACGGGATATGATGCTCAAAGAGGGTCCCTCACTATGTTAGATTTAAATTTGTGTTAATTTAAGCACACCTAAGAGTGAAATGAGTTTTCTTAATAAGGTTTGAGGATGCGGTGCTTTATATTTGATCAAATAATCAAATACAATTCATTTTGTTGCCAGGAGAGGTGCAATAGGATTGTGTTTCTTCAGGCGAGTGCAGGTGTTCGAAATTTCCATTTTTTACATTCTGCGATAAGTAAAATTAAGCCATAGCAGCATTCTACAGGAATTGGCATGGGCATTTCAGTATGTTTGTGACACTAAGAAAAAGAAGAGCAATCTTCAATGTCAATCAAATTGATTGGAGAGTCAGACAGGGACATCATATCAGCCTTTAGGGAAAATGGCAAATAATTATGTATCTTTTAAGTTGTGCACATGCATCTTGATATGTTTTACATTCATTTCGAAGCGATGAGTTATAGATTGTAGTTGCCCTTGAATGCTAGAAATGATGGTATAGCTTAATAATAATACTACATCCTCGATGATCAACCTGTGCCTGCAAAGTCAGTTTATAGCTACTCCTTATGATAATTGATGCTCTGTGGAGTACTTGATAGATATGAAGTCAAACTATGATATAGATGAGCTTATGAGACTAACTTGTAGGTTTGTTTTTCTGGTATACAGGCACCTCCCAGCAGCCCCAATTCCCATTTCGTTTATTCTATATTTTGGTAGATAAAAATGATCATTGTGAAATCTAAAATTGAATGAAGAATTAATTATCTTATGAAAATGCAGTTGTTTGGTATGATTGATGAATGTCTATCAAAAAAAAAGTTCCAAAATTTAATTTCCTAAATCTTATTAACTAGATTTTTAGAATTAGGGGGCATTCACTTAGCTTCTTTGATTTTGAATGTGCTCAAGAAGTCAACAAAGTAATTTAACCCGAATGCATATTTTCTGTTCATATAGGATTCTTGTTGAACTTTGAATTATTCATTGTTCTTTTGTAGGCTGTTGTTAAGGAGCTTGTTAGAATTGAGGAAGATACTTGTTCTATTTCTTTTCAGCTGAAAAGCCTTATCCTCTGACACTGATGCTATGACTGCTGAAACTAATTCCTCTGCTTGTTACCTCGTCTTTTGGTTTTGTCAAGGTATGAAGGCACTGTTTGGGATGACTTGGCTCATGGCAAGGGTGTATATGTTGTTGAACAGGGGCTAGTCAGGTTTGTGTCCTCTATCTTACGAGTCATTTCTTTACCTTTTGATATTGAGATTACAGTAATTCCCTAATGCTGCATAACTTTTTATTTTTGGTTTTGATCTTCATCCTTTTCAATATCATGATGGTAAATTATTTCTTTTAACTTACATTGAACCTGTGCTTTAAAAAACTATTTTAAAACATGATCAGGGCAGAATTATTAATAGCACTTGTTTCTAAAAATATTAGATAATCTTTTTATTTATTAAAAATAATCTAATCATAAGTTATCTATCTTGTGCAGTCCTACGTGGTTTGCTTAGGAAAGCATCCTCATGGATCTAAACCTTCTTCTGCAATGGATATGTCTGCATCTTACTATGAATTATTGGGTTCTTGCATGAAAAGTTAATGATAATATACATCCAATTATATTATATTACTGTTTAATTCTACTTGCAATGCTAAAACCAATGGAAAATAAATAATGCAGCAAGGAAAAGGCAAGGCAATCAATATTTTATTCTTACACAAGCTATATCAATGGTTTTGCTGCTTATTCTTACACAAGCTATATCAATGGTTTTGCTGGAACACTTGAAGATGAAGAAGTTAACGAAATCTCAAGTAAGATAACACATAATAATCACCCGATATTTTATTTTATTTTTTTCAACCAAAACATTAATAGTTCATTACTTGTGAAGGAGGCATGTTATTTCTGACAGCAACTTCACCATGTTTGTGGAATTCTACTTCCAATTTTGGGCTCAACTTTAAATTTAGATCAGGGACTCTATTATATATAGGAGATAATTTGGCTTATCATTATTTATTAAATATCAACTTAATTTAGAAAACTCTGTGAAATGAACTATCTCGACTTTGCATATCTATATTTATATTATTCCGGTATTTGATGCTTTTAAATGTAATATTAATTTAAAATTCACGATTCCAGATTCTCAAGCAGAAGTCTTAGCATCTATAATCAGGCTTCTGAAACTTTTAAATTATTTAAGGGGATTTCAAGAAGAATAGTGGGTTATTATAATGTTTATTTATTTTCTATGACTTTCTGTGGCCGTGAAGGGAACAATGTTCATTCATTTTCTCTGACTTTTTATTTTTTTGGGCACATATGGAATTCTTGCAGTTTTACAACTTCCGAAATGGTAAGTACCGAGAAACTTTGATTTTCTAAATGGAATTCTCGTATTTTATCTCGTTTTGCTGGTGAATGTGTGGATTTTTATATTTCATTTTGCTTCCCTTTATACTCTGGCTTCCTTTAATTTGGTCAAATGTGCATTTTAATTTGTGGTTGTTTGGGATATGAAGAATCTGAACGCCAAGGTATTCGGTTTAAGAGGAAGCAATTGTTGAAAGATGTGAATTTATTGAAGAAGTTAAAAGATAAATGAAACCAATTTAGGTAATATGGCTACTTCCTTTTTGTTTTTTCCTTTAATCTAATGGGTATGAATTTCACATACAGCATTACTCTGTTAATCACATTGTATAGAACATGGAGAAAGAGGGAAGATGTAACACCCTTACTGAACAGTTTGACTGAACATGATATAACCTGAAAATTTTTTTTTTCTTTTCTTTTTTCCAAGGACCATTGGTCAGATACTGGTCATTGACCCTTTGAGAAACAATGCACTGAGTGGCAATTCCAAAATCAGCAAGATTTTTCTTTCGAAACTTAACTATCCCATCGATCCAAGCTGGACCAATAAGAAATACTTAATAAGTAAGTAAGCCGATAAAGCTATAATTATCCAAGTGACTGAATACCAAATAAAAATTCGGCAATATAACGCCTTAAAACTTATCTAACCCACCTGCAACTCAAACAATTTCTCAGCCCTTCAAGGGCACCACAAAGCATAAATAATTTTCCACATACATCTCATACATTCATTCTCATTATTAATCATATTCCCTAAGACAAATCAATATTACATATTACATTCTAAAACCATTATAATACTCTAAAATAAAGAACAATTTACATTAAAAGTTCCTTGTTACATATATACACCCCAAAGGTGTTCAGTCCATACTAGATCCCCTCTTCTGATGGAGAACCGAAGCAGCTGTCCAACTAAGAACACACCTATCCTGATACCTACACGGATAGTAAAACCTGTGCTAAGCTATAAAGCTTAGTGGGGAACAAAATAATCTAAAGATACTCGTTACAACACAGTACATAACCTCAATTATAAAAATATACAGTTTAATAATATTGTCGTTCATACCTCTAATTACCTTGGATCCAAGCTTTTACATTAGCAATAATCACAAACATAAAAGAACCTCATTAATTGTTACGACAGAAAAAGTTTAGTATAATTCTTACATATATATATATATATATATCAGTAAAATATAGTATGCAATATAATTTCATTTTCATGTAATCATTAAAACAATCTTAGTCAGGTTCATTATATATTACATGCCCACATCATATCACATATAATGCACTTGACCTATAACAGAATTGTATACATACGCATATATATATATAAACAAATATAACCAATTAAGAAATTAGCTTATGATTTTCAGAAGCTATATCATTGAAGACAAAGTCCTCGTGTACTATACGTACTCATAATATCCAGATACATAATATAGATATATCGAATTATTGATTCACATGCTTATCAATATTATAACTTTGCAATTTAATATTCATTTGATGTACTTATATAAGAGAATAATTCTTATACATTTTAGTTCTGAACTATAATATTTCTTATATTTTATACTTTTTAACTTATTTTCATATTAATGCCCCTAGAACAGTACCGACAGAAATACTCAGACTGGATATACGGGATGTGGACCCCATGGGCCACAACAGAATGAGAAATGATCTCCAGAATCATTTCTCATATAACATATGAACATATGACAGTACGTATAATATATGTACTATGGAGATCAACGATCCAACCATAGTAAAGCAAGTCGCCATGACTTGCACCGCGGTATAGAATCCCTATGGCTAGCCAATTATATCCTGAGCTAGTTTTTACTGCCAGACTATTTCTAAGGGCGCAAAAGATCACTTACTTTCAGTACATTTATCAACTTTATCATCAGTTCAATTCATATAATACAGTTATTCAGAACATTCAATATTTTTGTACAATTTGTGAACCATCATTCACTTAAGTCAGGAATTACTTCACAATTAAAACATTTTTCAGTCATCAGAGAAGTCCATTTTATACCTAATCTTTCACTTTACTTTAAACAATCTAATAATCATATGTGAACAATACTTGTACTAGTCATGATAGTTCATTTCTGACTATATTTGAACTATTGATGCAAACATCAACTTATAAACACAATCACGATAAAAAAAACATACCTGTATAGTTCTTCAGAATCTTTTCCATTGTTCCACTGTACTTAATTTAATAATTAAACATTCATACTCTAATACGATATTTGCTACATGCATTCAATGCATCATTCTTAATAAAAATGTCTATATATGTATCTACATTTCATAACAGACTTATAAATGGAACTATATGATCTTAAATAGTCATATACTAAAACAATCATAGTAATACACACATCATACAGTCATGCCCTTTCTAACAAGTAATATAGAATTATTCATATATTAAGATTGCATGCATACATATGTATAAGTACTGATCATTATATTTGTTCAAGTATAGGCCTTATACTAGACTATAAACCCATTCTTATACAAATATACTTATACTGTTCTTGTATGTTTAAATACTGGAATATAATGCTCACCGATTTACGATCACCTCAACCAAATGTATTAATCTTCACCTAATTTATATTTTATTTCCTTAATCCACTGTTAACACCAATTAGATTAAAGAGAATCAATTATATGTTCTTTAACAACACCTAAGGAAATTCTTGGACAAACTAATAGGCTAGTATAAACGCTACTCCTTATAACTAAAGATACGAAGTTCTCTAAACCATCAATTGAGAGCACTTAACATATTCAAGTCAAGTTTACATAAGCTTTATGGCTCATTTTACATTTAACAATCTAATAAATTACATGTATGTTATTCATCATTTATAAAATTATCAATTCACTTCCATGCTACTTATTATAATGGTTTAACCTGTCAATCTCTGCCTATATATATATATATATATATATATATATATATATATATATATATATATATATATATATATATATATATATATATATATATTCTCTATGATCTATAAAGTCTTTGAAACTTCCAGATGATTCTGACATTACAAACAAATCATAAGTGGTTCATATAATATAACCGTACATCCATATATATAGACCAGTTCATTTCAACAATGAAGAGTTATATCAAAACTCCTGCTTTACAATGAACTTTCTTTTGCAATTACATTATAGTTAACAATGGTGTTCAATATCCAATTCGTATAAATCTCAGAAAAGTATGTACTCATATCTATGGTGAGAATTACCTTCAAATATATTTATTAGATGCCTATTTATCTTGTGAAATAGATACTTTAAACTTCCCTATAAGCATAATAAATCAATGATTATACATACTGTATCACGCAATTATCAAAACTTATAGAAAGACCAAATAAAATCCTTACATAATTATAATATAACTTCACAGTTGATTACTCTTAACTCACTATATTCCCACCTCATATTATACTCACCATTTCAATTAAACTTAGTTCTTGTATTCTATCAATTCATACACACAGAGACAACATTTATATCAAGTCATAGTCAATATTATCTATATGCCTTTAGTATAAACTCTCCAACAAACATCCATACATGTATTAAAAACTAAATTATGCATCATGCATAAAATTTAAGAGAATTCCTTGAGCAAGTTTAGTTCCCATACCGAAAAAAATCGAAGCCCAGAATGCCCTATCCATTCTGCCTCACCGGAGTCTCGTCGGAGACTCACCGGAGACTCGCCGGAAAGCCACCGAAGCCATCCACCGGAAGATCCAGCCACTGGCAACGTCCCGGCGACCCTCACGCGCCTCCATGCTGCCGTCGTTCATCGAAATCGAAGCTTGAAGCTTCCGCCGTCACCATCCCCGATCTCCCTGCTGCCGGCGAGTGGGGACGATCGGCGACCACCGATAGAGCCGCCTCTACCTCACGATCCCACCGGTGTTGTCAAACTCCCCAACCGCCGTCGACAGCCACCAGAAAAAGAGGAAGAAGCTACGGTGGTGATGGGAGACCAAAAAAAATCGAAAGAAGGAGAAAACCGCAACACCACCAGAGGGCAGGGACGGCGAGGAGGCGGTGGCAGCTGCGCCGATCGCCGACGCAGGTGCCGCTGATCGGCGGCAGCGCCTCCTTCCTCTCCTTCTCTTCCCTTTTCCCCCCTTCCCCGATCCTCTCTTCCTTCTTTCTTTCTTTTTCTTTCTTTTTTTTTATATAATCATAATAATAATAATAATAATAATAAGACTTATAATAACCCCTATTTATTTTTCTTTTTAATTATTGCCCCAAATCTTTAATCAACATCACAAACATGTATACCTATATACACATATATACCTTAGTCTTACTCAAACATAAATTTACACATCTAATCAATTTAAATTAAATATTAATACAGTGAATCATGAGATGTCAACTAGGATCATTTTTGGGACACTACAGAAGAACTTTCCAAGCAGCAAATTGGAGTGCTGCCAGCTAGAGTGTGTAAAATGCATTCGTTCTTGGTATGAAGACATGCCCATGAAATGGAATTGGAGGTTGGTATTTATGCTGGTATTGGTGAATAAGTGTATTGAATATTGACAGTTTATATAGCTAATGTTTCAATAATTTCTTTTGAAATGCTAGAGCTGCTATTGGCAGCTAATGGTTGTTAAGTTATTTTTTAACAGGTTCTACATGTTCCATGTAGTTTGAGATTCTGTGATTCATGTTAAAAAAAAAGATTGTGACGATTTGCTTATGAAATGGATAGCATTTTAAAATTTAATCTTTCTTGAAGTTGTTGAGTGCGGATGATACAAAGAATATGTGATGAACTTTTCCACCTCCTCTCCCGTGTTTGCAATTGAAGTTTTGTAATATATCTAGTATAGCAATTTGTGTTTATTAGCATTTTTATTGTTTGACAGAGTTTGTGTTTTATTGTTTAAGTTTTATAGCTAGAAATTACATTTTTATTTACATCAAATGACCTTTTTTCTGGGTATAGCAGTTTGCTGTTTGTAGTTATCCTGTACAATTTTTTCTTATTGACATTGGTTATATGTCTTCTTGATGTAACACAAATCTGCTTCATTCTAATACTGGCATCAGCTTCCAACATTTATACTTGCAGAATGCGTTTTAATATACTTGGATCCAAATTCAACCAAAGCTATCCATTGGCTGGGCATCAAAGACATTTTCAACAGCAGTATTTTTCTTATATGAACAGGTTATATTCCTTCTCAAGCCTATTTCAATTACCTGTTTTATTGATGGTGTATTATAATTCTTTAATGGTGGATCAAATTCTGTTTTTGTACTTGCACAACGCAAGCATCTGCATGCATAGACATTATTGTATCAGTGGTCCTTATTTGTAAAGGTTGTTTCTTTGATAGATCATATGCACTTGTTGAGGTTTAGCACAAATGACACTCCCTTATAACATAACCTCAGTGTCTGAAAATTGAAAATTTGATACCCTAATGGTTATAAAGAGCTTATTCTCAGGAGCTCGATTTATGTGGATAATGGAAATAGTTTGGTCACTCACCAAATTATTTATTTGAGCAGGGTCTAGTTGGAGGGAGCTAAGAGAGGGGATTGTAATGCTGAAATTTTATTTGTTTTGCTTTCAAGTTGTGCCATTAAAATTGGCTGTGTTATTCTCTACATTTTCTTTGCAGTTAGACATGTTTGGTTACATTGCCCATTTTATTCTCATTTCTGAAAATGAAAATGGATCACTTTACCCAATTTGTCACTCGTGATCAAGACCAAATTGTGAAGTGAAGTTAATTTTATTCCTCCATGTCACTATTTCTGTCCATGTGAAAGAATGTCCCTGGTAGATTCAACATGCAATATGCTTGTGTTAGAATAGATTCAATTAATTATTTGCAATAGATCTATATATTTTTTGATATAATTATTTTTGTTTCTTTATATTTTTTGCAGATTTTATTATGAAGATAATATTGAATGACTAAAATTGATTATGAAGATTTGAAGGAACATGAAAGTATTGGCTAGAAATTTTTGTTATGAAATTTTATATCTTATTTTGGTAGAATTTTTTTTTTTGGAAAGACACTATATAAATTGATGGTAACTCTACTTTGTAATGAATTACAAATTAAGTATATATGAAAGTATAATTTTATTAGTTGCGTATCCATTTATTTTAAGGACCATATTTTTGGTTCTTATTATACTTTCAGGGACCGATTTTATAGTCCTTAATATAGTATATGTTCATACAAATACTACTTTCAAGTATGAGTTTTCTCTTCTTTATTATAATTTTAGGGACCGGATTTTAATCTGGTCCTTAAAAGTTTATGGTAATTATTTACTTTTAAGGACTAGATTTCTGGTCCTTAAAAATCTAGATGATCACGTGACTTGCATTATTAAGGAGGGGAAATCTGGTCCTTAATACTTTTTAGGGACCAATTTGTTATCCGGTCGTCAAAAGTTTTAAGGACTGGTGAATAAATCTCGTCCTTATTAGTTATTAGCGGCGAAGCCTGTTAGGACGGGATAGTGACCGAATTTTCTCGTCCTTGTTGAGTTTTAGAGACCGGTTTGGCACTTTTAGGGACCGAATTTCCCGTCCTTATAGGCCTTTTTTCTTGTAGTGACATTTGAGTTCTAAAAGGTAAAATATGTAACTATTAGCTACACATTTTCTTTTCTCTCTGTTGCTTTAATTCAATGGTAGCAGATGAGAGGCTCAAACTCTATTTCTTCATGCTTTGTATCCTTGTTTGGCAAAATGTCTGGATTTCTTATTTTGCAGATTGTTCTTCTGCTTCGACTTGTTCCCTTACTTCCTTTTAACATGTTAAATTACCTGTTGTCTGTCACTTCTGTTTCATTAGGGGAATATATGCTGGCTTCCTGGATAGGGATAATGGTATGTTGTTTGCTTCTCATCCTGCACTGCATTGTGATTTGTCTTGATGATTCATATTCCTGTATTGGTAACAAAATCATTAGCTATGGATTCGAGAACTGTCTTGTGAGATGGTTTGATAATGTTGTGGGCAGATGGAACTTCTCGTTTAAACTTTAAACTTGGAGGGGCATGGAATTCTGAACTGTGAATCACATATAGTGGATTTATGGTTAGATTTCAATTTTGTGCTAATAATTTTCACAACTATATTGAATGGGATTTTGAATATATATCTTTCTTGTAAGACGTTTGGTGAAGTCCTGTTTTGCTTGTTCCTATTCATAAGCTTTAAGGTAATGGCATATTTTATGGATGAAAGAACTAAATGAATCACTAATGGTGTTTTTTATTATTTATTTATCTGTTTAATGATCCAGAATGCATGTGACCTAATCATCATTTTTGAAGTTTTTGCTTCTTTATTTTTTAAATTTCTTCATGTTTTGCTCGCAGTAGCCTTATTACAGATCTTAAAAACTTTGCACATGCAGTTCTCTAAGACTTGTAAATCATGTGGGTCTCAAAGACCTTGTTCAGTGGTGAGCTAAGATTTTTTTATGTCCATCTATTAGCATGCTCTGCTATACAATGTGCATTAATGGATGCATGATGATATTATTTTATCATTTTTATTTGCACTAGAAGGTCTGCATGTCTATTTCCCAGTTCTTCTCTCCTTATTTTCTCCTCTATTTCCTTGTACTTTTGTGCTGAAGCATCTTAGGTAGCAACAGCCAACAATTTCATAGCTCTTTGCATTTTATTCAGTTCTGGCCACATGGAATGTAGTTGATTTAGGTTGATTTAAAACAAAAAATCATTGCTGAGATTTGTTATGCTGAAATCTAATGGTGCTATTTTTATGTTTAAACATGGGTTGGCCATCCTAATCAAGGATGATTCACAATAGAATGGTAGTTTTTATTTAATTTGCTATTCACAACAGAATGGTAGTTTTTATTTAATTTGCTTATGTTGATGATCATGGTTCTAATCCATGATGAGGTACGTATTGGGAGAATTAAAGTAGGAAGACCTAAGAAGAGAAAAATCAAATCATCATAGGAAACTAAGGTGAAAGTGAGGTGTGAGTGAGGTGTGGAGAATGCGAAGAATTTGACATAATTGGGACCTATATAAATGCTGGAAAATAGGCATAATACTTTTATCTTTTTTTTTTGTCAAAAGAACTATCCTACTATTAAAAAGTATACATCTTGATTAATAATACTAATTTAATTAAATATAATAAATAATGGAACAGTAATAACAAATTTTAATATTTTCAACTTTAAGGATCATTAATTTCAAATGCCTATAGCTACAAATATGTCTAATTGCTAACATATTTTCAATTTTGAAATTTACCAAATTTCAGAAAAAAAAAATTTAATTTTGGAATTTGTAGCTAGTATATTAAATTTCAGATGGTTATTTTTGTCAATTTTGCTGAATCATTTCTCCCTTTGAGAGAGCTTTCATTAAATAGAAATAAATTTGATTTACATTTGATTTACATCCCTGAAAATCTGCTATTTTCTTCCTATAAAATAGCTCTAATTGTGTTAAATTATTTACACTATAATTAGAAAGATATTTACAGCTGTCTATCTATTAACATCCCCCCTCAAATTGATGCTGGTGGAGCAAGAAGCATCAATTTGCCAACAAGAAACTGGTGACGTTGTCGTGGCATGGATTTGGTGAACACATCAGCTATTTGTAGGGCACTAGATACATGTGGAAGAGTGATGACTCCTGTATCTACAGCTTCTCTTATAGAATGACAATCCACCTCGATGTGTTTAGTCCTTTCATGGTAAACCGGGTTGGTAGCAATCTGAATGGCACTGGTGTTGTCAGCGTGGAGAGGAGTAGGACTAGTTTGAGGAAATCCAATCTCAGCAAGTAACCCATGAAGCCATACAATCTCAGAGCAAGCTACGGATATGGCTCGATATTCAGACTCAGTGGAAGATTTGGAAACACGGTCTTGTTTCTTGCTTTTCCAAGATATCAAAGAATCACCAAGAAACATACACCAGCCCGTGGTAGACCGACGAGTGTCTGGACAGCCAGCCCAATCAGAATCACTAAAAGCATTAAGTTGAATCGAAGAACCAGCTGGAAAGAACAAACCATGTGTAGATGTCCCAAGAAGATAGCGAATGATGCGATGAACAGCAACCAAGTGTAGATGACGAGGAGCTTGCATGAATTGACTAACTTGTTGGACTGCAAAAGATATATCCGGCCGTGTAATAGTTAGATAATTTAAGCTCCCCACTAATTGCCGAAACAGAGTAGGATCAGGAAGAATATCGCCTTCCAATCGGCGATATTTAACATTCAATTCCAACGGAGTGTCTACAGATTTGGACTGTTGAAGACCTGCTAAAGCAATCAAATCTTGAGTGTATTTGTGTTGATGTACGAACACACCTGAAGCTGCATAATCAATCTGCAATCCTAAGAAGTATGTAAGAGAACCAAGATCTTTCATATGAAAAGAATCCTTGAGATATTGCTGGAGATGAGTGATTAATAAAGAATCAGTTCCTGTGATGACAATGTCATCGACATACACCAAGAGAAGAACACAACCAGCAGATGTTTTACAAAGAAACAAAGATGAGTCATATTTACTTTGCACAAAAGAGAAATTTTGCAAAGTGGACCGAAATTTTTCAAACCAAGCTCTAGGAGCTTGCTTTAGTCTATACAAAGACCGCTTCAACTTACATACATCTGAAGTAGGTGAAGAGAACAAACCAGGTGGAGGCTTCATATAAATATCCTCTTTGAGATCACCATGGAGAAAAGCATTTTTGACGTCCATTTGGTGAAGAGGCCAGCCTTGTGCAGCAGCTATGGCAATAATAGTTCTCACCGTAGTCATTTTTGCAACAGGAGCAAAGGTCTCCTCATAGTCCACACCATACTCTTGTTTGTTACCAAGAACAACCAAGCGAGCTTTGTACCGATCTAGAGTGCCATCAGAATGGAGTTTAATGGAATAAACCCATTTACAACCAATTGGGCGAATATTTGAAGGACAAGTGACAATGTCCCAAGTGTGATTCTCTTGAAGGGCTTGAAGTTCTTCCTTCATTGCTTTCTGCCAACATTCATGCTTGGAAGCTTGTGAGTAACACGTTGGAATAGAAACATGAGTTAAAGCAGAAGAAGGCTGAACATGAGTGGGAAAGAAATACTGATTCTCAAAGAAAACAACATGTCTTGATACACGAAATTTTTTAGAACCAGGATCATAGCAAATAAAGCCCTTTTGAGATAGACTATAACCCATAAAAGCACATTTAGCTGACTGAATAGATAATTTTTTACGTTCAAGAGGTGGTAGATGTACAAAACAAACACAACCAAAAGTATGTAAATCATGATAGCTAGGAAATTGATGATAAAGACGATAATAAGGTGAGTCAAGATTTAACACTTGAGATGGCAATCTGTTAATTAAATATACAGCAGTAGACAAAGCTTCAACCCAATATTTAGATGGAACAGATGACTCAATCAATAGAGTACGAGTGACATCCAAAAGGTGGCGATTTTTACGTTCAGCAACCCCATTTTGCTGTGGGGTATAAGGACAAGAACGTTGTGAAATAATTCCTTTCTTAGACAAGAAATCATGAAATTCATGAGACATATATTCCCCACCAGAATCAGATCGTAACACTTTAATACTTTTAGAAAATTGAGTTTCAATATAAGCTAAAAATGTCTTGAACACGGAAAATACCTCGGATTTGGAACGAAGAAAATATACCCAAGTGAATCGACTAAAATCATCTATGAATGTCACAAAGTATTTATAATTGGCATGAGAGACAATTGGTGATATACCCCAAACATCACTATGAATGACATCAAAGCACTTGGATGCACGACTACCAAACTTAGGAAAAGGAAGCATTTTACTTTTACCCAATTTACATGTAGAACAATCAAACTCAACATTTGAAAAAGAACTTTTATTTCCCAACAAACCAGAATTTGTTAAATGAGACAAAATAGAGTAATTTGGATGTCCTAAACGTCTATGCCAAATCTCACTCTTACTGGCTGTAGTGGTACAAGCAAAAGACAGGAAACGAGGAATGGAAAAGTGGATAGGAAACAGTCGTCCAACTTTAGGCCCCTTCGCGATTATCCTCCCCGACACCTGATCCTGCACAAGACAACCATTACGAGAGAAATGCACATCACAATTGTCATCCACTAATTGACCAACAGAAATAAGACTAGTAGACAGCTTTGGTGATACAAGAATATTCTTGAAAGTTGGATTAATATCCCCAATCTCAGTGATAGATAAATTACTTCCATTGGCTACCTGAATTTCTGATGAACCAATATATTCTCAGACATTGTTAAGCATACTAGTAGAGTTGGTCATATGATTTGAAGCACCGGAGTCAACAAGCCAAAGATGAGATGAAATATTATTACCTTGCAAGCCCAAGGCTGAAACAATCATTTGCTGTACCATTTCAGGAGTAAGAACTGATGCAGCTGCTGGAGTTGGAGTAGGACATGTAGACATTGCTGGGGCAGCAAACTCAGTGGTAATATTGCTTGTGTAAGAGGAGTTATTCCGACGATTTGGAGGACGTGTGGGACACTCCTTGATAATGTGCCCTTGTTGTTTGCAATAATTACAGAACTTCTTACCACAATGACTAGCAATATGACCATAGTCTTTACAACTATAACATTGTATTTTAGTCATATCCCTGCCCTTTCCTTTTCCATGGGCAGCAAATGCAACGGTGACAGTATTCTCTTGCTTGAAAGAGTTTTGTGTGAGAAGACGCTGCTCTTCACGTAGTAATTCCCTGAAACAGACATCTAAGGAAGGAGGTGGATCATGGTTCATCAAGCTTGACCGAACAATCTCAAAGTCAGATTGTAATTTCATTAAAAATTGATCTCGCTTGCTTTGCTCGTGAACTTCTTGAACTATGGAAAGAGATGCAGCAGGTACTTTAGCATAAACAATATCAGTGAATTCAGCCCATAGATTTTGAAATCCAGAAAAGTAATCTTGAATAGAAAGACTGCCTTGAGAGTAATTAGCAATCTCATGTTCCAACTGAAAACGACGTGCACTGTTGTCCTGATTGTAGACCTTTTTTAAGTAGTCCCACATGCCCTTTGCAGTCTTATATGGCCTGAGATTCAGGACAATAAGAGGATCAATAGACCCTAAAATCCATGTCATCACCCGAGCATCTTTGATCTTCCATTGAGATAACTGTGTAGCATCACTAGGAGCTGGATCACTTCCATCGATATGGCCCCATAATTCCTTCCCAGTGACAAATAGTTGAAACTGAAACTCCCAAGCAGAATAATTCTTTCCAGTAAATCGAACATTGAAAGACTCAAATTGATGGGAAGTCATTATCGTAAACAGCCAAGAAAACCAGAAAAAAAACAGCCAAGATTAACCAAGATACAGAGAATAACCAAGATTCAAGACAAATAATAGCCAAGAAACAAGTAAACGAAGCCAAGCTCAAAGAAATCTCAAGATTGCAAAGCCAAAATAGTCAAGAGAAGGCTCTAATACCATGTCAATTTTGCTGAATCATTTCTCCCTTTGAGAGAGCTTTCATTAAATAGAAATAAATTTGATTTACATTTGATTTACATCTGCTATTTTCTTCCTATAAAATAGCTCTAATTGTGCTAAATTATTTACACTATAATTAGAAAGATATTTACAGCTGTCTATCTATTAACGATTTAGTTTTGTAAATAAAAAATAAAACAAAACAATAGTGCCAAATATAAATAAGTGTATGCTTCATTATTGCCACTAGAATTTGGCAGATCTCAGCATATTCCTTATCTCATTAATTTGCATTTGAGATGAGATCAAATTTATTGCAAGATCACGAGTGTACTGAACTCCTAAAGATACTAGAGCAAATATCATCAAATAGCAACACAAAAAAGGCAACATTTAAGTACTCATGCCTATCCTTTATGCTGTAATTGATGATTGGGTGAACTAAAAGACGACACCTGAATTTTGATATATATAGAAATAATAAAACCAAATGAAAAAAAATCATTTTGATTTCAATGTAGTATATTAAATTATAAAATTGGAATATATCCTTTAAATAAAAATTAAAATTATATTTACAATTATTTTTTTAATTGAATGTATCTTGTAGTATTTACAACTACTTTAAAATATATTGTTAAACTAAATTTTTTCCCTTACAATGTTCAGAATCATCCTTCAATTTAAGTCTTCTAAAGGTGCTTCCAAATCACTTTCAACTTTTTGCAATTGCTTCATCAACTCATGAAAATATAAGGAGATTGCCAATTTAGAGCTCGATGAATTTTTATATCAAAGTCTGGTGTTGGAATCTTCTTTTCATCTATAAAGTACTCGGCAAATGACAAAACAACAACACCACAACTATTGTATCATTCATAAAACTATAGAAACACAAGAAAATTAAGACAAATTGAGACATTCAGAACCAAACCAAAATTCTCTCAACACTTTCACTAAAAAGATATGCAGTTAAGCAGCTTTTTCTAATTTATAATTTATATATATATTTGATGGATTTGTTGAGTCTGAATGGCCTCGTTGTATGGTAATAATTTTAGTTTCACAGTCCACTCCTAAAGAAAAGAAAGAGATTGATGGGAACTAAATTGTTTTGTTTTGATAAACTCATAGCAAACAAAAGGTTTCTTAATAAGGAAATGCCATCGTGTTAATGACACCAGACATTATGGGGAACACATATAGGGACCTTTTAAATTAAATAGAAAATTCACCAACTCAAGACCCTCTTTGTCATGACTAAATATAAATCATACATATTGGCCTTTCAATGTTAATTAATTAGATAGAAAAGAATTAATGTATACCGTTTGTTGAATGCTGACAGAAAATGTTCAAGACTGATGTTTGAGTTACACCAGAAGGCAGGGAAAGGGAAATTGACAGGAGTTCACAATAAAGGAATTTCATCATATACTTCCAGATCTATGTTGGTTTCTATCAGGACTTTTAACAAACATTTGCAAGGTTTTGAAAACATAACATTGTCCACCTCATTAAATAAGAATCCAACTAGGAAACAAGGAATTCCTAAGTAGCATACTATTTTATAGGGGTATTCAAATGTGGGTTGGGTGGGTTATAATTGGTTTTTTATCCAACCCATCTAAATTTTTAAATGGATTGAACCCAACCCAAACCAGGTGGGTTATGAACTAAATTTTTTTATATTGAGTTGGTTGGTTTACGTGGGTTATATGGGTTATGTTAATTTTTTATATTATATTATAAAAATATAAATTATAAATTATTCATATTTATATATTTTTAAATATAAAGCATTAATTTGATTTTTATAAATATTTTTTTAAATACCACAAGCATATAAAGTCATATTGCCATAAAATTTAAAATTTCATATAAATTTCATAAAAAAATTAATAGTGTCGTAAATTTTAAAATTACATATATTGTCAATTATGTGTAATTAGAAGTTTGTTTTGTCAATTATGTGAATTATGCGATTATTTAAACAATGATTACAGTTTGAATAAACTTTTAATTATAAATTTGAACAAAGCTTGATTCGTAAAATTATATATATATGAACAAAGATTATAGTTTGCAAAAGTGACAATTGTTTCATGATGTAATTATAATAATATTTAATTTGAAAATTACTTTAAAAAAATGAAGGAAATCTTTTTTTTCTTCTTGATCATATGAAAATTGATCAAACCCAATTCAATCAAATATTCATTAAATCAATCCAGAATTAACCCATTTTATTTTTCAACACAATCCAACCCAATATCTATTGGGTCAATTCAAAACTGACCCATTTTATTCTTCAACTCATTGGGTCTATACCCAATAAATTTTTTACAAAAATCCAATGAATTTCTTATAAAATCCTTTATTTTTTCCTCATTTTTCTCTTTTTCCAAAACCTTAACCTCTTCACTATAATTTCAACCACTTTACTATCGACGCCATCAGTGACGATTAATAATACCAGTTCAACCGATAACAGTAATTTTCGATGGTGAATAATATTTTCGGACTGAAAAATATACTCGAAAGGGAAAAATATTTTAATTGATCATCGGAGAATATTGATCATGATGAGTTCAGGGTTGAAATTTGAAGTGAAATCGAGGTCAAATAGACCTCTAAAAGTCAAAAATACGAAAAAGGTAACGAGTCAATTTTGATAATAAAAAAGTTAACTTGAGTTTGACCGAATTTTTAAAAATAGCAAATGAATCCTAAAAATTGCCAAAATTTACAGATCTTACTAAAATTTCTTGTAGATTATTTTGGTAATAAAAATTGAATTTTTTTGGTGACATCAATAATTGTCGAATCGGATAAATTTGATTGAATCGGACCAGTAACGGACTCCGATTGAGCTGAAATTTTAGTAATAAGGATCAATTGGTAATTTGTATGCAAAGTTATAAGTTAAAAATGAAAATAAATGAGAATAATGGCAATTTTCACCACTTAATATGAAATTAAGGGACTAGCACTCTTTCTCTCTATTTCTCTAAGTTTCTTTTATAGGAGGCTCCTATAAATGATATATACATATTAATAATCGAATTTAGTATATATATATATATATATATATATATATATATATATATATATATATATATATATATATATATATATATATATATTAATTGGGTGATTTAGGATCTAATATAGTAATGTACAAGTTTATAGCAAAGTAAGAAACAAAACTAAAAAAAAGTTTACATGCAACTGAAAATTGTCATTAGAATTTTTGGTTAGTTGGTTGGGTTATATAATAACCCATAACCCACATACATATTTTTAAAAAATTAAAATGGGTTGTATGGGTTATAATAAACTACCATAATTATATAAAAAATGGATTAAATGGGTTAAAAGGGTTATATCAAATTTGAACACCCCTAATGTAAAGTAATATTAACATTCTTATCGATTTCCACAGAACGTGGAAAATGAAATTCAAAGAATTAAAAGCCAACTGCTTGGGAAAGTTGAGCTATCGGTTTCAAGCTACGATACAGCATGGGTGGCTATGGTGGCTTCTAAGGAATCAGAAGAGAAGCCATTGTTTCCAAAAAGCTTGGAATGGGTACTGGAGAATCAACAACCTGATGGACCATGGTCTTCTCATCCATGTCATCCTTTGCTAGTTAAGGACTCCCTTTCTTGCACTTTGGCTTCTGTTCTTGCTCTTACTAAATGGGACGTTGGCCAACCCCTTGTCGACAGAGGTTTTTTTTTTTTTTCTGCTTTTTAATGTGTAATTACAATGTTATAAAAAAAGTTTAATTAGTGAAATTAATACCTTTGGTTTTCTTTGCTTTTTACAGGGGTAGAATTTATCGCAAGCAATTTCTGGGCGGCCACTGATGAAAATCAACTTACACCAATTGGGTTTGATATTATATTTCCCAACATGATCGAACTGGCCACAGAGAGAGGATTGAAGCTTCCTTTGGACCCTGCTATCTCAGATATATAGCAGCAAAAGCGAGACAGCGAAATCAGAAGGTGGCTTAAGTTAATATTTTATACTAATATTATTTTAAATTACATATCAGATTTTTTATTTTATAAAAAAATGATATTGTGACGGACGATGAGTCAATTGACTATTTACAAATATAACAGTTTATTTCTACAGATTGGATGGTAAAGGAGTCACAGCCGCATATCTATTAGAAGGATTTAGTGAAGAGTATGAGTGGGAACAGATTATCAAATATCAAACAAGTAATGGATCGTTCTTCAATTCACCATCACCATCAGCAACTGCAGCTGCTCTGTTTCAAAATCATAATGATCGATGCTACAATTACCTCACCTCCCTCTTTAAGAAATACGATAATGCAGGTAAGAAAAAAAAAATATATTAACCTTATGTTAACCTTTAATTGATGACAAAAATGAATGTTCAATACTATACATTTTCGTCGTAATTTACGAATTGAATTTGTTAATTTCAAATTAAAATTGATAACAAAAAGAATAATTGTAATTTTTTTTTTTGACTTTTTGCTGATTATAATTTTATGTGCATTTCAGTTCCTACTGTTTATCCTTTGGATATATATACCCAGCTTTGCATGATTGACAATTTGCAGAAGTTAAAAATTGGTAAATACTGCAGAACTGAAATAGATAGGATTTTGGATAAGATATACAGGTAATTAATTTGTTATACTATATTCTAAAAGACCGGCAATTATTTAATTTTCTTAAAATACATCTTTTATTTATTGTATTTAATTAAGGGATGCATGAATCTTATTTTGGCAGATCCTGGATGCAGAAAGATGAAGAAATTCTCATGGATGCCAACTATTGTGCCCTGGGATTTTGTCTTCTCCGAATGAATGGGCATGATGTCTCTTCTGGTATGTACTTAATTCTCTAATTAAGAGTTTAAGAATACAAAGGTTTATATTTGTGAATTCTTATTAATCTCAAAAATTTGATGCAGACATGTTAGGACAATTTTCTGAAGAAGAACATTTTTTCAATTCAGTAAGTCCACCATTTAAAAATACGAACACGATTTTGAAGTTGTTCAAGACCTCACGGTTAATGATATACCAAGAAGAACCTGTTCTTAAGAAATTAGAGGCCGGGATAAGTTCTTTCTTGAAACAACAAATATCAAGTGGGGTTATTCAAGATCAGAAGGCAAGTGAGGAGGTAAAAAATAGGAGATAAAAAAAACATTTCCTTAGGTTCTTGAATTTTACTCTTTTTAATTATATATTTAATTTTTTTCAGGTTCAACATGTTCTGACAAATAGCTATAACGTCTTAGATTTCCTTGAGAGCAGAAGAACAATTGAGCGGCATAATTTAGACACCATCCAACTTCTTAGAACATCTTATAGGTATCTTGACCCAAAAAAAAAACAAAAAAACAAAAAAAATCTTATAGATGACTTTCCTTTATTCAATTATATATTTCACGTGCATTAAAATATAATGCTTCATAAAAGTTCCAAGACCTTAATAAATTATGGCTAAAGGTGTAAATTGCCCCTTAAATTTTGGTAAAAAGTACAATTCAACCATAAAAGTTTAATTTGATACAATATCACTGCTAATTTTTCAAAATTGAAGTAATTTGATTTTTAAAATAACGACTCCGTCAGTTTGATCATTTTTTTGTCTGTTAATCACTGACGTGACAACATGAATGACACGTGGCATTCAAGAATTGAATACGTATTTGTTGATGTATCCCTTTTTAACTATGTCATGTTCAATGTGTCAAATCCTAAAGTACCACGTGTCATTTATGTTATCACGTCAGCGGTCAATGTGTCAAATCCTAAAGTACCACGTGTCATTTAAGGCAGATGGAAGTTTAGATAGGCAAAAGGCGAGACTGGTGGCAAAGGGGTTTACTCAGAAGTATGGAGTAGACTACCAAGAAACATTTGCACCAGTGGCTAAACTAGGAACCATTCGAATATTGATTTCTATTGCAGCAATTAAAGGATGGATTTTGAGGCAATTCTATGTAAAAAATGCATTTTTGCATGGAGACTTGGAGGAAGAAGTGTACATGGAAGTACCATCTGGTGTTGATTTCCAAGGTTCAAAGGAAGGCAAGGTGTGTCGGTTGAGAAAATCCTTGTATGGCTTGAAACAATCGCCTAGAGCATGGTTTGGAAAGTTAACTGTTGCCATGAAGAAGTTTGGTTACAAACAGAGTGAATCAGATCACACTTTATTTGTTAGAAGAGAGGGAGAAAAGGTTACTGCACTGATAGTATATGTGGATGATATGGTCGTAACAGGAAATGATAATGATGAAATAGAGCATCTAAAAGAAAGCCTGGCATCTGAATTCGAAATGAAAGACTTGGGAGAGCTCAGGTATTTTTTGGGCATTGAAGTGTTGAGGTCGAGTGATGGAATTTCTTTATCTCAACGGAAGTATGTACTTGACCTACTTGAAGAGACAGGTATGCTGGCATGTAAACCTTGTGATACTCCCATTGAAATGAATCACAGGTTGGGAATTTTTCCTGATCAAATTCCTACAGATATAGGGAAATATCAAAGGTTAGTAGGCAAGTTAATCTACCTATCACATACGAGGCCTGATATTGCTTATGCGACGAGTGTGCTTAGTAGATTTATGCATAATCCAAGTAATAAACATATGAATGCTGCATTTCGAGTGGTAAGGTACTTGAAGGGATCACCTGGGAAGGGACTATTTTTCTCAGGAAAAAATGATTTGAAGGTTGCCGGGTACACTAATGCAGATTGGGCTGGAGATATAACAACCAGGAGATCAACTTCTGGTTATTTCATCTTCGTAGGTGGAAACTTGGTCACATGGAGGAGCAAAAAACAAAAGGTGGTGGCAAAATCAAGTGCGAAAGCTGAATTCAGAGGAATGGCTCATGGTGTAAGTGAGTTATTATGGGTTATGCATGTGCTAAATGAACTGGGAATGGAGTTCAACAAACCAGTAAGTTTGTTCTGTGACAATAGAGCAGCAATAGAGATTGCCCAGAATCCGGTTCAGCATGATAGGACGAAACATATCGAAGTGGACAGACATTTTATCAAGGAGAAACTTGACGAGAAAGTGATTTCTTTCCCGTTTGTGAAATCTGAGCAACAGCTTGCTGATGTTCTTACAAAAGCTGTGTCTAAGAAAGAGTTTCATGATGCTATTGTCAAGTTAGGCATGTCTGATTGTTACCTGCCAACTTGAGGGGGAGTGTTGACTTGTATCCTTTCCGGGAAAGAGAATAGTTTTGTTTAGGAAAATATTTGTACATTATATTGATTTCGCAGACTACCTAAACTAGACCCTTAGAATTAGCCTTAACATATATAGCTTCCATATTTCGCAGACTACCTAAACTAGACCCTTAGAATTAGCCTTAACATATATAGCTTCCATAATTTCCTCTTTTGTAATCTGTATATTTTGTTTAGCAGTAATAAAGAAATATAGAAGAGAGAACCATCGTTTAACAATTAGCATGCTCTGCTATACAATGTGCATTAATGGATGCATGATGATATTATTTTATCATTTTTATTTGCACTAGAAGAAAACCGATTTGATATTAAAGTTCTGCATGTCTATTTCCCAGTTCTCTCCTTATTTTCTCCTCCATTTCCTTGTACTTTTGTGCTGAAGCATCTTAGGTAGCAACAGCCAACAATTTCATAGCTCTTTGCATTTTATTCATTTCTGGCCACATGGAATGTAGTTGATTAAGGTTGATTTGAAAAAAAAAAAATCATTGCTGAGATTTGTTATGCTGAAATCTAATGGTGCTATTTTTATGTTTAAACATGGGTTGGCCATTCTAATCAAGGATAATTCACAATAGAATGGTAGTTTTTATTTAATTTGCTATTCACAACAGAATGGTAGTTTTTATTTAATTTGCTTATGTTGATGATCATGGTTCTAATCCATGATGAGGTACGTATTGGGAGAATTAAAGTAGGAAGACCTAAGAAGAGAAAAATCAAATAATCATAGGAAACTAAGGTGAAAGTGAGGTGTGAGTGAGGTGTGGAGAATGCGAAGAATTTGACATAATTGGGACCTATATAAATGCTGGAAAATAGGCATAATACTTTTATCTTTTATTTTTTATTTTTTTTTGTCAAAAGAACTATCCTACTATTAAAAAGGTATACATCTTGATAAATAATACTAATTTAATTAAATATAATAAATAATGGAACGATAATAACAAATTTTAATATTTCCAACTTTAAGGATCATTAATTTCAAATGCTTATAGCTACGAATATGTCTAATTGCTAACATATTTTCAATTTTGAAATTTACCAAATTTCAGAAAAAAAAATTTCAATTTTGGAATTTGTAGCTAGCATATTAAATTTCAGATAGTTAATTTGATTTAGTTTTGTAAATAAAAAATAAAACAAAACAATAGTACCAAATATAAATAAGTGTTTGCTTCATTATTGCCACTAAAATTTGGCGGATCTGAGCATATCCCTTATCTCATTAATTTGCATTTGAGATGAGATCAAATGTATTGTAGGATCACTAGTGTACTGAACTCCTAAAGATACTAGAGCAAATATCATCGAATAGCAACATAAAAAAGGCAACATTTAAGTACTCATGCCTATCTTTTATGCTGTAATCGATGATTGGGTGAACTAAAAAACGACACCTGAATTTTTATATATATAGAAATAATTAAAGCAAATAAAAAAAATCATTTTGATTTAAATGTAGTATATTAAATTATAAAATTGGAATATATCCTTTAAATACGAATTAAAATTATATTTACAATTATTTTTTTAATTGAATGTATCTTGTAGTATTTACAACTATTTTAAAATACATTGTTAAACTAAAATTTTTCCTTTACAATGTTCAAAATCATCCTTCAATTTAAGTATTCTAAAAGGTGCTTTCAAATCACATTCAACTTTTTACAATTGCTTCATCAACTCATGAAAATATAAGGAGGTTGTCAATCTAGAGCTCGATGAATTTTTATATCAAAGTCTGGTGCTGAAATCTTCTTTTCATCTATAAAGTACTCGGCAGATGACAAAACAACAACACCACAACTATTGCATCATTCACAAAACCATAGAAACACAAGAAAATTAAGACAAATTAAGAAATTCAGAACCAAACCAAAATTCTCTCAACACTTTCACTAAAAAGATACGCAGTTAAACAGCTTTTTCTAATTTATAATTTATATATATATTTGATGGATTTGTTGAGTTTGAATGGCCTCGTTGTATGGTAATAATTTTAGTTTCACAGTCCACTCCTAAAGAAAAGAAAGAGATTGATGGGAACTAAATTGTTTTGTTTTGACAAACTCATAGCAAACAAAAGGTTTCTTAATAAGGAAATGCCATCGTGTTAATGACACCGGACATTATGGGGAACACATATAGGGACCTTTTAAATTAAATAGAAAATTCACCAACTCAAGACCCTCTTTGTTATGACTAAATATAAATCATACATATTGGCCTTTCAATGCTAATTAGATAGAAAAGAATTAATGTATACCGTTTTTTGAATGCTGACAGAAAATGTTCAAGACTGATGTTTGAGTTACACCAGAAGGCAGGGAAAGGGAAATTGACAGGAGTTCACAGTAAAGGAATTTCATCATATGCTTCTGGTTTCTATCAGGACTTTTAACAAACATTTGCAAGGTTTTGAAAACATAACATTGTCCACCTCATTAAATAAGAATCCAACTAGGAAACAAGGAATTACTAAGTAGCATGCTATTTTATAGGGGTGTTCAAATGTGGGTTGGGTGGGTTATAATTGATTATTTCTCCAACAAATCTAAATTTTTAAATGGATTGAACCCAACCCAAATCAGGTGGGTTATGAACTAAATTTTTTTATATTGAGTTGGTTGGTTTACGTGGGTTATATGTATTATGTTAATTTTTTATATTATATTATAAACATATAAATTATAAATTATTCATATTTATATATTTTTAAATATAAAGCATTAATTTGATTTTTATAAATATTTTTTTAAATACCACAAGCATATAAAGTCATATTGCCATAAAATTTAAAATTTCATATAAATTTCATAAAAAAATTAATAGTGTCGTAAATTTTAAAATTACATAAATTGTCAATTATGTGTAATTAGAAGTTTGTTTTGTCAATTATGTGAATTATGCGATTATTTAAACAATGATTACAGTTTGAATAAACTTTTAATTATATATTTGAACAAAGCTTGATTCGTAAAATTATATATATATGAACAAAGATTATAGTTTGCAAAAGTGACAATTGTTTTATGACGTAATTATAATAATATTTAATTTGAAAGTTAATTTAAAAAAATGAAGGAAATCTTTTTTTTCTTCTTGACCATATGAAAATTGATCCAACCCAATCCAATCAAATATCCATTGAGTCAACCCAGAATTAACTCATTTTATTTTTCAACACAATCCAACCCAATATCCATTGGGTCAATCTAAAACTGACCCATTTCATTCTTCAACTCATTGGATCTATACCCAATAAGTTTTTTACAAAAATTCAATGAATTTCTTATAAAATCCTTTATTTTTTCCTCATTTTTCTCTTTTTCCAAAACCCTAACCTCTTCACTATAATTTCAACCACTTTACTATTGACGCCGGCAGTGACGATTAATAATACTAGGTCAGCCGATAACAGTAATTTTCGATGGTGAATAGTATTTTCGGACTGAAAAATACATTCGAAAGCGAAAAATATTTTAATTGATCATCGGAGAATATTGATCATGGTGAGTCTGGAGTTGAAATTTGAAGTAAAATCGAGGTCAAATAAACCTCTAAAATCAAAAATACGAAAAAGGTAGTGAGTCAATTTTGATAATAAAAAAGTTGACTTGAGTTTGACTGAATTTTTAAAATAGCAAATGAACCCTAAAAATTGCCAAAATTTATAGATCTAACTAAAATTTCTTGTAGATTATTTTGGTAATAAAAATTAAATTTTTTGGTGACATCGATAATTGTCGAATCGGACAAATTTGATTGAATCGGATCAGTAACGGACTCTAATTGAGCTGAAATTTTAGTAATAAGGATCAATTGGTAATTTGTATACAAAGTTATAAGTTAGAAATGAAAATAAATGAGAATAATGGCAATTTTAACCACTTAATATGAAATTAAGGGATTAGCACTCTTTCTCTCTATTTCTCTAAGTATCTTTTATAGGAGGCTCCTATAAATGATATATACATATTAATAATCGAATTTAGTGTATATATATATATATATATATATATATATATATATATATATATATATATATATATATATATATATATATATATATATATATATATATATATATATATATATTAATTGGGTGATTTAGGATCTAATATCGTAATGTACAACTTTATAGCAAAGTAAGAAACAAAACTAAAAAAAGTTTACATGCAACTGAAAATTGTTATTAGAATTTTGGTTAATTTGTTGGGTTATATAATAATCTATAACCCACATACATATTTTTAAAAGATTAAAATGGGTTGTATGGGTTATAATAACCCACCATAATTATATAAAAAAATGGATTAAATAGGTTGGGTTACATGGGTTAAATGGGTTATACCAAATTTGAACACCCCTAATGTAAAGTAATATTAACAATCTTATCGATTTCCACAGAACGTGGAAAATGAAATTCAAAGAATTAAAAGCCAACTGCTTGGGAAAGTTGAGCTATCGGTTTCAAGCTACGATACAGCATGGGTGGCTATGGTGGCTTCTAAGGAATCAGAAGAGAAGCCATTGTTTCCAGAAAGCTTGGAATGGGTACTGGAGAATCAACAACCTGATGGATCATGGTCTTCTCATCCATGTCATCCTTTGCTAGTTAAGGACTCCCTTTCTTGCACTTTGGCTTCTGTTCTTGCTCTTACTAAATGGGACGTTGGCCAACCCCTTGTCGACAGAGGTTTTTTTTTTTTTTTCTGCTTTTTAATGTGTAATTACAATGTTATAAAAAAAGTTTAATTAGTGAAATTAATACCTTTGGTTTTCTTTGCTTTTTACAGGGGTAGAATTTATCGCAAGCAATTTCTGGGCGGCCACTGATGAAAATCAACTTACACCAATTGGGTTTGATATTATATTTCCCAACATGATCGAACTGGCCACAGAGAGAGGATTGAAGCTTCCTTTGGACCCTGCTATCTCAGATATATAGCAGCAAAAGCGAGAAAGCGAAATCAGAAGGTGGCTTAAGTTAATATTTTATACTAATATTATTTTAAATTACATATCAGATTTTTTATTTTATAAAAAAATGATATTGTGACGGACGATGAGTCAATTGACTATTTACAAATATAACAGTTTATTTCTACAGATTGGATGGTAAAGGAGTCACAGCCGCATATCTATTGGAAGGATTTAGTGAAGAGTATGAGTGGGAACAGATTATCAAATAACAAACAAGTAATGGATCGTTCTTCAATTCACCATCAGCAACTGCAGCTGCTCTGTTTCAAAATCATAATGATCGATGCTACAATTACCTCACCTCCCTCTTGAAGAAATACGATAATGCAGGTAAGAAAAAAATTATATTAACCTTATGTTAACCTTTAATTGATGACAAAAATAGTTAGAAAAACAGAGCACAACAGAGGAGTAGAAAAGATGAACAATGCCTCAAGTTACTATTGCATTGATATTCATTATGTATATATAAAACGAGATACAAGTTACGTGATAAAAACAAAACTGAATACATAAAGATTCTTAGACACAAAAATAGAACTATATCCAACGTAAACATGAAGTGGAAAGAAGTGGCAAGAAAATCTCAGCTGAAGACTTGGCACACGTTGAGCACTTCAATATGTAACTGCTGTTATGTAACTGCTGTTTTAACTCTCCCCCTCAAACGAAAGGGTGATTCAACTACACCAACTTTGTCACGCAGAAAATGAAAACGAGAACTAGTCAGAGCCTTTGTAAGACAATCTGCTATCTGATCATGTGAAGGGACATATCGAATTTCCAGATCTTTCCTTAGAACCATATCTCTAACAAAATGGACATCTATTTCAATATGTTTTGTTCGAGCATGATGCACAGGGTTGGAAGCGAGAGCTGTTGCACTTAAGTTATCAACCCATACTATAGGTTTGGAGGGTAGAGTGAAAGAGAACTCTTTGAGAAGTGACATAATCCACAACATCTCTGTAGCAAGATTTGCTAAAGACCTGTATTCAGACTCAGTGCTTGACCTAGCTACAACATGTTGTTTCTTAGAAGACCAAGAGATTAAAGTGTCACCAAAATAAACACAGTACCTTGCAACTGATCGTCGATCATCTGGACAACTCGCCCAATCAGTATCAGAAAATCCTCTTAAATCAAGTCTGTCATTGTATTTGATATGCAGCCCAACTGAAACAGTCCCACTTAAGTAACGAAGAATTCTTTTGACTGCTTGGCAGTGAACCAAAGTTGGTTGTTGAAGAAACTGACTTAACTTGTTGACAGCATATGCTATATATGGTTGAGTGTGAGTAAGATACTTAAGAGCTCCTATAATTTGTCTGTAAGCAGTTGGATTTTTCATTACTTCTCCTTCTTCTTTAGACAGATTTTTTCCAGTAGTAAGAGGCGTTGAACAAGCTTTGGCATTTTCCATCTCAGTCTTTTTAAGTAACTCTGTAATATATCTGGATTGTGTGAGAAACATACCAGTCTCATCTCTGTGAACTTCAATGCCAAGAAAATGATGTAGAGACCCCATGTCTTTTAGAGCAAAAATCTTATTTAATATGTGAATGAACGCTTGAACAAGATTTTTGTCATTCCCTGTGATCAGAATATCATCAACGTAAACAAGTATAAGTAACACCTTATCATGAGACTTGAAGAAGAAGAGAGAGGTGTCACACTTGGAGTGACTGAAACCCCATCCAACTAGTGTGTTCTTCAACCTGTCAAACCAAGCTCGAGGAGCTTATTTGAGTCCATAGATGGCCTTGTCAAGTTTGCAAACAAAATCTGGTTTCTCAGGATCAACGAACCCCTCTGGTTGCACCATATACACATCTTCAGCCAGCAATCCATTCAGAAATGCATTATTTATATCAAGTTGTCTAACCTCCCATCCTTTTGAGACAGCAAGAGTTAACACAATCCTTATTGTAGTGGGCTTGATGACAGGACTAAACGTCTCAAAGAAATCTACCCCAGGAGTTTGATGAAATCCCTTGGCAACCAACACTACAAAAAAATGTAAATTAGCAACGAAAAATCCGTCGCTAATTACCAAAAATCGTCGCTAAATTAAATTAGCAACGCCAAGACGAACAGTCGCTAATATATTAGCGACGAAAATTAAAATCAGTCGCTAATTTAGCGACGAAAATCTGCGTCGCTAATATTTGTTTCCGTCGCTAATTTATATTCCTAATTAGTCGCCGAATTATTTTAATAATATTTAGCGACTACAATTCCGTCACTAATTATTAATTTACTGTAAAATTTAGCGACGAAATATAGTCGCTAATTATTTGTTAAATTCTAATGTTTACACAGTAGCGAAAGTTGCTGTCGCGAATCCGTCGCTAAATTATGTATTTTTTTAAATTTTCATCCTATTCACAATATAAATAATAATTTTACATTATAAAATTCATATATAATAGATAGAAATATAAATAATAATCTTATATTTTCATATATATATAATTTGTAATCAATTCATTACAAATATAGAGTTTACATAAAAAAAACAATATATAAAACAAAGTATTGTTTATACAATCCATTTCCCTAAAATTAATAACTAAAAAATTAAATCTTTACAATTTCCTACCAAAGTATTGTTTATACAATCCATTTCTCTAAAATTAATAACTAAAAAATTAACTCCTGCAAAGCTTTCATTCTCTCAGCAATTCCGCTCCCTGCACAGCTGTATCCAGCAGTAGTAAATATCTCAGATGGAATTTCCATCACAACTTCTATCTCACGATTGATGCAAAAACTACTAAAAGAAAGCTCACATGTTCCTCTTCCTTTGCCATGTGCTGAATCAGTGATGTCTGAAGGGCTCTTGTGCAAGATGCTAATTGCCTTGGGAAGTTTTCATCATTTTACATATAAGAATCAAGTAGCTCAAACAACTGATCAAAAAGACTCCTTTCACCCTCATGCTCAAGTGAGTACGTTTGTGCCACATTCTTGACACGCATGTCAAGAGCTGGAAAAATAACCTGCACTTCCAAAATATCACAACTGTCATTTCTCCTATGTGTAGCAGAATATAAGATTGAACCAAAGCAGTCTCAATCAAAAATAGGAATAATATGAATCTAATATGCTCAATGGATAGAGATGACATCTACGAGTTAGGGAAAACCTACACAAGTAAGTTATTCCAAAAGCAAGAAGCAGTCGATAGACAAACATGAAAAGATAGAAGAAAGTCCATGTATTAGTTAGTTAGTAGATTATTAGTAGTTAATAACAGAATATTAAGCTTGTACATCTCTAATCTTCAGGTAATGAGGTTCATTTTCTTCATCAGTTTTTCTCTTAATCTCTGATTTCACATAAAATGTATAATACAATAACTATTTGCACAAAGAATGTGTTTGACATAAGTGAATTAATTATGCTTTACCATGTTTAATTATCAATTGAACGTAAAACTAGTCTTCCAAACAGCTTATAAAGCATTTATAAACAACATGAAAGCATGAAAGAAACAAAAGATTGAGCCATATAGCTAAAGCAAATTTCCAAAACAGGAAAGTGATAATAATTTCCACTCGGAATGAGCAGACTCAAAACCAACTAGATACTTAACCTATGATCACAAAAAAAAGACTACAGGCACAAATTACTAACACAAAAACAAATGCCTAGAGCAGAAATTAATGCATAATAACACAAACAAATCAACATCAAACAATATAAATAAGGCATTTCGCAGAAGTTACTGCCACAATCGGTTAGAAATTTCAAATAAGTTCAAATATAATAATAATTACAAGAAATGATGACGGGTTAAATCTGAACCAAGCCTAAAATCAACTGCATTGGTCATTCATCTAGATAAATTAAATCTTTCTAGTCCAACGATTAATAATAAACTATGCTCAGTACAGTAAAGAAAAGGGACAATAGCTTATATCAGTGACATCCTTTTATATTCTAAATTAGAATCATAAACAAAATATTAAAATTCAAATATGAATCCTAAATTAGCAAAACTCAACTAATAATACATTATACAAAATGTTTCACAAAGCAACAGACATAAGATTTTATACAAAAAAATAAAACAATCTTTACTCAACCAGTCATAATTAATTTAAATAGTCTTTGGAGGTAAATTTGGTGGTCACATACCTATTTCTTCTGATTTTTACATTATTATGATCAACTATTTGCTCATCGGAGGTCCACCGGAGCTTCATCGGAGGCACACCGAAGATTCATGGTCGGCGTCAGAATGGAGTTCACATCACCCCAAACCTGCTGGCGGTGGTCACGCGCCTTACCGCCGTCCTATTCCGACGAAAACCACACCGAAATGTCACAATCACCACAGCTCTGATCTGCTTGACGCCGGCGAGTGGGGAGGATCGGAGGGCATGAGAAGGTGCAACTCACTGTTGGAAATTCATCGGTAGCGGTCGTGTCAATAACAACCACCACCGCTTGCTGAAGAGGGAGAGAGAAGCCTTCGGTGATTAAAGGAAAAAGAAGAATAGTAGAGAAAAAATCCCAGTACCTTGATGATGGAGGACAGACATAGCACAGTGGCCAGGAGGAGGGGGAAGCGACGGCAAGGTCACCGATGATCAGCGTCGTCGGTCAGCTTCCTCTGCCACCCTGATCTCCCTTATCTCCTTTCTTCCCTCTTTGCTATTCTTTCTTTTGTTAATTTTATGGCCACATATTTTGTTACCCCAAATATATATATATATTTTTTTTTTTGTTGCACATTTTATTTAATTCAAAAGACTAAAATTAATTTTCTAATCTCATTATCAATATAAGACTAGTATTATATCACATTTTAAATAATTTTGATCCCTCATAAACTGGTATCAAAAAAATACTATTCACCATCTATTATTATTATTATTATTATTATTATTATTATTATTATTATTTCACATAAATTAATTTATGTTAATTTCTTATTTATTATTATAATGGGTTTACTTATTGAAAACAAAATTAGTTAATTTGAAATTTAATTAAGAATGCAATTTGAAAATTTTTTTACTTTTAATTACGTATTTCTCACTATACAAGAGAATCTTAATGTCCATAATTAAGAATTTCCGACTATACAAGAGAATCATAATACCCATCCAATTAGAAATGTTAATAGAAAGAATTCAAAACATTCTATACTTTTTAAATTTTAATTGAATATTAATTATTAGACTAACTTTTAATGGTTAATACTTAAGCTGATTTTAGTTACATACTTTTTTTTCCTAAGGGAATTAGGTGCATCCAATATATATTTTTTGCACTTATCCATAAAAACCCATTTTTCCTAAATCTTAGTTTCCATCTTATAGTTTCTTTAAGTATAATTTGTATTAGAAATTATTAAATTACATATCTTGAATACAATTCCACTTATTATTATTAAAAATGTAAATTTTCTAAATAAATAAGTTTAGATTTTGGGATAATTGGCAAAAAATTATTAAAAATATAAATTTTCTAAATAAATAAGTTCAAAAAACAGATCAAGTATTCACATATTGAACTCACTTCAAATCTCTCTCGATTCTGCTCTACTGAAAAATGCATCACTGGTATAATAATCCATGTTTTACATTAACAAAAATTATAGAAAACCAAAGCTTCTATAAAGTATAGGAATAGAAATGTCTTTACTTATACTCCAAATAAAAATAAAATTTACCCAAAAAGAATCAACAATCTTTTTTTTGCAACAAAAACTGAACTTATAGACCTTAAAAACTAATCTTCACCGTTCAAAATTAACAACAAGGAGTTTTGAACGTACTCACCAAAAATCAGGCCAATCTAACGGCAAATGATTTTCCGATCATCTTCGTATACAAAACTGGTTATTAAGTAAAAAATCCAGAAATAACCTCTTTTTTTGCAACAAAAACCGAACTCACAGACCTTAAAACTAATCTTCACCATTCAAAATTAACAACAAGGAGTTTCGAATGTACTCAACAAAAATTAGGTCGATCTAACGGCAAATGATTTTTCGATCGTCTTCACATACAAAATTGGTCATTATATAAAAAATCCAGAAAATAGCCTCTTTTTTGCAACAAAAACTAGACTTACAGATCTTAAAAACTAATCTTCACCGTCTAAAATTAACAAGGAGTTTCGAACGTACTCACAAAAAATAAAGCCAATCTAACGGCAAATGATTTTTCGATCCTCTTCGTATACAAAACTAGTCATTACATAAAAAAAATCTAGAAAACAGCCTTTTTTTTGCAATAAAAACTGAACTTACAGATCTTAAAAACTAATTTTCACCGTCCAAAATTAACAACAAGGAGTTTCAAACGTACTCAACAAAAATTAGGCCGATCTAAAGGCAAATGATTTTTTGATCGTCTTAACATACAAAATTGGTCATTATGTAAAAAATCCAGAAAACAACCTCTTTTTTGCAACAAAAACTGAACTTACAGAACTTAAAAACTAATCTTCACCGTCCAAAATTAACAACAAGGAGTTTCGAACATACTCACCCAAAATCAGGTCAATCTAACGGCAAATGATTTTTCGATCATTTTCGTATACAAAACTAGTCATTATGTAAAAAATTCAAAAAATAGCCTCTTTTTTGCAACAAAAATTAAACTTACAGACCTTAAAAACTAATCTTTACCGTTAAAAATTAACAACAAGGAGTTTCAAACGTACTCACCAAAAATCAGGCCGATTTAACGGCAAATACTTAACCATTGAATCTTTACTTACACTATTACGTATAAAAGTTGTTCAATGTGTGTGTGTATATATATATATATTAGAAAATTTATTCATTTAGAAAAATAATAGAAATTAAATTGAAGAAATTAAATTAGAAAATTTATTCATTTTAACTTGAATGAGTTTAAGTCTTGGATTGAACTCTATTGTCTTATTCAACTAAATAATAAATTAACCTTAAAATCATATATGTTTTAAATTGAAATGGTGGAAGGATGTGAGGGAATAGAAAATGTTATTTTTATATGTAGGGTATATTTTTGAATTTACTAAAATGCCCCTACCAAATTTCATCATTTTTTCCTTGTATTCAAGGATAATTTTATAAATATATATGTTAAATTTTTTAATAATTTAAAATTTGCTCAAAATTTTAACAAAATAAAAATAAATTATAAATTTTTCATAATTATTTTAAATGAAATAATAAACTTTATAGTATTATTATATAAATATTTATATTTATTATTTTTCATAATATGACTATATAATACTTACAACAATTACTTTATTATTATTATTAAAATTTAATTTTTTAAAACAAATAAGTTTATATTTGGGGATAATTGATAAAAAATCAATATAATTCCTAATAATTTAATATTTGATTTAAATTTTATAAAATAAAAATTAATTACAAATTTATTATTATTATTTTAAATGAGATAATAAATTTAATATTAATATTTTATAAATATTGACTTTTATTAATTTTCATAATGTGATAATATAATAATTATAACAAGTAGTTTATTATTATCAAAAATATAAATTTACTGATTAAATAATTTAAATTTTGAAATAATTGATAAAAAATTATTAAAAAATTATAATATAATTTACAAATTTTTGTTTCAAAATAAAATATCAATTTCATATGATCTATAATAAAAAAAATCCATGAAATAGTAAAAACTATTTTTTATTTTATTTGCGACGGATTAGCGACCACTTAGGTTCATCGCTAATATTTTTAAATGAGATCTAATACAATTAGCGACAAAACCGTTTGTCGCTAAATCGTCGCAAAAAGTGGCGCGCTTTTTTCCCTCCAAAATTAGCGACTAAAATACGCGTCACTAAATTTTCTAGTACTAATTTTCAAAATAAAAAATTAAAAAAATTAGCGACGGTAAATTTGTCGCTAATGCCGTCACAAAACACGGCGCGTAATTTTCCAGCCAATAATTAGCGACTGTTTATTAATTCCATCGCTATTTCGTCGCAAAAAATGAAAAATAACCTTCCCACAACGGAATTGTAAAACAGTCGCTAATCCGTCGCTAAATTTGCGACGGAAATATGGCTGTCGCTAATTGACAGTTTTTTTGTAGTGCAATTTGGCTTTGTATCGATCAATTTGTCCACTTGGACTGTATTTAAGCTTGTAAACCCACTTGCTGCAAACTAAAGAGTGCTTTGAAGGTGGAGGAACTAAGTGTCATGTCTTATTTTGTACTAGAGCTTGATACTCAGCTTGCATCGTCTTCTTCCAGTTGTCATTTGTCAAAGATTCTAAAACAGATTGAGGCTCCATTGTATCGAGTTGATCAGCAACTTTCACAGCACCAGTAAATAGCAATTTTCGCTTAAAAATGCCACTCTTTCCTCTCGTGATCATTGGGTGATTGTTGAACTGAAGATTTCTATTCTCTTCCATCATTTCATTCCTGGTGACACTTATAGGGTGATCTCGTTCTGCACTGTCAGAACTTGAGCCATCTTCAACTGAACTTAATTCTTCTGGTGTGTGTGAGATTGAACTTTCAGAATTTAGTGAAGCTACTGAAGAAACCTGTTGATGATTTGTACGAAAGGAAGGTGCACTTGTACTCAAATCATTAGACTGCATATGCCATGAAAATGGTGAAGTAATGACAAAAGGAGTTGAAACAGTCTTTGTATTTAGAAAACCATTAGCAAATGGAAATTCTTTTTCATTAAATACAACATGTCTCGAAATATATATTTTTCCCGTGGAACTAAGACATTTGTACCCTTAAAAAACTCATTGTATCCTAAAAATACACATTTGGTGGAATGAAATTGAAATTTATGATTTTGATATGGTCGGAGGCATGGAAAACAACTACATCCAAAAACTTTTAGGAATGAATAATCTGGAACTTTGTCAAACAACTTCTGTATTGGTGAAACATTATGAAGAACGGGAGTTGGTAATCTATTGATTAAATAAACAGCACTTTCAAAAGCTTGCCACCAGTATTTTAATGGCATTTTAGCTTGAGCCAAGAGAGTTAAACCCACTTCAATAATGTGGCGATGTTTTCTCTCTGCTCTTCCATTTTGGACTGAGGTGTATGGACAAGTTTGTTTTAAAAGAATTCCAGACTTTTGAGCTATTTGTGAGAAAGGTGAATATTCCGTTCCACAATCTGAATATAGTTGTTTTATTTTAGTTTCAAACTGATTTTCAACAAGATTTTTGAAATGGTTAAAAGCTTGAACAGCATCACTTTTTGCTTTAAGAGGATAAATCTAGGTAAATCTACTGAAGTCATTAATAAAATGGATGTAAAATCTGTATCCTGATGATGAAAGTAATGGTGCAGGTCCCCAAAGATCAGTGTGAATTAAATCAAGAACATTTTTCGCTTGAGACAAAGAATTTTTAAAAGGTAAAGCATGTGATTTTCCAAATTGACAGGCATCACAAAAATTAATATTATCAACTGCAGAATTAGAATTGTGTTCTTGTAAAACTTGAAACAAGACTCTTTTAGATGGATGTCCTAACCTTCTATGCCACACATCCACATTTGAAAGACTCGGTGAATTTAAACAAGACCTTGATTTTGCTAAACTAGAAGAAAAGGAAACAACTCTGGGATTAATTTGTGAAAAACTAGACTTCTTTGAGGAAGGTGCAGCTTCAAGCTTGTACAAACCATCTTCAAGTTTTCCTTTGAGCATCATCAATCCTGTCCGTTTGTCCTTAACAAAACAACCGGAAGAGCTAAATATAGTATCCACTTTGTTATCAGTCACCAATTGTGATACACTCAGTAGATTCTTTGTAATTTTGGGAACACACAAAACATGATTAAGAGGTAAATCTTTCCATTTTGTTGCAAGTTTTGTGTTACCTATATGACTGATACCAAGCTTGCTTTCATTGGCAACAATAAGGGAATTCTTACCATTATAGTCTTGCTTGTGTGGCAGATTCTGAGGATTGTTGGTCACATGATGGCTGGCGCCAGTATCAGCATACCATGAGGGATCTTCAATGGTCTCGGGTGTTGCAATGAGAGCAATTGGATTTTGATTTGATGAGTTTTCCATGAAATTATGATCAAATATGTTCCAGCAAACAGATGCAGTGTGGCCTCCTTTTTCACAGATTTGGCACATGAGTTTGTTTCCATTGTTTCTGCCTCCTCTTCCACGAAATCTGCCTCTAGCACCTCTGTTGTTGTAATTTGCTTGATTTTGCCCTCTACCCCTGGTACTGAAGTTGCTTAGTGACAGTTTAGCAGTGGGTTGATTCAGGTTAATACCCTCTGTTTGATAGGCGTGTAACTGCTCTAATCTGCTTTCATATGTCAGTAGAGTCGTTTGTAATTCAATCCAGGAAACTGACTCTTTATCAGTGAGCAGAGTGACAATTGGAGTATATTCTGTGTCAAGACCACTTAAAATTTGAATAATTAGTTCGGGTAAATGTATTGGATTACCTGCCAGTACTAGATTGTCAGCAATGGCCTTCATAGTTGTCAGATATTCCTCCATTTTCATGCCTCCTTTCCTCGTTTTCTGTAGTTCAGCTTTGTAATAGACAACTCTTGATCTTGTATGTGCACCCGACAACTCTTTTGCTGCATCCCAAAGCTCTTTTGATGTTGATTTTCGCATTAATTGAGAGGCTATATCTGAACTCATGGTGCTGTAAAGCCATCCCAAAAGTAACTGATCATTTGAAAACCACTCTTCATACTCAGGATTTGGTATTTTAATTGTACTCCCTGGTCCAGTGCTTTGTAGATATTCTGGAGGACACAACTTAGTGCCAAGAACATAGCCATTTAATTTGTGGCCTCTAATGATCGGCATTATCATAGTTTCCCATAAGAGATAGTTTAAGCGATCAAGTTTGATGGTGGTATAGTGAGTGGGTAAGCTTCTGTTTTGTAAGCTGAAAAAAAATTTGTGATTCACTAGAGCTTGGAGTTCCTGTTGGAGAAGTCATGTTTAGAGTTTAAATGAAGAAATTTGCCTAGGTGTAACCTTGCTCTGATACCAAGTTAGAAAAACAGAGCACAACAGAGGAGTAGAAAAGATGAACAATGCCTCAAGTTACTATTGCATTGATATTCATTATGTATATATAAAACGAGATACAAGTTACGTGATAAAAACAAAACTGAATACATAAAGATTCTTAGACACAAAAATAGAACTATATCCAACGTAAACATGAAGTGGAAAGAAGTGGCAAGAAAATCGCAGCTAAAGACTTGGCACATGTTGAGCACTTCAATATGTAACTGCTGTTATGTAACTGCTGTTTTAACTAAAATGAATGTTCAATAATATACATTTTCGTCGTAATTTACGAATTGAATTTGTCAATTTCAAATTAAAATTGATAACAAAAAGAATAATTGTAATTTTTTTTTTGACTTTTTGCTGATTATAATTTTATGTGCATTTCAGTTCCTACAGTTTATCCTTTGGATATATATACCCAGCTTTGCATGATTGACAATTTGCAGAAGTTAAAAATTGGTAAATACTGCAGAACTGAAATAGATAGGATTTTGGATAAGATATACAGGTAATTAATTTGTTATACTATATTCTAAAAGACCGGCAATTATTTAATTTTCTTAAAATACATCTTTTATTTATTGTATTTAATTAAGGGATGCATGAATCTTATTTTGGCAGATCCTGGATGCAGAAAGATGAAGAAATTCTCATGGATGCCAACTATTGTGCCCTGGGATTTCGTCTTCTCTGAATGAATGGGCATGATGTCTCTTCTGGTATGTACTTAATTCTCTAATTAAGAGTTTAAGAATACAAAGGTTTATATTTGTGAATTCTTATTAGTCTCAAAAATTTGATGCAGACATGTTAGGACAATTTTCTGAAGAACATTTTTTCAATTCAGTAAGTCCACCATTTAAAAATACGAACACGATTTTGAGGTTGTTCAAGACCTCACAGTTAATGATATACCAAGAAGAACCTGTTCTTAAGAAATTAGAGGCCGGGATAAGTTCTTTCTTGAAACAACAAGTATCAAGTGGGGTTATTCAAGATCAGAAGGCAAGTGAGGAGGTAAAAAATAGGAGATAAAAAAAACAATTCCTTAGGTTCTTGAATTTTACTCTTTTTAATTATATATTTATTTAATTTTTTTCAGGTTCAACATGTTCTGACAAATAGCTATAACGTCTTAGATTTCCTTGAGAGCAGAAGAACAATTGAGCGGCATAATTTAGACACCATCCAACTTCTTAGAACATCTTATAGGCATCTTGACCCAAAAAAACAAAAAAACAAAAAAAATCTTATAGATGACTTTCCTTTATTCAATTATATATTTCACGTGCATTAAAATATAATGCTTCGTAAAAGTTCCAAGACCTTAATAAATAATGGCTAAAGGTGTAAATTAACCCTTAAAATTTGGTAAAAAGTACAATTCAACCATAAAAATTTAATTTGATACAATATCACCGCTAATTTTTCAAAATTGAGGTAATTTGATTTTTAAAATAACGACTTCATCAATTTTATAATTTTTTTTTGTTAATCACTGACGTGACAACATGAATGACACGTGACACTCAAGAATTGAACACGTATTTATTGATATGTTCCTTTTTAACCATGTCATATTCAATGTGTCAAATCCTAGAGTGCCACGTGTCATTTATGTTGTCACGTCAGTGATCAACAAATGAAAAATAGTCAAATGGACGAAATCGTTATTTTAGAGACTAAATTGCTTCAATTTTAAAATATTAAAGATGACATTATATTAAATTAAATTTAAAAAATTAAATTATATTTTTTACCAAATTTTAGAGTGCGATTTGCGCCTTCGGCCATAATTTATTTATTGTTATAAAGTAGAAGATATTTTAATTTGTTAGTCGCAAGGACATTATTATATGACTTTGAAAAATGGACTACAACCAGTTTTTTGGTCAATTTCTTAAAATCTTGGTGATGACGACATATTTCTCTTCTGAATTACATATGTTTTAATTTAAGTCACTTCATTTTTAAAAAATGAATTAATATAAAATCTCAAAGTCAAGATAAAATCAGAACTGCTAAGTTAAAATTCATTAACTAATCATTATAATCTATATATGTAGATGGGAGAAGAATAATAGATTGGACCAACTGAAATATGCTAGGCAGAAACTAATTTATTGCCACTTCTGCAATGCTGCAATCCTGGCGGCACCTGAACTGGCAGAAGCTCGTTTCTGCATGACTCAAACTTGTATTCTAGCACCCGTTGTCGATGACTTTTTCGATGTTGGTACTTCTAAGGAAGAAATGGACAACTTAATGCTCTTGTTTGAAAGGTTGGTGTATTAGTATTTTTTTTAAAATGATGTTAAAATTCTGAATAATAATGATATAATTAATTCATAGGTGAGGAGAAAGGGCTACGTGAGTGAACAAGTCGAGATAATGTTTTCTGCAATACACAACTCAGTCAAAGATCTTGCACACAGAGCATTCAAATTTCAAGGGATTATACAATTAGTTTCTTCTTTCTAATTCTTCTGTGAATTTTTCTAATTCTTTAATCTAACTAAAGCCCAAATGTCAAGCCTACTTGCCAAAGCCAGAAGTTGGACTCAGGCTGAACGTTAACTGTATTGTGTAATCACTCCAATTAGGGAAAATTCTAGGCAAAACTTCTCCAATTATTATTGGTTTCTGAAACCTTTTTATTACTAACATGAGTTATTCTTTTATGGATCCATGAAATTACTCATATATCAAACTGATGGTTATCTGATACATAGAAAAAAGAGGTTAAAACAAGTTAGAAAAAATTCACATTTTACATTATATTATTTCTTTTATTTTACGCAACAAGCAACAATTTACTATTAACTTGACTCATACACAATCTTATAGCCCAATTTAGCAAGAAATTTCCAACCAATATTTTAACTTTATTTGAAGCACAATTTTTTGATTAGTTTAGGTTAAAAATTTATGAGTTTTTTCTTTAAGTAAAATTTATGATTCTTAATTGTCAAAATGTTTTGTTTTACCTGCTTATACTTATTTGCTTTCAACCGAGTGGCGTTTGCACCGATCGGCGATGTCCTCTAAGGAGGTGAATTTTTTTTATTGTAAATGAGAGACGGATTTATTTAATTTTATATCTTAAAAATTTAATTGTAATTTAGATAATAGATTGAAAAATATTTATAGTTATTTCCATGTTATTAACAATAAATATAATGGAATATTCAATTTAAATATATCTAAAATCTCGAAAATTGATTTGATACAAAATGAAATTTAAGTCATAGGTGGAAGGAATTAACTATATTTTTCTTCTTTTGCGTATCCACAATTGATTGAATTTAATATATATATATATATATATCCTAAACAATCCTAGAAATTAATGTAAAAATCCTAAACAATCTAAAGAGCTAGAGCTATAGTAGGCAGGGGGGAAGTTTAGCTCTTTTGTTGCCTTGTCTGAGAAACCTTATAAATTGAGTCTACTTTTTCACTCTAAAAATTGCCAATGTGAATGAGCTGGATTCCATCATGCGGGAAACTGAAACGAAAATAAAGTCTAATTATCCTAAATTTTTACATATAAATATGTGGCATTTCATAAAATAATAAACTCATAATTTATAAAATTATTTCTTATGACAACCATTTTTAAAGTTTTTTCATTATTTTTATATTAGAATTTATAAGTAATTTTTTAAACTATTTTTTTGTTTCAAGTAACTAGAATTTATAATTATAAATTCTAATTAAATAAAATAAATAAATTATTTGATATTATCTTTCTTTATAAAATTAATTAAAAATTTTTGTTAACTGAAATATAAAAATTAATGTAAAAAAATTAGTTATATATTCTAAAATAAAAAAAAATTGTGACTTTATTATATGGAACAAATTGTAATATGAAAAATAATAAAAAGAAATAAAAGAAAAAGAAAAAACAGCTATATTAGGAGTAAAAAAAAAAAGGGTAAAAAGTGCTATATTACAAGTCGAATACTTTGTTATGTGAAACAATTATTCAGTACATTATATGTACTTAATGTAAGCGAAACAATTATTCAGTACATTATATATACTTAATGTAATAAAGGAATAATGAAAAATGCTGTTGTTGAGTTTCGAACCCAGACATGCTGATTACCAACATTGTGTTCAAGAAGATTTTTGCCATTAAGCTAAATCACTTATCTCAAAACCAATATTGTGTTCAAGAAGATTTTTGCCATTAAGCCAAATCACTTATCTCAAAATTATTTTTCAAGATTTTATTAATATTATTTATATCTTATATGGTAGCAGCCCCTACGTGGGACCCATGCCTGATCCCGCAACCTGCTGTTGCAGGAATGAAATTCACCCCACTTTTGTATATTGTTTCTGTCCCACGTCATTTTTCAAAATTTTTTTTCCTAAAAACATTAATCTAAAAAATTTTCCGGTATATAGTTGATATCTCGAGTATACTAAAATAATTAAACAGTTCTAATATCTTAACTAACGCGGTTTTTAAATTGACTTTTCTAATTCTTTGTAGAAAGAATAATTGAACAATTTCTAAGAAAAAAAAAACAAAATTGACTTTTCTAATTCTTTGCAGAAAGAATAATTGAACAATTTCTAAGAAAAAAAAATCCAAAAAGGTGCGTGCTTCGGAGAAATTTCCTTAATTATTTTTTTAATTTCTGTTAAAAATAAAAATTTACCTTTTAAAAAGAGCTAAATTTAATTTATAAGGTTTCTCGATCTTTTGCCTACAAATATCTAATGAAATTCTATCCAATTTTATTAAGATATTTGGATAAAATAACACATATACGTCACATATTTATGTGTAAATTTAATTCAAAATAATTAAAATGATTTATTTATGCATAAAATTTTTGAGTCTAAGTCAAGAAAAGAGCTAAACTTAATTTGTAAGTTTTTCAATCCCTTGCCTACTAATACAATAATTGTAAAGCACACATTGGTTTAAAATTCTAAAGAAGAGTCCATAGCCACATATTTATATGAAAATTTTAATTTAGGATAATTAGAATGATTTATTTATGTTGAATTTAATAGAAATTTAAGGACCAAATTGAAAACTTAAAAAAACTTATTACATTGATTATAAATTACTACATAAAATTCTCTCTCTTACTCACACCACTCACACACAAACCTTACTCACACACACACACCCAACGTGGTTGCTGTCTAGCTCTAAGGTCTCTATCTTAAATATAGTAAAATAATTGAACAATTAACGTGGTTTTCAAATTGAATTTTCTAATTTTTTTGTAGAAAGAATAATTGGGCAATTTCTAAAAAAAAAAAATTCCAAAACGATGCGTGTTTGTGAGAAATTTCTTTAATTGAGATATTTCAGATCTAATTCGAAAAAACTTTTATTATTCTCATGATTTGTTCAAGTAGAACTGGCAACTTTATTTTATTGGAGAAAAAAAAATATATTCTATTTTAAAAATTTTTAATTTTTACAATTTCAAAATTAAGCAAACCTTTACCTACAAATATCTAATGGAATTCTGTTCAACTTTACGAAAATATTAAGATAAAATATAATATATACACCACATATTTATATATAAATTTAATTTAAGATAATTATAATTATTTATTTATATGTAAGATTTGAGTCAAGTCAAGAAAAGAACTAAACTTAATTTGTGAGGTTTCTCGATCTCTTGCCTAATAATACATGTACTTGTAAAGCACATGGGAACGCACAATTCTAAAGAAAAGTGAATAGCTAGAGAAGTAATAAAAAATGGGAGAGGCTAAGCTTATGTTGGTGCTGTTAGTCCTCCTTTATCCACTCGGATCTGCCAAACCTCAAAAGGCCACACTTCCAAATGATGAAGGTACCAATTCTCTATTTCAATTTTTTTTTTTAAATAGAGAATCAAGCCTATATTTATGAAGGTACTATTTTCTAATTTCATGTTTGGATTGAGGTGAGTATTTTATTATTACTTTTTTAGCAACCAAATTATTTTATTATTTTTAAATTTATCTTTTTTTTTTGTTTTTTTAAAGAAATTATGTGAGTGCTGAAGTATTAATTTTTGCAGTGTCTGCTTTGGATAAATTCATGGATAAGTTGGGGTGGCCATTCGTTTCCTCCGACTATTGCGCCAATAAGACAAATCGTGGTTATAGCATTAGGGTCGAATGCAACTGTACCTATAATCACAACACAACTTGTCATGTTACTTCAATGTATGTCGTTTTATTATTATTATTATTATTATTAGAGTTAATTGCAAAGTAAATCTTAAACCTTTTAGCTTGTTTTTATAATTTAATTCTCGAACTAAAAAGGATTTACTCTTTAATACCTAATTTTTAATTGTACTTTAAATTAAAAATTTCATTCAAAACCGACGTAATATTTTAGAATATTTTGTCAATCTCACAAAATATTCCTTTAGTTTTTTACGCGATTTTAGAATAAAATTTCTAATTTGAAATATAACTAAAAGTTATTTGTTAAATTGTAAGATCTTTTTAATTTAGAAACTAACCCTTATTTTATAAAAAACTAAACATGAGAAATATATATGGATTTCCAAATAAAATTCTAGAGTTTATTTAATGTTAAATAAGTTATTTGTTGATAGGTGAGTGATGTCGCTATCTTTTCAATTAATTTTGCGGTTAATTCTAAAGAAAAGTGAATAGCTAGAGAAGTAATAAAAAATGGGAGAGGCTAAGCTTATGTTGGTGCTGTTAGTCCTCCTTTATCCACTCGTATCTGCCAAAACTCAAAAGGCCACACTTCCAAATGATGAAGGTACCAATTCTCTATTTCAATTTTTTTTTTTCTAAAATTGAGAATCAAGCCTATATTTATGAAGGTACTATTTTCTAATTTCATGTTTGGATCGAGGTGAGTATTTTATTATTACTTTTTTTAGCAACCAAATTATTTTATTATTTCTAAATTTATCATCTGTTTTTATCTTTTTTTGTTTTTTTAAAGAAATTATGTGAGTGCTGAAGTATTAATTTTTGCAGTGTCTGCTTTGGATAAATTCATGGATAAGTTGGGGCGGCCATTCGTTTCCTCCGACTATTGCGCCAATAAGACAAATCGTGGTCATAGCATTAGGGTCGAATGCAACTGTACCTATAATCACAACACAACTTGTCATGTTACTTCGATGTATGTTGTTTTATTATTATTATTATTATTATTATTATTATTATTATTATTATTAGAGTTAATTGCAAAGTAAATCTTAAACCTTTTAGCTTATTTTTATAATTTAATTTTCGAACTAAAAAGGATTTACTCTTTAATACCTAATTTTTAATTATACTTTAAATTAAAAATTTCAGTCAAAACCAACGTAATATTTTAGAATATTAGAATATTTTTTCAATCTCACAAAATATTCCTTTAGTTTTTTATGCGATTTTAGAATAAAATTTCTAAGTTGAAATATAACTAAAAGTTATTTGTTAAATTGTAAGATTTTTTTAATTTAGAAACTAACCCTTATTTTATAAAAAAACTAAACATGAGAAATATATATGGATTTCCGAATAAAATTCTAGAGTTTATTTAATGTTAAATAAGTTATTTGTTGATAGGTAAGTGATGTCGCTATCTTTTCAATTAATTTTGTGGTTAAATTTTTATATTTTAATGAGGTATTTTACTTTCTACACTACAATATAATGCATATGTGGTAGCACATTTTTAGCAGCAAATATAAAATTGTTACTTTTTATCTATAATTTTTAATATTTTTAAATTATAACATGAAAATATATATTGTATAAGAATGTTCAAACTATTACAATAATTTAAAACAGTAAAAACATATATAGCGTCGATAAAACTGTTGCTATAAAAAAATTGCAACATTTTTACTATATTTTGCAAGTTCTATTAACTACTCTTATATTCAACTTTTAAAACAATAACATGATGAATCTTCTAACATTATCTCATCTGTCTTTGAGGAAACCTATTTAAAAATAAAAATATCAAACTTTTGTTTTTTATTTTTTATAATAATAAAAGATATGCAGTCTTTTATATCCAATAATTTTTGCATCATCAAAGGACTCTTGCAAGAGTAATATACATGAAATAATAAAATCCTTGTAGAAAATAAAACAATAAATAAATTTATGAATTACTGTCAAGGAATGAATGTAAAAATCCTAATAATCTGAAGAGCTAGAGCTATAGTAGGCAAGGGGGAAGTTTAGCTCTCTTGTTGCCTTGTCTGAGAAACCTTATAAATTAAGTTTACTTTTCAGTTCTAAAAATTAATTAAAGGCCGCCAATGTCATTGAGTTGGGTTCCACCATGAATCGAAAATGAATTCTAATTGTCCTGAATTTTTACATATAATTTATATGTGGTGTATATTATATTTTATCTTAATATTTTAATGAGGTGAAATAGAATTTCCTTAGAGATCGACCCAATTAAGACATGACCCTAATGTGAAATTAAGACATGGGCCAACATAATTCTGTAAAATTGAGGAGGAGAATAGGAGAAATAGACACGCCTGCCCACTTTGACTAATCTTCCATTCTCATACTTGACAGCCTCAAATTGCAAATTTCTCTATCAATATAATAATAATAATAATAATAATAATAATAATAATAATAATAATATAGATATTAGATATCAGCCTTTGGCTTTTAAGGTTCTTAATTTATAGTATATTTTAAGAACAAAGACTTTGGCTTTAAATCTCATTCCTCCCAATTTCGCAGGAGACAATTGGTGGGTTGATTTTGTAAATTACTATTTTCAATATGAAAGGGCCTTTTTTTTAATAATTTGATTCGTTGGATTGAGTTGTCATTTGTCAATTTTTGACGGCAATTGTATTGGCCCATGTCTTAATTACTGAAATAAATAAGATGCAGAACCTTGAAAATCTCATTGGCTGGCAAATCACCACTCAAAAATCGCCTTCCAGGATCCAAGAGTATCCACAGGCGCATGAATTAGTATCTTCGACCGCCATTGACTCGTTCACAGTATCCGAATTCTTTATAGTCCAAAAGTAATTAACCGACATTAAGTTTTTTACACTAATTTTTTTTATAAATCTTCCGACGTTAAATTTTTTACACTATGTTTTTTTTTTTTTTTATAAATCTTCTAAATTATGTCTCATTTACATTTACATCGCGCCACCTATACATCGATATATATATATATATAATTGTTATAAAAGTGGACTGAAATACAGTGCATATTCATCTACTTCGTCCAATCAAATGGATGCGATTTCACTTAATTACCACTTTATAAAAGTTGCAATATAAATTTATAAAAAAAATATCAAAGTAAATAAAAAATAAAATAGTTTTCTCCCCCAATTGTCTACCTCAAAGAAAATTTTAAAATTCAAAAGGAGATATTAGAACACCTGCTACTTCCATCACCTGTGAAAATAAATATATAAAGAGCCATCCCATTAAATTCTAAAACTATATTTTACTCCCTACACTACTATATAATGCACATGTTGTAGCAAATTTTTAACAGCAGATCTAAAACTATTACTTTTCATCTATAATTTTCAACATTTTTAAATTATAACGTGAAAAAATATATTGTATCGGGATGTTCAAACTATTGCAATAATTTAAAACAGTAAAAACGTATGTAGCGTCGGTAAAACTGTTGCTATAAAAAAACTATAACATTTTTACTATATTTTGCAAGTAGACATATATTGTTCTATTCACTCTTCTTGTATTAAACTTTTAAAACAATAACATGACGAATCTTCTAACATTATCTCATCTGCTTTTAAGGAAACGTAAATAACATAAAAAAAACTTCTTTGTACAATCAAAGATATTACATCCAATAATTTTTGCATCATCAAAGGGCTCTTGCAAAAGTACATATACATGAAACAATAAAATCCTCACAGAAAATAAAACAATAAATAAATTTATGAATTACCTGTCTAGAAATTAATGTAAAAATCCTAAACAATCTAAAGAGCTAGAGCTATAATAGGCAGGGGGGAAGTTTAGCTCTCTTGTTGCCTTGTCCGAGAAATCTTATAAATTAAGTCTACTTTTTCACTCTAAAAATTACCAATGTGAATGAGCTGGATTCCACCATGCGGGAAACTGAAACGAAAATAAAGTCTAATTATCCTAAATTTTTACATATAAATATGTGGCATTTCATAAAATAATAAACTCATAATTTATAAAATTATTTCTTAAGACAACCATTTTCAAAATTTTTTCATTATTTTTATATTAGAATTTATAAGTAATTTTTTAAATTATTTTTTGTTTCAAGTAACTAGAATTTATAATTATAAATTCTAATTAAATAAAATAAATAAATTATTTGATATTATCTTTATTTATAAAATTAATTATAAAATTTTGTTAACTGAAATATAAAAATTAATGTAAAAAAATTAGTTATATATTCTAAAATAAAAAAAATAAAAAAAAAATTGTGACTTTATTATATGGAAAAAATTTTAATATGAAAAATAATAAAAAAGAAATAAAAGAAAAAGAAAAAACAGCTATATTAGGAGTAAAAAAAAAAGTAAAAAAGTTATGTTAAACTTTGTTATGTGAAACAATTATTCAGTCCATTATATATGCTTAATGTAAGCGAAACAATGCTGTTGGTGAGTCTCGAACCCAAACTCAAGACATGCTGATAACCAACATTGTGTTCAAGAAGATTTTTACCATTAAGCCAAATCACTTATCTCAAAATTATTTTTCAAGATTTTATTAATATTATTTATATCTTGTATGGTAGCAGCCCCTACATGGCACCCACGCCTGATCTCGCAACCTGCTGTTGCGGGAATGAAATTCACCCCACTTTTGTAAATTGTTTTCGCTCCCACACCGTTTTTCAAAATTTTTTTCCTAAAAATATTATTCTAAAAAATGTCCTGGTATGTAGTTGATATCTCCAGTATACTAAAATAATTGAAGAGTTTCTAATATCTTAACTAACGGAATTTTTAGAAAGAATAATTAAACAATTTCTAAGAAAAAAAAACAAAATTGACTTTTCTAATTCTTTGTAGAAAGAATAATTGAACAATTTCTTAAAAAAAAAATTCAAAAAGGTGTGTGCTTCGAAGAAATTTCCTTAATTGAGATATTTTAATTATTTATTTAATTTCTGTTAAAAATAAAAATTTATTTTTGCCATTAAGCCAAATCACTTATCTCAAAATTATTTTTCAACATTTTATTAATATTATTTATATCTTGTATGGTAGCAGCCCCTCCGTGGGACCCATGCCTGATCCTGCAACCTGCTATTGCGGGAATGAAATTCACCCCACTTTTGTATATTGTTTCTGTCCCACACCATTTTTTAAAATTTTTTTCCTAAAAACATTATTCTAAAAAATTTTCCGGTAGATAGTTAATATCTCGAGTATACTAAAATAATTGAACAGTTCTAATATCTTAACTAACATGGTTTTTAAATTGACTTTTCTAATTCTTTGTAGAAAGAATAATTGAACAATTTCTAAGAAAAAAAAATTCCAAAAAGGTGCGTGCTTCGGAGAAATTTCCTTTATTGAGATATTTTAATTATTTTTTTTAATTTCTGTTAAAAATAAAAATTTACCTTTTAAAAAGAGCTAAATTTAATTTATAAGGTTTCTCAATCCTTTGCCTATAAATATCTAATGAAATTCTATCCAATTTTATTAAGATATTAGGATAAGATATAACATATACGCCACATATTTATATGTAAATTTAATTTAGGATAATTAGAATGATTTATTTATATGTAAGGTTTTTGAATCGAGTCAACAAGAGAGCTAAACTTAATTTGTAAGGTTTCTCAATCCCTTGCCTACTAATACATATAATTGTAAAGCACACATTGGTTTAAAATTCTAAAGAAGAGTCCATAGCCACATATTTATATGAAAAATTTAATTTAGGATAATTAGAATTATTTATTTATGTTGAATTTAATAGAAATTTAAGGACCAAATTGAAAACTTAAAAAAACTTATTACATTGATTATAAATTATAACATAAAATTCTCTCTCTTACTCACACCACTCACACACAAACATTACCCTTACACAAACCTTACTCACACACACACACACACCCAACGTGGTTGCTGTCTAGCTCTAAGGTCTCTATCTTAAATATAGTAAAATAATTGAACAATTAACGTGGTTTTCAAATTGACTTTTCTAATTTTTTTTGTAGAAAGAATAATTGGGCAATTTCTAAAAAAAAAAAAATTCCAAAATGATGCGTGTTTCTGAGAAATTTCTTTAATTGAGATATTTCAGATCTAATTCGAAAAACTTTTATTATTCTCATGATTTGTTCAAGTAGAACTGGCAACTTTATTTTATTGGAGAAAAAAATATATATTCTATTTTAAAAATTTTTAATTTTTACAATTTCAAAATTAAGCAAACCGGAGGTGAGCTTCTGCATATAAAATATAATATATACAAAGGAGTTTTGTAAGGCTAAATTTACATTTGAAATAAGGTTAAAATCTATCCCTAGAATTTACATAAAAATTAAAACAAATTATAAAAGTTTTTTTTTATTAGACCTTAAATGTTATTTTTTTGTTGAATGCGTTTTATTTTCAACTTATATTTTGTATATGGTTTATCTGAAAATATCTAATGGAATTCTGTTCAACTTTACGAAGATATTAAGATAAAATATAATATATACACCACATATTTATATGTAAATTTAATTTAAGATAATTAAAATTATTTATTTATATGTAAGATTTGAGTCAAGTCAAGAAAAGAACTAAACTTAATTTGTGAGGTTTCTCGATCTCTTGCCTAATAATACATGTACTTGTAAAGCACATGGGAACACACAATTCTAAAGAAAAGTGAATAGCTAGAGAAGTAATAAAAAATGGGAGAGGCTAAGCTTATGTTGGTGCTGTTAGTCCTCCTTTATCCACTCGTATCTGCCAAAACTCAAAAGGCCACACTTCCAAATGATGAAGGTACCAATTCTCTATTTCAATTTTTTTTTTTTCTAAAATAGAGAATCAAGCCTATATTTATGAAGGTACTATTTTCTAATTTCATGTTTGGATTGAGGTGTGTATTTTATTATTACTTTTTTTAGAAACCAAATTATTTTATCATTTCTAAATTTATCATCCGGTTTTATCTTTCTTTATTTTTATAAGAAAATTATGTGAGCACTGAAGTATTAATTTTTGCAGTGTCTGCTTTGGATAAATTCATGGATAAGTTGGGGCGGCCATTCGTTTCCTCCGACTATTGCGCCAATAAGACAAATCGTGGTTATAGCATTAGGGTCGAATGCAACTGTACCTATAATCACAACACAACTTGTCATGTTACTTCGATGTATGTTGTTTTATTATTATTATTATTATTATTATTATTATTATTAGAGTTAATTGCAAAGTAAATCTTAAACCTTTTAGCTTATTTTTATAATTAAATTCTCGAACTAAAAAGGATTTACTCTTTAATACCTAATTTTTAATTATACTTTAAATTAAAAATTTCAGTCAAAACCAACGTAATATTTTAGAATATTTTTTCAATCTCACAAAATATTCCTTTAGTTTTTTATGCGATTTTAGAATAAAATTTCTAGGTTGAAATATAACTAAAAGTTATATGTTAAATTGTAAGATCTTTTTAATTTAGAAACTAACCCTTATTTTATAAAAAAACTAAACATGAGAAATATATATGGATTTCCGAATAAAATTCTAGAGCTTATTTAATGTTAAATAAGTTATTTATTGATAGGTGAGTGATGTCGCTATCTTTTCAATTAATTTTGCGGTTAATTTTTATATTATAGAGTAGCAAACGACTCATCCTTAGCTGGTGGAGCCATCCATAAGGATGTTTCTAAGCTCAAATATCTACAGATACTGTGAGTATTATATTTTCTCCCTTTTTTTTTTAAATATAAAAGGCTCTTTTAAAAAGTTATCATAATATATATTGTGTAAAAGTATAAAATCATTTTAATTTTTATCGTCTCATTACTGAATTTTTCATAAAAGATTAAAACTTTGATGTAGATTAAAAAAAAATTACTTTAAAGATTTTCTTTAATTCTTGAAAAATTATGATCATATAATCAATGAATAAGTTTGAGTAATAAATGAATATCAAAGATCCATTTTTTTTTATGGTGCAGAAATCGAACTTTAGTCAATTGAAAAATTTGTTAAACTTTTAAACACTTAAATTATAAGTGATTTCTAAAGATAAAGTTAATTAAAATTTAGTTGGTAATTAAATTAACCCAATTTGATATAAATTCCAATCAAAACTATAACAATGCTCATAGGTTTATAAGGATAATAAAATACACATTTTGTGAAAATAATTATTCTTAATTTTTTTCAGCAGTCGCTTAATAAGAATTCAAATTCATGCACCATAATACATAAAATTTAAAAATATAAATATATAAAAACAAGCATAATAAAAAGAATGTATTTATCATTTTTCACATTTTATAGAATTCAAGTATATACTTTTTAAACCTCTAAATCCTAATCGATTGACTTGTTTTTCTCAAAGACAATACATATATTTAACTTAGTTTATTGTACTTTTTTCCCCTTCAATTTCACCCATTTGTGAGCTCTTTCTTTTTTCATATATAGCTTTTTTATAAATTTGATTTTTTTATTCCATTAAATCAGTAATTGAATAGCTAAATAAGAATTTACTCCTTACTAAACAGTGACAGATCTTAGCTAGTCCCCTGCTTCCGTGCTTCTTGCAAAAAGGAAGGTTTGCTCCTTAAATTAAAATCTTAATCCTACTAGGAAACTAAGTAATAATAATAATAATAATAATAATAATAATAATAATAATAATAATAATAATAATAATAAAAGAACAATCCAAAATTAATTATACTTCCTAATCTTTCCAAAAATATGAAATGTTTCAATTAAAGTAGCAAACAACCGATTCCAGAAAAGTCGGAAATTAATTCTTGATTCAGTCGTAACTTCCAGTTTTGGACTTGACATCTCTTGTGCCCCTGCTGTCCCCACAAGCCAAGCCAAATATGCCTTTAAAGCTCCAAAAATGCTCCAAGTTTTTAAAATGGTGGGAGTATAAGTCTTGACTGGATATATAAAATGATTTAAAAAAATTGCCGACAAAATCCAGTTTGAATTTAAAATTAAATTAATTATACGATAAATAGTTTCAATTTTAATTTTGAAAGAAATAATATATCACGATATATTACGAAAAGTATCTATAAATATCTCTAAAAACGCAAATCGTTGAAACAAAAATGAAAATCGATTGTTTTACATTACCGGCAAAGTCTATCACCCATATGTTACAAACTACAGGATGAAAGGATAGATCCACAAAATAAAAGCCCCTTTAGATAAAGAGAATATGCGATGAGACAAACCGACAGAGTTTCTGTATCTTTAAGTTTTGTCTCTCTTCCAAATGAATAAACTAAACCCTTATATAGGGCTCTAATTAAGGAATACTTAATTTCCTTAATAATGATGAATTAAATTGGCAGTTACAAATTTAATAAAAAAATAATAAATATGGCAGTTACAAAATTAATATGTAACTGCCCATATTAATGCACACATAAATGGTAAATTCCCTAATTAAGGGAAAACCTAATATGGAACTAATTCCATATAAATTATTTTCTATTCCGATATTATCTCTATTATATCGGGGCCAATTTATCATCTCGTGAGTTATGGGCATATCCCAAACTCCTCCATCTCCTACTCGCACATGATGAAATAATTTTCAGTCATTCTCTTCTATCATACAGGCAGATGGTTCATGTGACCGGCATACATCGAGAACACTAATACTATACACCTGTTAGGGATATATAGCATCTCGAGAAACAAGATCTTCTCACAATTGTATGCCAAACCCTAGATAGTTTTCTCACATTCGTTGTTTTATCTCATGATCTTATAAAAATAATTTTCGTGTTCATTATTGTATCTGTACTTATAAAGACTACAATAGGTATACCGTTGAACCACGAAACTATCGAATGTGATCGAAAAATATCTTTTCCTTTTTCTATATGCCTTCCATCATAGTCCAACTCACTTTTCTAGTTAAATCTGCCAAGTCAAAATTTTTCCATAACCCTTTGAAGACTAACTAAGCTAGCCACATTGAACTTTACTTCAGGCATATGTTAAGAGTCCTGAGGGTCGGAAAAATTAGGGTCTCACACTAGGAAAAATTTGAGATCACTCACATAAAATTCCCTTCCCTTGGTCAATTCAGGCACACATGGTATGATACATGTGTTATGGTGTTCTTTCCTTTCCCTTAAAGGAACGTATATCTTATCATTATTTAACACCATACAGAAGTATAAGGTTGCAATGCACCGAAGCATTCAACTTTAGTTCTCCCACTTTAGAACTACTTCTGGCTTTTAAGACAGAACATAATAATTACGTTTAACTTATCATAAGATTACACTTAATCCAATGTAGATCTCAATTCAAAACATACAACCTCATGTATGTCTTTATTTTGCACCTTAACAAGACTCATCTTGTAATTTCTACAAGACGGTACTTTTATTTTGAACAGGTTCTCGAAATTTACTTCGTGTTCAAAAATTATCTCATCTTAGTCTTTGTCAACTCATTATTAAAACTAAGGTAAACGCCCGTGTGATTGGGCTACATTTCTGTCTGATATGCTCAATCATATAATAAATAACAGTAAATGTTCACATATAAACATTCACACTCATGTATTGCCAAATATTGAACTTTATTATTATTCATAAATAATAATGTTAAGGGATCACATAAACAGTACAAGTCAAATCCTACGCAACCTTTAAGATTTAATGTGTCTCTCAAAACACATCTCTCAACACAGGTTTTGTTCATAGATTTACAATTACATCCAGTGAGAAAATGTACTGTAAGTTCAGTTCTCCTAGTACAACAATATCTTCGATTTATTGATACTTAATGTTGATACATCCATCAACGACTGTCTGTCACTAGCTCCCTTAAGGCAGTTAATCCCAAATGGTCCACAAATCATTTCAACCAAAAACTACATTTTGTACGGTAGCTGAGAAAGCAACAAATTTAGCTTTCAATGTTGATGGGCTACAGATATATGTTTCTTGCTACTCCACTAAATGGCACCCTTACCAATCAAGAATACATAACCTAAAGTAAATTTTCACTCATATACATCACTTCCCCAATCAATATGTGAATATTCTCTCAATTACAGATCATTTTATTAAAAACATAAAGAATAAGTTACATTCTTTTGAGGTATTTAAGTATTCTTTTTTACTGCTTTCTAATGTATTTTGTCTGAGTTAGACTGATATCTATTTACTATGCCTACAACATAGCATATATGAATTCTAGTAAACAATATTGTGTACAACATACTACCCATGGCACTAGCATACTGAACATTCCTCATATGTTCAATATTCTCATTTATCTTAGAACACATACTTTTGCTAAGAAACTGATTCTTAGTAATGGGATTGTTAATGGGTTTACAATTCTGCATATTAAATCATTCAAGAACTTTATTAATGTATGTCTTTTGAGACAGTGACAATAACCTTCTTGAGCAATCTCTTGAAATCTTAACTCCAAGAATATAATTTGCTTGACCTATATCTTTCAGTTCAAAGTTGGATCACAACCAATCTTTGATAAGATTTACGTACTTTATGTCATTTTCTGGTATTAGTATGTCGTCTACATACCAAGTCAAAATGACAAATTTGTCTTTAGAGTTTTTGTAATAAACACAATGGTTTTCATCAATCATGTTGAACTCATTTGACATGATTGCTTCATGAAATCTCAAATTGCTTCATGAAATCTCAAATACCATTGTCTCGAACACTACTTTAGGCCATAGATCGATCTCATCAATTGGCAAACCTTATGTTCGCTGCCTTTTTCAATAAGGAAAGTAGTCTTTACATCCATTTGATGTAGTTCTAGGTCCAAACTAGCTTTCAAGGTTAGAATTAACCTTATCGACATAAATCAAACAACATGTAAAAAAGTCTTCTTATAGTCAATTTCTTCCTATTGTGTAAACCCCTTAGCAACTAGTCGAGCCTTGTATCTTTTGATACTACCATCAACTTTTTACTTTATTTTGAGAACCCACTTATTTCCAATTGGTTTGTGTCATTCAGGTAGATCAACTAGTTTTCAAACATGGTTCGATCTCATGAAAGTCATTTCTTCTTCCATTGCCTTAATCCATTTATCTTTTGCTAGGTATTCTTGTGGGATAACTAAAAAATCATCGACATGGAACACTTTTCCTTTTAGATTTTTTGTAATTCCAATTCTTGATAAACATGTCTCATATATTCATCATAGTTCGGAATGCTCCCACTGAAATTAAGCTCTACGTTCCCACTCAAATAAAGATCCTGGAAATTCATACTCCTACTAGTTTAAGCATGCCCATCCTCCCACTGGAGAACGGATCCAGAACATCCGGACCGTTGAGAAGAGAGTTTTAACCTTATTCTTCAATTTTTCTCCCACTTAGTTGGAGAGATCCAGTTAGTTCATCTTTTTGAGTTTCATAAAAGTAAAGTCTCAACTTACTTCGCCCAACTTAGAAAACTCATTTTCCAAAAATATGATATCTCGTGATTCATATTTTGTTACTGAGCCATTTGCTTATTCACCCATAAACACGTATCCTTTTGATACGTCAGAATATCACACAAAGATACTATTTTTAACCTCATGGTCCGCATTTACTAAATTTATTTGAGGTATTATGGATATAAGCAACACAACCCTAAGGTCATCAATGTCTCAGATTGAATTACCAACCAATCCATAACTCATAATAAGTGGAAGCAACAAACTTGGAGGGCACATAGTTTAGAACACCATTTTATTATGGAGTTCGAGGAATAGACAACCGATGTCCACTCCCTTTTTCATCACATAAGGCTTTAAATTCATCAGAAAGATATCATCGACCACGGTCGATTCTTAAAACTTTAATTTTCTTGTCTAATTGATTCTCAACAAGATTTATAAAAGTTTTAAAGCAACTAAATACTTCAGACTTGTGAGAAATCAAATGGACATAACCAGACCTAATATAATCATCTATATTAGTGATAAATAATAATAGGCCCCATGCCTTGCTCTAACATTCATTAAATCACAGACATTTGAATGAATAAATTGCAATGGAGTTTTGGTTTAAGTTCCCTTCTTCTGAACGACTTCCTTACTAGTTTTCTTTTCGGGCAATGCTCATAAGAAGATAATTCAAGCTTATTCAAATCACCGATCAATCCTACTTTGGCTAACTAACTCATTCAGTCTTAGCCAATGTGGTATTATCTAGCATGCCATAGTTTCACATTGTTCTCATAACAATATGAAATAAAAGAAGAAATTAACAAAAACCTAGTAGTATTCAATAATTAGAATCAATATCCATAATAATGAAAAGGTTCAAAACAAAGCCAGAACCATATTAAGCATTATCTAAACATAAACGTGCATTGTTATCCTTAAAATGTAAATGAAACCTAATTTTATTAAGGCAAAAATCGAAACTAACCAGAGAAAAAAATCTTGATCCTTTTTTTCACAAGATCCTTTACTTCTGGATCTATCACCCACAAAGGATGAAATTTAGTAAAAAGACATGACTAGATACACAGATATCACTCACTCATGAGTCAAGATAGTGTACCTATTGGGACACATTAAAGTCTTTTACACAGTGATCCTTTTATTGGCAGTTGAAGAAATATTTCACTCTTGAAATATTTATCCTTTTATTACCTTTAGACCTTGTGTAATTCTATTTTATCTTTTGCCTTTTAGACTCTCGAGCCTTTCCTTTACCCTTACCACTAAAGCTTCTATTCTTGTTCTGGTTAGAACTTATTCTACTAGAATAGAACTGTGCCATGTGCACTATGGCATTGATCTTAATCACTGCCATACAGTCCTTTTCAAGCTCAAAATGACAAGCGACATTCCTAAATGTCTTAATCTTGTCCATATGAGTTAGTTGCATCTTCATATACTCCCAACTTTAGGATAAAAATGGATAAAAACTTGGACCTATTGCTCATTGATCATTTTATGATCATATTCACTAAGCTCACATATCATCTTATCCATCTCTTAGATGTTCCTGCATTATATGATCAGACTCTTCTGATTAGTATCAAAATTTGATCACTAATGATCGAAACTGAGTCAGAAACGTTTCCCCAAATTTTTTTGCAAAGTGATTCACAAATACATTGCATTTTGACACTTGCAAAATTTGCTTAGCAATATCATCATCCATTTGCACTTAGTAATATGGTACGAGCAGTGGAATATCTCTTTTCCATGCCACATAGACATCTCAGTCCCGCTTATTCTAGACTATGTTGCCATGCTTAGATTCAATCATAATCAAACTTAAAGTTTCTAAAAGCCCTTGCTCTTCAAGCACATATTGGATGTACATATTTCATTTGGATTCTCTGATCACAAATGGAGTAATTGTTGTACAATATTAAGGAGATCAAGCAATACATGTTATTTACTATGCATCTGAAAAATTAACCTAATAAAGTTGTCTATTAGGCCCAAATTCAAAAAGATTACTTAAAGTTTCCAATTACCCTCTAAGTCCTAATGTCTAACCTTACCGGTTAAAATTTCATGCATAGTAAATGTCAATTGTTGGGCATTAAGTTCTTAAACTTAATTCAGGATATTATACATAAATGCCTCCATCACCAGCAATCATAAGCTTAAAGCTAGGATAATCAACAGTTTGTTGATTTGGTAAATCCTAAAGCAATTGTAAACTAGAGCATCATTACTTTTCATTAACTATATTGTCTTTCTACAAAAATAAAAAGATATATGTATTTGCCACTTAACCAAACAATCCAGCATTCTAAATAGCAGAAGATAAGGAAAAAAAAAGAGCAGATCCAAAGCAGTGAGTTGGTGTCGACAATAGAGATAACTGCTTGCCAATTAAGCCAACAAAGACATATTAAGAATTAATTAATGCATTGAAATTAAAATAACCAAATCCTAATACAATAAACAAATCCTAATTGTAATTAGTCTATATTCGGCAGATTGAAATTAAAAATAATCAAAACATAGGATGGAATCAACTACTATGTCAGAATAATCAAGTTAATAGTTAAAGAGGACATCATTATGCAGAGAATTATCAGGTTTCAAGAGGCATTTATCTGTTATACATTATGAATGAAAATCAGTTATATGGAGTATTCACAGAGCAAACATGAAAACACTTCAGAAATAAAAACCGAAATACCAAAATATTGGTAAAGCCATTCCTAAAATTGTTCAAAGCAGCCTTTCTTTCACTATGACAACGGCCACCGTGAAGAGCAACAGCTCGTAAAAAAAATCAAAGCATTGCCTACTTAGTGCCACCAGAGGTTCGCCAACTTCATCACACCTTGCCTACTTACACCCCCATTCATTTTAAGTATTAGGACTTTAGAAAAGAAACTTGAAAATCAAAGCATAAAGTAGTTTATTTTATCACATAAAAACATAGGAAAGTAGAAACAGAATATTTTAATAAATTTTGCCAGGTGCCATCATACTACCTGAGCCTTCAAAGAAAAAAATGCAAGGAAAAATCAGCTGCATTGTGAAAATTTCACATGGACTCACACACACACACACACAACTTCAATTGGAAAATTCAAATTACATATAAAAGTTGGAAAATTAAAAAAAAAATTCAAATTACCAGCATCAACCAACTTCAATTGACACTTTCATTGGTTTCAGGAGGCAACCTAAATATTTATAAATATATAAAAACACAAAATTAGGCATTTAAAAAAAATCGTTATCTGAATTGCAGAGAAGAAATAAAACACACAAATTCCACAAAAGAAAAGGAAAATCATTCAAGCATTTTAACAAACAAGATGTGTGCATTCTAGCTAGCTCTACTGATTCAAAATTGTAATTCACACAATGTCAAGCCACACCAAAATCCAGGATTATTGAACAAATTAAATCAGCAAATTCACATAAAGCTCTTTCATTATGCTTTACCTGCAAAATAATGCAAAAATCGAGGAAGAACAGAAGAAAGTGACAGTAGGCGCATACCTGGATATGCAGTGAGGCAGAGAAGAGAGAAAAATGAAAACCCAAGCTCAAAAAACGGAACCAGTATTGAAAAAATCAAATCCGAAAAATGCATCGAAAAACTTGTTCAGTTTTAGGATTTTTCTGTATCATTATCAATGTGTAACAAACAAATCATAAATCCATCAAAGACTAGAAGGATAAAGGATAATCAAGCTGAGGCAAATATTTAACCAAACACAACCTAATACATACCTTGAATTCCAATTTTAAAATCATTTTTATATAATCCGCTTCTCTTTCAGATCACAACACACAAATAACAAATTTCAGCATAAAAATAGAGAGATTCTTACTTTACATTCGCTCAACCTCTCAGGAGTGAACCTGGTTGAGAAAGCACTAGTAGCTGTCTTGTAGCTATAGAGCAAAGCCTCTTAGCAGCCTAATCACTTTAGAATTAACAGAAAAGAAAAAAGAAAAGAAAAGAAAGCTGTAAATCGAAAATTGAGGTGTGAAATTAGTAGGCTAACTTGTCGAGAACGGAGGAGGGGGTTTTAAGATGGTAAGACTCAGGCTCCTCATCCTGCAGCAGCTCAATGTAGACAATATGAACGGCGGCTCTCGACGGATCAACCCTCGAAGAATGAGAAGGAACAGATTCCTCCATCGTCACGCCGCCATCGTGATATCCTGTATCGGGAAGAGCATCGAAGATCTGGCTAGAGGTTTAAAACTGAAACCAATGATTGGAACCGGAAACTTTAAGAATTTATCATTTCAAGTTATTTGATTTGGCCATTTCGATAATTATTTGATTTCTTCCCTCTGTGACACCATTTTGTTGAGGTGTATAAGCTATTGTCAATTGCTTTTGAATACCATGTTTTTCACAAAAACATTCAAAGTTCTTCAAGGTAAATTCACTACCTCGATCACTTCACAGCACTTTAATTCTACAACCATTTTGGCTTTCCACCATGACTTTAAACTTTTTAAATACTCTGAAGGCTTCTAACTTTTCTTTTACAAAATAGATCTATGTAATTCAAGTATAATCATCAACAAAATTAGAAAATACCAATTTTGGCCTTGTGATGGTGTCTGCATCTTACCGCATATATCAATGTGAACTAGCTGCAAAGGTGCACATATCAATTGTTGAATTCAGAGTTTGGTCAAATCTTTTGATTCTTCTATTGCAACAATAATATATTCATACTTTTTAGGCAAACTAATTAAAATTTTCTCAGCTACCTTTTGATCAAAGATATCTTCTCCATAGGTCCACATTTGATTCATGATATCGATCACCTTTGATGAATATTCTTTTATTTTTTGACTCCTTAATTTGCAAATTTTGAAACTACTTTTGCAAGGTTTGTAACTTTATGTACTTCAATCACCTTTGCCAATAGCTGCAAAGGTTTGCAAATTTTGAAACTACTTATAATATATCCCATGCTTCTTTAGATTTCATTGCACCACTTATTTGTAGAAACAACTTCTCAAATTGAGACTTAGTACTGACTAAAGGAAGAAAATTTCAATTTGGACTTAGTACAACTCATCAGATTAAGTTATTTTTCCTCATTTTAATTCTTATCCTAAATACCGAATAATAGACACAAATGAATTAATTTCAATACTTCCTTGAAAAACTGGGTATTGTCGCCTACGGGGCTGCTCTCTTTTCCTTTTGCAATTTAGAGGTGGAAACTATCGATCACTTATTTCTTTTATGCCCTTAATCTATCGAAATATGGTATAAGCTTGCAACTTAGTGTGGATTCTCCTTATGTATTCCAAATTGTCTGAAAGATTTCTTAATTCAATGGAAGTCTTTAGTAAAAGGAAAGTTTTAATCAAATATTTTGCTTATTATCTCTCTAGCTACAGTCTGGTCTTTATGGCTAGATCGAAATGCTAAAATTTTTAAATGATGTTCAACTAAGAAAAAAAATCTCTTTTTCATCTCATCTTAGCAAGGGTTGCTTTCTGGATTAAAGCCTATAAGGATTAGGATGTTTTGATAGGTCAAGATCTTTTCCTTGAAGCCGATGGTATCAAAAAGTTATCTTATTGAAAAAGGTCAGACCTTCTTATCTTTTATGGTAACCTTATAGCTAGGTCTAATTCCTTCAATTGGGACATTAATGGTTCCTTTTTTGGAAAACCAGAACCATTTGGTATTGGTGGTGTTTTAAGAAATTCAAATGGGGATTGTTTTTGTATTTTTTCTTGCAATATAGGCATTATGGAATCAAACCAATCTGAATTGTTAGTTGTTGAAAAGGCACTACATTTGTCGTATACCTTTTTGTTGAATCAAGGTGTTGAAGTTATCTTTGAACTCGACTCTCAAAACGTGGCTCAATGACTCTCAAGGTCAGATTCGGATAGGATTTAGCACTTCTCTGACATTTTTAATAGTATAGATAATTTCTTAAGCTTATTAGATTATGTTTTCTTTCATTATAGTTTTAGAGAATGTAATTCTATTGCAAATATATAGCTTTGCTAAACAAGGTGCTCATAGATCATTTTATTTATAGCTTGTGTTCCCCTGGAGGATTTTCATCTCCAAACATCTCTCTTTAATAAAAGTTTGTCTTATAAAAAAATATGCTTAATAAAACATAGCAAAAGATACATAATATTTTTCTAATATATTATTCAATGAAATCAAAGATATATATACATATACAAGTCTCTTATTTTTGGAAACTATCTATATATTAGCCTAACAATTAGCTGCCTCTAATTATGCTTAGTGTACAAGGAAAGTAAAACTTTACAACTAATCTACATTTTGTAACACTTCCTTTCAAGTTGGACCATAAATGTTAAACATGCCCAACATGTTTATTCCATTCAATGCTTTTGTGAATATATCACATAATTGTTCTTCTGTCTTTGCATGACTAATGGATGTCAAGTTTTCTTAAATCTTTTCTTGAATAAAGTGACAATCAACCTCTTGATGTATTTGATTCTTTCATGACACATTAAATTTGAGGTGATAGGGTGAGCAATTTGATTATCACACCAGAATTTCATGGGTGTCCAAGACTTCAAATCAACTTTAGTTAAAAGGTGATGTACTATAAGATTTCACATGTGGACTTTGCCATAACCCTATACCCAAATTTTGCACTAGATTTGGATAAAACAATTTTCTTTTTATTACTCCTTCAAGATACAAGATTCCCACCAACAAAAACACAATAGTCCGTAGTGGATCTTCTATCAATCTTGGACCCAACCTAATTAGCATATTTGAAACATTCAATATGAGTGTGCCCGTGTTTCTTACAAAGTATGCCAAGTCCAAGTGCACATTTCAAGTAACACAAAAAAAGCATCAATTAAAGAAAATATATAACATAAGATCTATTTTAGGGCTGCCCAATATTTGGTTGCACGTGTAGACATAAATTGATGAATGACACTAACAATATAAGCAATATTTGGACATGTCACTATGAGGTAGTTTAATTTTTTCACTAATTACTTGTACCTTTTTGGATCATCAAAAGGACGATCATCATTTTTTGTAAGGTATACATTCGGAGCCATTGGCATGCTACATGGGTTGGCTCATATCTTTTCAATTTTCGCAAAAAAATTAAGAACACACTTTCTCTGAGACAAAAAGATTTATTTCTTTCTTCTTTTTTACTTCTATTCCCAATAAATAATTCAGCTAACCGAAATCTTTTGTGTGAAAATTTGTATACAAGAATGATTTGGAATTTGAAATTCTTATACTATATTTCATAATGATAATATCATCAACATAAACCACAAAAAAGATGATAACAACTATGAAATTCTTGTACAACACTAAATGATCACACTTGCTTTTCTGTAGTCTGAATTACCAAACCACCTCCTTGAATTTTCCAAACCAAGCGCGAGGACTCTGATTTAGGCCGTACAACGACTTTTTTAGACATAAAACCTTCTCATATTTCCCTAGAACAACAAACCCAAGTGGTTGCTCCATGCAAACTTCTTCTTGGAGATCATTATGAAGGAATGCATTTTTGATGTCCAACTAATGCAAATGCCAATAATTAATTGCTTCTATACAAATGAACAGACGAATGGAAGTAATTTTAGCCACGGGAGAGAAAATATCAGGGTAGTCGACTCTATATGTCTAAGCATAACATTTAGCAACAAGGTGTGCTTTAAGACAAACCACAAAGCCATCTAGATTAACTAAGAAGACCCACTTATATTCCACAGCTTTCTTTCCTAAAGGTGATTCCACCAAATCCCAAATACCGTTCCCATCTAAAGCACACATTTCCTCTATCATTGCATCATGCCAACTAGGATGAGACAAGGCTTCTTTAACGAGTTGAGGAACAAAGATGGAGTCTAAAGATGCAATAAGAAACCATGCAGATGAGATAAATAATCATAAGAGACAAAGTTACCTAGTTATCAATTAGGTAAGCACACTACATTTGCCTTTTCGAAAAGCAGTTGGAAAGATCACCTAAGACTAAATCCGATGATGGAGCTTATTAATTCAAATGTTGTAATGGGAGTTTAGGAGCTTCATGTCTCCTAAAACAGACTTATACAATAGGTGGCTTTGTTGGAGCAATTGGAGCAGGAGTATCAGCAAGAGGAAATAAGTTAATTAATTGGCAGTTTTGTTGAATAAATGAAATTATGCTAACACTCTGTTTGGATCATGATTTTTCTTTGCAAGGTATTGTTTCATACCTTGGGAAATCATGTTTGGATTCATTGTTGTTTCGTATGTAAAAATAAAATATTTGTGTTAAAAATGTAGGTATTTTTTTCAAAGGCTATTATATGTCATGTTTAACTTTAGTAATATTCTAAGACTATTATTATTATGTATCTCATATTAATTTAAGTTTACTATCTTTAGCATTAATTTCTTTATTTTGAAAACATCAAATATTAAATTATGAAAATAAATTCATAAAATATAATTAATGACTAATAAAGAAAAATGTGAATATATTTTAAATTATTAATAAAATAATCTTTATGAAGAAGTGTATTTAGATAAATTGCTTCTTTTATTATATAATAACATAAAATAAAAAACATTGAAACCATACAGTTGATTTAAATTGTATGAAATCATGTACAATAGTCATCTAAACATTGCCTAAGAAAAGTAAACCTTTACGGATAATTTACAGCCTATAACAATATGTAAGTAACATTTCTGACAAAATCGTTTTGGATACAAAACTGCTTCAAGAAAAAAAAAATAAAAAGGTGCGTCATGCAGCTCTTGGAATAGTTGTTTTAAAACTTCAGTGATGAATGTGAAATTAAACTTTGAATTGTTAATATGTGATTAACACTCTGTGCTTTTCTTTCATGTTTTTAGTACCATCTTATCTATTGTTTAGTCTCATTATCATTTAATTTCATACACACATATTATTATTTACTAATATCTTTTCATACACACACATATCATTTAATCTCAATATTTATTTGCTCTAATCTTACAGTGACTTGAGCTTCAATAATTTAACTGGTGAAATTCCAAATTCCTTGCAGAAGTTAGAATTGTCAAGGATGTAAGTGAACAAAATTATCATACTTCATCATATTTGGGTCATAAATCATTTTTTTAAAAAAGACCTTTCGCTTTTAATTGATTTTCCATAGGTTTCTTGCAAGCAATATGCTCAGTGGAACAATTCCTCCATGGATTTCCAAGATACCTAAAGTGTATGTTACTATCATCTAATATATTACCTTGTGTCTTGAACCTATTAAAGGTTGTATTAGTAGCAGTTCATGTTTTTCTCACTAGATATTTGATATTCTTCTCTACCCAAATAGCATTATCTAGACATGAGAGAACCCTAAATTCACAATTTATCCAATTTATTTTCCAAGCTCTTTCAATTTATATGGATAGAATTCATGATTCACTAATTACCTGGAAAGTAGATATATAAGTACTTCTATTATGTTAATTTGAGACAGGGAATTGTCATATAACAATTTCTCAAGTTCAACAAAAGACCTGAAGATCAACAAAAGTCTTGAACAAAACATGTAAGGAATGTTTTAGAGTTAGTTTTACCGGTGGTCACTGAACTTATAGAAAATTACGCAACGGTTATAAGAATTTTTTTTCTTATAATAATGACTGAACTTTGCACATGTATATATAAAAATCATTTTGATCGGTTTTTGGCAATGAACAGGTTGGAAAGTTCAACTGGTATGTCAAATCAACACATTATGCACACATGGCATCTAGCATGGTACTACGTCAGTATGACACATGTCATGGTTGCCAGTGGCTTGCTAACGTGGCGTGTCCAAAACAATTTTCTTCTATGTGTGTGTTGAAGTGGCAACCATATGACACGTGTCATGCTAACGAGGTACCATGCTGGACTTTCCAGCCTATCCTTTGCCGGAAATCGGTCAAAGTGATTTTTGCGTATAAGTGTACAAAGTTCAGTGATTATTATGAGAAAAAAATTTTTTTATTACTATTGCGTAATTTTGCTATAAGTTCAATGACCACGAGTAAAACTAACTCGAATGTTTTGTTTTTCTTTTTTTTTTTTTACCTTCTAGGAATCATGTTAAATCTTTTCAACTAATTCTAACTCATGTGTTTGTTCTATAACTTGCAAACGTATTATTGTAATGCTGCTTGAATAGCAATCCAAAAAGCAGGTACATGTTATTGTCATCCTAATTTAACGGTGATAACCAGATGCAAAGAATTATCACTTACAAATATCACTACAAAAAAACTACAGAATAGCGATGAAATTTAGCGAGGATTTAAAAATTTGTCGCTAAATGTACCATTTAGCGACAACATTGCGACGAAAAATGATTTTTGTCGCAAATATTGTTAGGGGCTAGTGGAAAAACAAATTTTGCGACAATTTAGCGACAAATATTTTTGTTGTAGCTAATTTTGGGCGCCAAAATTTTGGCGCAAAAAATAGAGATGACTTTGCGAGCATAAACCCCTCGCTAAAATTTAATTCATGGCTAGAATGATATATGAATCGTTTAGCGAGGACTTAATCCTCGCTAATTTAGCGAGAAACAAATCCTCGCTAAATTAGCGAGGATAAATTCCTCGCTAACGGTTAAATGGTTTGACATTTAGAACATTAATCGTTTAGCGAGGACTTAATCCTCGCTAATTTAGCGAGAAACAAATCCTCGCTAAATTAGCGAGGATTTAACGGTTAAATGGTTTGACATTTAGAACATTAACCGTTTAGCGAGGACTTAATCCTCGCTAATTTAGCGAGAAACAAATCCTCGCTAAATTAGCGAGGATAAATTCCTCGCTAACGGTTAAATGGTTTGACATTTAGAACATTAACCGTTTAGCGAGGACTTAATCCTCGCTAATTTTGCGAGAAACAAATCCTCGCTAAATTAGCGAGGATTTTATCCTCGCTAACGGTTAAATGGTTTGACATTTAGAACATTAACCGTTTAGCGAGGACTTAATCCTCGCTAATTTAGCGAGAAACAAATCCTCGCTAAATTAGCGAGGATAAATTCCTTGCTAACGGTTAAATGGTTTGACATTTAGAACATTAACCGTTTAGCGAGGACTTAATCCTCGCTAATTTTGCGAGAAACAAATCCTCGCTAAATTAGCGAGGATAAATTCCTCGCTAACGGTTAAATGGTTTGACATTTAGAACATTAACCGTTTAGCGAGGACTTAATCCTCGCTAATTTAGCGAGAAACAAATCCTCGCTAAATTAGCGAGGATAAATTCCTCGCTAACGGTTAAATGGTTTGACATTTAGAACATTAACCGTTTAGCGAGGACTTAATCCTCGCTAAATTAGCGAGGATAAATTCCTCGCTAACGGTTAAATGGTTTGACATTTAGAACATTAACCGTTTAGCGAGGACTTAATCCTCGCTAATTTTGCGAGAAACCAATCCTCGCTAAATTAGCGAGGATAAATTCCTCGCTAACGGTTAAAAGGTTTAGACTTTAGAACATGAACCATTTAGCGAGGACTTAATCCTCGCTAATTTTGCGAGAAAAAAATCCTCACTAAATTAGCGAGGACAAATTCCTTGCTAACGGTTAAATGGTTTGACATTTGCTATATGAACCATTTGATATAAATTAGATAATTATGTTTTAACTATTTTTATATAATTTTAATTTTAATTTTTAATATTTAAATTTTAATTATATTTAGTTTTGTAAATTTAGTAAATTTAATTTTTTTAGCAAAAATTAAATAAACTAAATTATTATTAATTAAATTAACTAAATTAAATTAAATTATTTTGTTATATTTAATAATATTAATTATTAATAATTATATAATTAAAATTTATATTGTTAGGAAACTATTTTTCGAAAAAATAGCTAGGAAAAAGTTCTCGCAAGATTTGCGAGAGGTATTTCCTAGCTGATTTCCTTAAAATTTTGAGCGGGACAAAACTATTGTTAGCGGGATTTTTTCACACGTTCGCTCTCTTCTCTTTAGGCCTACAAACAAAACCCTAATCTGTTCTCTACTTTCTCGTTCGTTGTCCTCTATCTCTTTCTCCCGCATCTCACTCTTTCTCGCTCTTTCACCTCATTCCATAAATCAAAAATCACAAAGTTGCTTTGGTCGGTGAAGGTATTGCATCGGTAATCCCCAATTCTGCCCTCTCGTTCCAAGATTTTTCCTTTGCTGAGCTCATGTAATTCCTTTTGTATCGTTGAAGCCAGGTAAGCAAAATCAGTTCTTGGCCACGCATCTCGCAAACTCACTGCCGGTGCTGCCACCTGCCTCTCTCTCTCTCGCTCTCTCTCTCACTATCGGTAAGAATTGCTGAGATTCGATGCTCGTTCCTCTACTTGTTTTTGAAATTTTGAAGATGCTCGTTTTGATTGGTTTTGCGTTATTTCACAGTTGGGAATATACCATATGATGCTACCGAGGAACAGCTCATTGATATCTGCAGAGAGGTTGGGCCTGTAGTGTCTTTCAGGTCAGAGATTTTATCCTCAATGATTAGTTACTAGTGATGGAGCTATTGTTTCTAATTTGTTTCCCTAGAATTTGGTGGTTAAGTATTGCATTTGAGTTATTTTCTGCTGTGAAAAGTTTTATTTAATCTTTTTTTTGGTGCGTTTTTTACTCTATCTTGCCTTTTGATTAAGTAGGCGTTCCAAAATTAGCTAGATCTTCTCTGCTAACTGTAAAAACTGCACACAGCAGTTTGGTTTTTTAAGTGAGTTTGGTTTTTTCGCTAATTGTGTGTATTTTATTATATATAAAATTTGATTGATAGCATTTCTTGAGTTTGTGCAGTTATCTGTATAAGATAATGAGTTAGGCTGAACTGTCAGGTCCCGCTTGTTGTTATCAGAGTCTAGGCTTGCTGATGAAGAATTGCAGTTTCATGCTTATCAATTTCGTCTGAGTGGCTTCAGTGTTGGGTCGACTGTAGTGCACTGGATTGCATCAAGTTTCTTTCTTATTTGCAGATCTTAATTGGCTGATCTTGATTCCCTCTTCGAATTTCAATTTGAGGTTGGGATGGTGGCTGCTGATCACTGTTATTCATCTGGGGAGAAGCGGACTGCATTTTGTTCATGCTGTTCTTGAATTTCGGTGGTTTGTTTTTTGAAATAAGTTGTACAGCAGCCTAACTCTATATATATCTAAAATTAAAAATTTTAAAAAAATATATAAAAATGAATTGGAAAATAAAAAATATTAATGGCAAAGTTGTATGGTGGCAAATAACCACATTGAAGAAGTGCAATAAAAGGGGAGCTGTAATAGTTGGGTAGGTCTGGGTTTTTATAGTGCTTTCAAGGCGTTCTTTGTTTCTTCTGATTCTTGATTTTCCAAGTTAATAAGTAAAAGATTGTCTTCTATATGAATCCAATGCAGAGGAGCTAATCATGATATTGAAGGTGAATGTGTAAGAGCAAAGGGGCCTTCTTTTTGCAGGTTTTAATTAACCATCTTCACCAACTTCTTTTTCCCACCATTAATATTCTTTAGACAGCTGAGAGAGAGAGAGAGAGAGAGAGAGAGAATTAAAGAAAGAGTCATTTTCTTGGGTTTTTGGTGATTGGTAGTGATATTTCAAGAATAAAGAACGAAACCCAGATTTGATAGTTTTTGCTAGTAATGGTTTGTTAGTGTTTCTTGAGAGTTAATGAGACATGGGTTTTATAGATATCAAGAAAAAGTTTCCATCTTTGCTTGTTCTTGTTCTTGTTCATGCTGTTGTGATCTTTTCCAATGAAAGGTTTACAGTATTGGCCATGGCTTCTACTACTCAAAATTACACAACTTATAGGAAAGTAAGTAGCTTGAGACTTGAAAGAATTCAGAGGCATTTGGGCAAGATTAACAAACCTCCTATTCTCACCATACATTGTGACTTGAAATAATTTTTAATTTTAGATATATATAGAGTTAGGACTGCATTTTGTTTTTTGACATTGTGACATGAAGTTGTTAGATCATTGACTTCAAGGTTTAGCTATTAATTTTCAATTCCTTCTAGTGCACAAAGTTTTCAAGTATTTGGGAGATTAATTGGTTATCATGGTTGCTTATTTTGAAGTCATGGTCTAGCATATTCCCTTTATTGTTTATTTTTTTTGTAGAAATTGTTTTTGCTGGATTCTCTGATGGTTTTGATACTAAGCAACCATTCTTATTCTAAGAATTTTCTTTATTTGGAATTTGTAGAATCCATTCCTTAATTCAGAGAAAAAGGAACTGAAATGGCAATCAGATTTGAAAAGAAACCCATGATTTGTGTTTGGGATTAGAGTTTTATATATAAATATTTTAATTGAATTTTATATTTCAATGAAATCAAAATATTTTATTAGATCAATTTTTTTTTAAACAATACCTAGGCCAAAATGATGGTTTTATGATCAAAAAGCTAGACTAAACTTCATTTGTGGAATAAGATTTAGGGATCTTAAACCTTAAGAAAACCCTAGCCGTCCACCACCTTCGCTGCTCCCTTGCCACTTTACTGCTACATAAAATGGATACCTTTCCATCTATTAATCATTTTTCTTCGACTATTTCTACTCAGGGATCTTAAACCTCACAACCTATTGATGGATAGAAAGACAACGATGCTTGCATTTACACTCAGGTAAGTTCTTCACCTCATTCATGTTTAAGTGGATTGCAGTTATTTAAATGGAAAGTAGACTTTCAAATTAAGAATTTAGGCATATGCATACTTGAGTGTTAGTAAAATATTGAAAAATATGTGGATTTTTATTTTTTTTTAACTTAGCTTTTACGTTTAGATTTTCGTAGTTTATCCCTAGTAAGTGCCCAAGGCAGACTCTTTTCTGCAGGGGTTTTGCCTTAGGGTTGTCTTTTTTCAATTTTTCTGTTTCTGTTTACTTTGCATCTAATATTCATCATCTTCAAATAGCTCTAAAGATCATTTCGGTATCTAAATCAGAAATGTCTTTTAATTTATTCTTTTCAGCGGTCCTCTCCTCTTTTAAACATTCTTGCCGCTTCTTTGTTAATTGCTTTATTGTTCAAGATATAATTTTTTTTTTGGGTTACAGTGGATACTCTATTTTAGATTTTCTGCCAGTGTGCTGAGATGAATCCTGAACCAGTTGATGGTAGAAACTATCTCTTTGTTAGAATGGCTTTTATGGATTGATTCTTTTCTTTATTTTATGTACCAATGTTTGTTGTCCTAATTGCCATTGACTTAATTTTATTTAGAGGATGAAGTAGAGCACAATTCCTAATACATAAATTAGGACAATGCTTTTATTAAACTAATACATAAATTTATCAATTGCCACTTTTACTAATTTCTAGGACTTGAATTGACTTGCTAATCCCGCTTCTTGAAGGCCTTTTGGTGGTTATGTCTTAGTAAAATAGGTTGCATTGAGTCCTGGAAACAGAGAAATTGGTAATATTCTCTTGTTGCCTGTATTAGATGGCCCATTTCGAACCAGCTTGCAGGGTACAAGCGCAAATGGGCTCCAGTTCTGCATTGAAAGTGGTCAGTCTTAACATTTTAATCGTTACCGTTCTTGAATTTGTACTGTTCTTTTTATGTATCGATTTTCTTTTTTGTCTAATTCTTTAGGAGATGTTAATGTCCAGACCTCTCAAGTATTTGAAGCGGTATTTATAAATTCAGGGGACAATCCCTTTGACCTCATCAAGAATTCGGTCAAGTATGTACTTTTACTGTCTGTTTTCTTTAATTTGCTGGTGCTTATTTGATCCCTTTCTATTAATATATATGGATACTGATGCAGAATATTAGAGAAGCACAAGGGAACTTTTTGCCATATCGAAAACAAATGCTGAAGCTGAAGCTGTAGCTGTGCGTTAATTGTGAGCTAACTAAATGGAAAAACCTTTGAAACAATGGGCTGCGCTTTTGGTTTTAGTTTTAATTATCTCTGTCTTCATCCGATCAACCCTCGCAGATGGCGTCACTCCTGAGGAAGCCAAACTTCTCCGTGACGAGGTATCCCAATTCCCCTTTATCAATTCCTTTCATCATTTTCTAAAATTCTTAGTCTTTCTCAATTACAAATCCAAATTCCGTCTCTTTCCTTTTCCATGTCTGTTGGATCTGCCATTGATATTGCAAATCCTTCATTCTCGATTGATCCTTGGATCTGTCATTTTAGATTTTTTTTGTACGTGTTAACATTGTTGTTCTTATTCATTTATTTTGTTTTAAAGAGTTGATGGCACTACAGAATGACTATAGTCTTGCTTTGTTTCGAATTTAGCTCTGCTATTGTTGGATGCTTAGTTGTTTCGCAGGAGATAAAAGTTTATTACTTTTGAATGTTATGTTATGTTTTTAGTTGATGGGCATCTTTTTTTTTCTTTGTAATATGTTTTTTCATGTAATATGTTATTTTAATGCTGTAGGTTCGTGATATGTTCTATCATGCTTTTGATGGATACATGACTAATGCTTTTCCACTTGACGAATTAAGACCTCTATCATGTAAGCCTATTTGCTTGCCCCATGGATTCTAATGATCATATTCACATAGATATAATTTAAGACATGCACCTAGCATCTGGACACAGTAAGAAATTTTAGTTGTTACCCGTATTGATGGTTTGTTCTTCTTTAATTTTCCATATCTGTTGCACTCTTGAACTAAATTCACAAAATTGTTTCTAAAAGAATCAACATGCATAGAACTAGGACCCAATTCAATTTTCAGATATTTTTACCGGGATTCAATGTTTATTCTGCTCTTCAGTTAGACTTTGGTTGACCTCTCCCCTCATTTTCCCTAAAGTTAGACCTTCTTTGGTGTGTGCATGTCTTCAGTTGTCTGTTTGTAATGTGCTTGCAGGAGGAGGCTGGTGTTTGCCTGCGCTACATCTAGTTCTTAATATTTTTTTATTCTAATAATTTTTATCTGTCAAAACAATAATTGAATATTGATATGAAGTCTAGATATGTGCTTTTGGTTGTTAGAGTCTGTCATTCTATCCAAGTATTGGAGTTGACCTCTGCTGCACTCTACTTGCTTGGCAGGAGCAGTGGCAGGTAATGCCTTATCTCCTCTTGGTGCTTTACACATTCATTGGCGTATGATTAATAAGTTATTGGGCATATATATGGTTTCTTATTTATCTTCTTCTTCTTCTTCTTTTCTTTTTTAAATGGTTTAGGGATGCAGAGCTTCTTAGGTCGGTCACAAGAGTCAATCAATTGAATGAATTAGGTATGCACCTATTGAACCTTCTTCAGAAGCTCAATACGGAGTTGGCTGCACCAAAATTTACAATTTCCTGCGTTCAATGCAAATAAAATCTCTTTTGATTTGAATGGCTGTAGAATGAAATCTATTGTATGCCATTGATAATTACTAATCACAATGATGTTCATTAATCCATTTAGGGTCCATAAAAGGTGAAATATGGGAAAGCTAGTTTTCCTGACAATATCTTGACAGCGAAGGATATAATTATAGCCACTGGTTCTGTTCCTTTTGTCCCTAAGGGCATTGAAGTTGATGGTAAGGATTTACTCTCATCTGCATTTCTTTACTTTGTCAATCTCTACTTGGACATGCAAAATGTTTATATTCTGGTAAATCACGATAAGAAATTATTTATACCAGCAAGGACGGACGGAGATAATTTCTTATTTATATCAGGTGGAGTGCAATTTTCTGTTAGTTAAGCATTTTATGTAAGGTGGCAACTGATTCTAACATAAGAATGATAGAAATTTTCTTATTTAGTTGTTTATATCCAAGGTTTTTCTAGATATGATGTTTTATAAGCAAAGCTTGAAGTTATTTGAGGTTACGTAGAGGCATACCATCTGATTAAAGGCTGTAGGTATTTCATCAAACAATACTGAATGGATGTGTGGTATGATAACCTTAAATAGTAAAAAAGAATAAGCTTCTAAGAATCACCCGTAAGCAGCCTAGAAGCCAATGAAATTTTGAAAATTATTGTTTCTTAGCGATTAATTTTGTGCGCACTTCGTATGCAATTGTCTGCAACTTTTTGTTTTCTTCTGTTTGTAGAGTTCTGATTCCTGCATAAATGACCGACAGGGAAGACTGTAATTACAAGTGACCATGCACTCAAATTGGAATCTGTTCCTGATTGGATTGCAATTGTAGGAAGCGGTTATATTGGTCTTGAATTCAGTGATGTGTATACTGCACTTGGAAGTGAGGTAACATTTGTTCAATTGTTTATTTTCTTCTTTTTATACTTGGACGTGTGGAGAAACTAGTATATTGCTGTAATATTTAGTTATGCAAAATATCAAAACCTTTTTGTATTATCGTAATTTTATTAAACTGAATAATTTCACAATTCTATCCAAGTTTCATTAATTAGTTGCAATTCAATCCAAGCTTCATTAATTAGTGGCAATTCAATCCATGCAGTAAAATCAATTAATTTTGGCATTTTTTTATTATGTTTTGGTACTTAATTGGTACTATTTTCTTACTTTTTCTTTTTGGCAAAGATTTATGCTAGGCAAGATGATCATGAAATACATATGTTGAATTAAAACCATTTCAATGTTTGGAAACTGACTAATTTTATTATTTAAATAACATTAAGACTGACTTTTGAAATTGGAAAAAAACTTTCAAAATTCAAAATTTTAACTAAAATTGCAAAAACTTGAAAAAAATAGATAATTTTTGTCATGAGACCTACTTATATATGATTCTTTATTGTTACTATTGTATAGGTCATATTTTACTTCTTTTTTGTATTTAGTCAAGTTATGCAAATATTGATCAGATGTTCAACATCAACAATTAGAAGATCAAGTTCTAATAATGACATTGGATGGAGTTCTTCGTTATCTGCAATCAATCACTAGACAACTATAGGAACTAAAAACAATTGGCATTTTATGAGCTATTTATGATTTTTAATTGTTACTGTTATATATGGATGTATTATTTTGGATATATTATTAGCAATGATATACACTTGTAAATAACAATTTATTCATTAATATATATATGTTTTTATATTAAATATTGAGTGAATATAAATTTATTATTTTTCAGTTTATTATTTAAATAATAAAATTTTCATATTAAATTAAGAAAACAAAAAATTTCATATGAACATTTAGCAAGGATAAATCTCATGCTAAATTTAGCAAGAACAATTTTTGTTACAAAATGCATGTTAAATTTTAGCAAGAAACTCGTCCTAGCTAAAGTTTAGCGAGGACTTTAATCCTCGCTAACTTTAGCGAGGACTTTAATCCTCGCTAACTTTAGCGAGGACTAAATCCTCGCAAAACTTAGCGAGGACTTTAATCCTCGCTAACTTTAGCGAGGACTAACTCCTCGCAAAACTTAGCGAGGACTTTAATCCTCGCTAACGTTAGCGAGGACTAAATCCTCGCTAACGTTAGCGAGGATTAAAGTCCTCGCTAAAATCAGCTAGGACGACTTTTGTTACAAAATTTTTGTCCTCGCTAAATCGTCGCTAAACTGATTTAGCGACGAAAAATCATCATTTAGCGAGGAATTTTGTCCTCGCTATTTTGCGTTTTTCTTGTAGTGTATGTTTTTTTCCCCTTAAATAATAGGAGTGAAGTTCTTGAAATGGGAAACAAACACTGCAAGGGAAAATCAAGATGTAAGTACAATTTGAAAAACAAATACTGAAAACCATGACATCAGATTTAGTCTTTTGATTAAAATTTTAAAGTGACTTGATATTTGCTTGAATATAGCTCAATAATCAAATGTTGTCCATCTATTAATTAGAAAGGTCAAAATGATGTTACCAATTAAAGAAAGAATAGGAAAATACAGATTCTCCTGGAAAAACAATTAAAACGCCAGACTGATGTTCTTGTTGCTTGCATTAATCTACATGAAGTATACTTGGATAGACAAACATAATCCGAGGGGAGAAATATTCAAACCCCACGGATTATGGTGTGTAAATATCATAGAAAGCAATGAAAAATATCATTCTTTATAACAAGCTAACATGTATGATGTGATTTTTTGATAGATCTACTGGATTTAGTATTCATATGCTTGCATTTTTCATCATGGGATTATACATTAATTGGATTAGTTTAGTTTTCGTGTTGATGGAACTCATCATGTCACATATTGAACAAAGGGCCGCCTCTAACCAAATGAATAGTGGAGTTCTTATATTGGCCTTAGCATTTTCAGTAAAATATTTCATTTTACGACCTTGTGATGCCACTTCTGTCTCCTTAATTTTCACTCATGATCATATTTTATACAGATAATTCATTGCATATAAATTGTGGGGGTCCGCGATTAGAAATTAACCCAGATATTGATGATGGGATTGAGAAAGGGATTGTATATGACCGAGATAATAGCAAATCAAAGTTTGGTAAAGGTCCGGGAGGAAAATGGGTGTATACATGTCTTGGCGATTTCTGGTCAACAACTAGCAATTCAAGTGATTACCTTCAAGAAATGACTTGTGGAGCTTCTGACAAATCTGTATACAGAACAGCTCGCTACTGCCCTGTTGCTTTGACATATTATGCCTTCTGTCTACATAAAGGCAATTACACTGTGAAGCTTCACTATGCTGAATCTGTTCATACAAAGGATAATGACTATAGCATCTCTCATAGACGGGTTTTTGATGTGTATATTCAGGTAATTTCTTGGTGTTTCTTTTTGCGAAAAAATTAAAAAAACAAAAAATTTTATCACCATTTGAGGAGCTATTGCTTTTAATCACAGGGCGAGATAAAGAATAAGGATTTTGATATTAACGCAAGTGCTCATGGCCCAAATGTGGCACATTTTGAAGAGTATCCAACTGTTGTGAAAGACAATTTATTGGAGATTCGGTTGTACTGGGCTGGCAAAGGATCTCTTCATCTTAATGGACCTCTTTTATCAGCCATTTCTGTTACTTCAAGTAATTTTAAGAAAATCAACTTATTATTTTCTTCTTACTTCTTCATTCATGGTAAATAATTTCTATTTTATTGTTAATACTGTTTTATTCAGTACACAAAAGCAAACTATCTACGGCAGAAATAACAGGGATTATATTGAGTTCTTCGGTTGTCATTTTCTTACTTTTATTGGCTTTCATGTGGAGATTAGAAGTACATCAACGGGCTATGAAAGAGTTGGAAGGTGAAATTATATGCTCATCTAAACACTTATCCGGCTGTCGTTTATAATTTTGATTGAAAAATTAATACTGTTTTCTTTTCATTTGAATAGAAATAAAAATAAACTTCCGAGACAAAGCCGTCACCCTTAGACAAATCATTGATGCTACTCGAAATTTTAGCACCAAGATGAAAATTGGTGATGGACGATTTGGAGAAGTATACAAGGTCAAAGATTATGTTATTCTTTGGTTTTTTTTTTGAATTTTTTATGGTGCAAACATCTATAATCTTCTTTATGGATGTAGGCTGAAGTTAAAGATCAGCAAATTACATTAGCGGTGAAAAAGATATATCCTAAATTATTACAGCAGGAAAAAAAAGAGGAACTACATAAGGAGATTTTCAGTAAGACATATTTTAGCCATGAGAATCTTGTTCAGTTGTTGCATTGCTACTCTAAAGGAGACAGGCATCTGCTGATATATGAATTCATGGATAATGGTTCCCTTCATAAGGCCTTGTATGATGGTAATGATTTAGCATTAAACTCATTTACAAATGGGAATTCATGTTTTGACAAGTTTTATTTTCTCCTTTTCTATATACCATATTGCATAGGTAGTTGTTTTCAAGTTATCAACTAGTATATTTGTTCGAGTTTTGTCATTTTCATTCTCCCTTTCTAGTTTTTGTAACATCAAGTTGACAGATGAAAAATACTAATTACTTGGATTTGCAGAATCCAGAACAAAACTTAATTGGGAAGCAAGATTAAATATATGCCTGGGAATAGCAAAAGGTTTAAAATATCTACATGAAAACAAGGTCAAAATTGTGCATGGAGATGTGACATCTGAAAATGTTATGCTTGATGCAAATTACACAGCCAAATTGTCAGATTTTGGATTGGCCATGGTCTATGATGATGAACCATTCATGACTTTTAAAGCTCGATATAAACTGTAAGCATATAAACTCTAGTTCTTGATCCATATTTTGTTTTAGTTTGCTTATCTCCATCGTGATTACAAGCCTGTTGTTTACTTCTAGTCTAACCAATTAAATATTGTATGACAGAGCTTCAATGGCACCTGAATGTGTAGCGAATCCTGCGTCAATTGAAGCTGATGTCTACAGTTTTGGGCATCTCTTGCTTGAAATCGTCACTGGGAAGCACAGCACAATACCTAAACAAAATAATACGACAGAAATTTTAATGAATACTGTAAGTGAATCTGACAGCATTTTGGGCTCCTTGAACTACATCTAAAATTATGTGTTAATGAATATGTAGAACCTTCCATGGCGAGTTTATTACGGGAGGGGATAAACAACAAAAAAAAAACCATGTATACTTCTGTTTAGTGCTTAGGGAGTTGCTTTCTTCATTTATCCTCCTACGTGCCATTTTGTTTTTAATCATCTTATATTATACATGACTCTCGAATTCGGAGATTTTTATCATATAATTGTGTTATTACAGGCCAAAGAATTACATGCCGAAGGAATGATCTTGAATTTGGTTCAGGGAGTATTACAAGAGTCTAGTGAGATGGATCAGGCTCAAGCTACATTAGAGCTGGCCGTGCGGTGCGGGAACACTGCTCCCAATTGTAGGCCTAAAATGTATCAGATTGTCAATGAACTAGGAAGGATCATTAGGAAGGAAAAACCATAATTTCGGAGCAAATTTGGAGGATGTTTTGTGTGATATACACTCTCTCTTGGTCTACTTATTTGATAGATGTTGATATAATTTTAAAGTTTTTCATGCAAAATTTGAGTTAATTAATAAATATTTTTATAGTTCTCAAAGTCATTTATTTTTAAACTCTACATTTTCAAAAAAGACAATTCATTAAAATAATTATCTGAAATAGACAATTCATTTATTCGTACTATCTTCTGATAAGTCAGTCTGTCATACATTATCTGTATCATACATCAAATTTTTGAACTGAGATAAGGCTATCTGAATTGTTTGAATAGTTTGATCATCATCATCATTATCATAATCATCATATGACCTTTAAATGAGCAAATCCCATATTCATTTTCTCCAATTAATTATCAAAGTCACCTGCACCTTCATCTGTGTCCAAAACACTATTGATCAATTGTTCCACAAAAGGAGAAATTAGAGCACCTGCTATTTCCATCACCTCTGAAAATAAATATATCAAGAGGCATCCCATCAAATTCTAAAACCATATTTTACTTCATACACGACCATATAATGCATCTATTGCAACACATTTTTAGCAAAGGGGATTAAATGGTTGCTTCTTATCTATAAAACAACCTGTTTATAACATTTGTAAACTATAATATGAAAAATATATTGCATCAGAATATTCAAGCTATTGCAATAATTTAAAGCCGTAAGAGTGGATCGTAAAACTATATTTTGCAAGTAAACATTTTTACTTCTAACTGTTTTTGAAGTAATCTTTATATCAAATAATCTTTGCATCATCAAAGGACTCTTGCAAGAGATGCACAAATATATAATTAATGGTATTGCAGAGACTATATATACATGCATGAAATTATAAAATTCTTCCAGAAAATAAAACAATATATAAATTTATGAAACACTTGGCAAGGAGTGAGTAGTATAGTATTTGTCGCGACCAAAAATCCTATCAATCTGCAGAGAGAGCAAATGAAAATAAAATTATGCCTCTATTAAAAAAAAAGAACTTAATATGAAATGGAAAGAGTGGCGAGTAATACCAAGTTTATTACCCAACCCTAATTTTGCATGAAAAACTCAAAATTCGGGATAAAGACCCACAAACATATATCAGCATCTGTTAAAGAAGTAATACCATTTTTATTTATTTACTCAATTTTTCCTATTTCACCATTATTTAATCCTCTAAAATTATACTCCATCCTAAGTAACTACACATTCTCTTTTTTCACTCTTAATTAAAGAATAATAACATGTACATATATTAAAGTTGTATTTTGAATTCCTAGAAAGAAAGAGCTTGTTTCTAAGCACTAGTATACTTATTTATCTTCGGATTTGGGATAGGTCTAGGGCAATCTAACGGGTTTTGGAATTTGTTTTCTTGTCCAGCCCTATCCCAAGCCCGCATAAATGAAAAAAGGGCCTAGTGTGGTTTTGGACTACACCAGGCTTACCCATTAAAAATGTTGAAATAAAAAAATTAATTTTAATTTGTAAAAAGATATATTATATTATAAAAATATACTTAAAAAAGATATAATATGTTAATAAATGTATAAATTTTGATATCTATTATAAAATTTTATTTTTTATGCATACTTTTACATGTTTTTAATTATAATTAATGAAAGTTTATATCCAAAATACATAACATATATATGTATTATGATTTGCTTGCCGGACTTGTCTCAGGCTTATTTCAATGAGACCAGGCCCACACATATTGAACCAAATACTCGAAAATAATTTACATTTAGCTTGACACCATATAATATCTCAAAGGGGGCTTTTTCTTTACTTAGCCATGGAGATAGAAGATTGATTACATAGCACGCACATTAAATTGCTTCTGCCCAAAGTTCTCGAGGAAGATTCTTTTCATGAAGCCAAGAAAGACTCATGGAAATAAGATGGGCCAGCTTTCTTTTTGCTACTCCGTTTTGTTGAGGGCTGTTAGGACATGTCATTTGCCTTTGGATGCCATTATTATCACAATATTGAAAGAAATCAGTTGACATAAATTCACCACCGTTGTCACTTCTTAAACACTTTATTTTCTGCCCCAACTCTTTCTCTACCATATTTCTAAATTCAATAAACTTGGACAGTGCTTCATTCTTTCCTTTCGAAAAATAAGTCCAAGTGTACCTTGAATAATCATCCACCAATACCATAACATAATGGCAATTGCTGCAACTTGGTGTTCTTGTTGGTCCCATCAAATCTATATGAATCAACTCAAGAGAAGTGGTTCTACGATTATATGAGCTTTTAAAAGGAAGATGATGTGACTTCTCGTACTGACAACCTTGACAAACCACATCTTTATGCACATTTTTTAGAGTTGGTAAGCCATCCAATAACTTTTTTGAAGAAATCTGTTGCAACATTTGGTAACACACATGGCCTAATCGAGCATGCCATGTTGCTGCATTATCTATTTGGCTTGTTTTCTTTACATACGCTTCCCCTACTGACATTACAAATAAAGATCCTTTCTTTTCACTAGAAAGAACAATGTCAGCCACAACACTTTTAACATTATCAAGCACTTTTACATCATTTGGACCAAATAAGACATATTTTCCAGAATTAGTAATCTGAGAAACTGAAATTAAGTTTTTCTTCGAACCTGGTACATGATAAAACGTCATTCAACTTGACACTTGCTTCCTCAGCATCAATCTTCACTGTACCTTCTTTAGCTACTGGATATGTTGAGTTATTAGCCGTGACAATAACTCGTTTGCCATCATGTTGTCGTAGTTCTGAGAATAAAGAGTCATCACCCGTCACATGATGTGAGCAACCAAAGTTTATGACCCATTCATTTTTGTAGTTAACGTAGTTGATTTAAGTTTGATTTGGTGTAAATTCAAGAGTAACATTGTCACTTCCTTTAACTACTTCAATTGTAAAACACTACTCCCAGTTGAGTTGATCACTTCCATCATCTTCACAAGCAGCATTTACTCTCGAGAGCTTTGTCCAACAATTTCTCTTTATATGTCCAGGCTTTTCGCATCTGTAACATCTAATAAACCTGCTACCTTGAGGGCTATTATTGAGAGCTTTCTTTCTGTTTGCATCTTCTTCTGAATTACTCTCATTCGACTTTCCTCATGAGAAAAGAACCGCATCTTGTTCAACACTAAAGCTTTTGGCCATTTGTTTAGCCAAAGCTTCTTGATTGGAAAGTAGGCTCTCTAACTCTTCAACTGATAGTTGTTTCTCCCATCCTTGTACAGAGGTGACATAAGGATTGTATTCCTTCTACAAACCACGAATGAGAAATCTCCTCAAGCAAGCTTCACTTATTTTCTCATCTGGATCTAGTTTGGATATTCAGCACAAATATTTTTTACCTTCAAGAAATATTCTGAAATTGACATACCTTCCTGTTTCATCATTGCCAATTCATTTTCCAAGAACTGTAACCTTGCTGTATTTTTCTTTGAAATAGCCTTTCTAGAGTATCCCAAACTTCCTTTGGAAAGTTTACATCACGAACATGATCAATAAATTCTTTACTGACCGAAGTCCTTAAAGCAAACAAAGCTTTCCCGCATTTAATCCTCCATCTCCTTTGTGACTCGGCATTATCAGGAGTGTCAACGGGAATCTCTGTATCGGCTCCAGCAATTAGTTCCCACAAGTCTTGACCTTGAAGAAAAGCTTCCATACACATTCTCCAATACTTATAGTTTGTGCCTATAAGTTTCTCTACACCATATTGTGTGTTAGCACTATTTCCTCCATTCACCACCTCCATATGTAGAGATACAATTTAAGAATCAAAGAGATGAGAACCTTGAATAGGCTCTGATACCATATAATAAATAGTGCAGAACCTTTAAGAAGACACACAAAGAGCAGCAATAATATTTGGAGAATGAACTGATTCTTGTTATTGCTTAACACTAAAGCATTACATAAGATGTTGAATTTAAAGACTCAAACATAAAAAATTCTGTTGAAACTAAATAGCGTAATATCTTACCAAACCAGAGCAAAGTGCTCTGTTATTGACACATAGGTACTAACCAAGTCCACTACAAAAAATTAGGAACAGAAAATCTAACTTAGTTAACAGAAATTTGACTTAGTAAGATGCACTAATTTTCAAGAATCCTAATATGAAAAAAGAGAAAAGTAGTTTTTTCCCTTTTTTTTGTATAAAAAAATGGTAAGAGAATATAAAATGACAAAAGAGCAAACAAATAGGAAAAAAAAATTATATATCTGTAAGGATGCTTAATCCATAAAAGACGTGGGTTGAGTTGTAGAAGTAATCGGTGCATACTAAATTAGTAAAAACAGAAAAAAAAATAATAATAATAAGTTGACAAAGTCAAAGCAATAAAAAACATATGAACAATTGAATAAAGTTGAATTAATGGTTTGCTTCAGGAATTGAATGAACTTTTAATTATTGTTTTAATTTTGACATACACATTGAATATGGATATACCCATTTTTCCTTCTTTAGGTTTCTGCAACTTTATCATACAGGTAGCCGTAGAAGGAAAAAAGAATACCATGCATGTTAATGCACTGCACATGATTTGGCTAAAAAATAGAACGGAGATAAATTACCAAAGTTTTTCTTTTATTTCTTTTCTGTTATGGGTAGAGAACGGGGAGTTGATTGAAAGGAAAACTTGTCTTTCTTTTTTCTACAAATTGCATTTTTGCATTATACAAATTGAAAGAACTGCATGAATGCTTAGACCAGTCCATGAATCTTTCATGGAAAAAAACCAATAGTGTATTGCATGGAGCTAATAATTGTCTATATTCACTACTTTTTTTAATTTCTTTTAACTCATTTATTTTATATGTCATTCTCCTATTGTTTTGTTTTGTTTTGTTTTAAAGGATCCAATTTAAATATATGTTTTGCTGAAGTTGCAGTAGTTTCTAAATCGAAAATGAAACAATTAATACATGGTCTAGGTACTCTGTGTTACTTTTGTTGCAGAAACAATTAATTTCATGTGCTCTCACTAATTTAAGTATTAATATCATTAACCTTGCAATTTAAAGACTAAATTATATTTTTATTTAATTCAAATTCTTAAATTCTAATAAGGAAAATGAATAAAAAGTATTAAAATCGACAATATTAAATATTTTTGTATTTTCTTAAAATGTCTAAATTGCAAAGTAAATTAAACCAAATTTTGTTTTCAATATATGGACGGATGGCAGTTAACGGTCAACTGTATGCTTTATGGGCAATAATAATTATTCATTTTAAACTTTTATATCCAAATTACACTTTTCTATATAGTTAACAAAATCATATTAATATCTTTACGTACGTAAAATTACATTTCAAAGCGGACAAAAGCTTTATTATACAGGTAGCCAGCGCTTAATTTTAGAGATTTCTTTATAAATACCTAATATATATATATATATACACACACACACTCTCATATTTTTCAACTTCCTTAAATACCATTTTTTTAAATTTTTTATTTCATAATTGGTATTTTTTAAACTTCAACTTTAAAAAATACTCCACATTTCAATTTAAATAGTGCATTTTCATTAATCTAATTTTTTAATTAATTTAAATAAAAAAACCCAAATAATTATATTTATTTCATTTTGTAGTTCTCATCACTAACTTGCTTTCTCAATTTTTTCTTTTCTTCTTTTCTTTTTTAATTTAAAAAAAAAATCTTTTCCTGGATATATTAGACAGCTGCCACCCCACTAGAAAATTAAACATGCAATTCATAATGTCCAGTTTATAGGACACTGACGAGGATAAAAAGATTAATTAAGTTTTCATTTTACTGTTTTGAAATATCTGTAACTTCTCTGCTCCATAGTTTATAGTTTTATGTACAGGAAATTATGGACGAGGATTTCCTTCTGAAACTAATGCTTTGCAGAGGTGAAGAGAAAGATTGAGGTGAAGAAATTAAAATCACCATCAATGGAGAGTAGAGAGAGAGATAGTTGTTAAGTTGTATAAATGCCAGCTCTGATTTCTCTGAGTTGCTCACGTGTCAGTTCTTAAATGTGTTTTGACTTTGTTGAATCATATCAATCACAATGTAAAGCTTTATATTAGATTTGCTTTATATATATATATATATATATATATACAGATTTCTTTTCTTAATAATTTGCAGCCAGAAAATTAAGTACATTAATTATTAATCAAATAAGTAAATCTCCTTCTTTCGTTAGCTTAGATTTCTTTACCTCATTCTGTTGCCCAGCTAAATAAATAACAATTTAAAATAATATATATTAATTTTTTTATTCTTTTTTATCTTTCATTTTTAAATAAAATTCAAATTATATTTACTTATTACTTTTAAATTTTTAATATAATTTAATTTATTTTTTTCAATAAAGTTAGAATAAATTAGGTTTGATAAATTAGTTTTAATTATACAATTTAATACTAAATTTAATTATATTTATTATTTCTTAATTCTGATAAAAATAATAAAAATAACAGATAAAAAAAATGAAGAAAGTAATATATTTTTAATACAATCTGCTAATAAATTTATATGTTCAGTAAGTAAATGCTGCTCCCAACTGCTGAAAATTATGCTTTATTACTAATTAAAGAAATTACACAACTAGAATTCTCCTTCAAAAATTAAAATATTCTTTTCTTGGCTCTCTTTTATTAGTATAGTTAATTCAGATTTTCGACTGAATTTCATGTGCTCTCTTTTAGTTTAGCGTCCCACTTCTTGGATTTTATTTTATGACTTTGGTTTGGTTGACTTATAATCGTTTTTTTTTTTTTTAATCACAAAGAAGGTTTCTTAATTACCTCACTCATACTACCAAATTTAGTTCAATTAAATTCATAGTGTCTCACTAATTTAAGTATTGATATCATTAACCTTGCAATTTAAAAACTAAAGTATATTTTTAGTTAATTTAAATTCTTAAATTCTAATAAGAAAAATGATTAAAAAGTATTAAAATCGACAATATTAAATATTTATGTGATTTCTTAAAATATCTAAATTTATCATCTAGTATTGTCTTTTTTTTTTTAAGGAAATTATGTGAGGCCTAAAGTATTAATTTTAGCAGTGTCTGTTTCAGATGTTTTCATGGATAAGTTTAGGGGGTGAGCAAAAAAAAATTAAAAATATGATTAACTGTAAAATCGACCTGAAATCAAATCGATTTTTACGGTTAACCGATCCGATGGACTCGATTACGGTTTTTAATTTTTAAATTTATGGTTAATGGTTACGGTTTAAGTTTTTAAGTACAGGTTAACCGTTAGTCCACAGTTAACCGGTTCTTATATATATATATATATATATATATATATATATATATATATATATATATATATATATATATATATATATATATATATATATATATATATATATATATATATATATATATATTTTTATTTTTATATCTTCAATTTTTTTTCTATTTATCTCTAAAATTTATATAAAATAATACTTTAAAATATATTTTTATTTTTATATCTTAATTTTTTATATTTTCTATAAAATTTATATAATACTTTAAACTAAATTTATATTATGTCATTTTCTTTAATTATATAGCAATATTTATATATAATATCCGATTAACTTTTATATATGCTGTTTTAAATCACATATTGGTGTTCATATTTTACTTAATAGTATTTAATTACATTTTCTTATATTTTAAAGTTTATGTTATAATATTTAATATTATCCAAAATTTTATTTGACTTACAATCAAACATATTAATTTCCAACAAATATCAAATTTATTTTATAATATTAGCTATTAATTTATTAAACATGAATTTTGGTTAGTAAATTATATTTGTCTCATAATTTTTATATTAAATTACTTTGCACATTTGAAATTGAATTGAATCTTATCTAATTTTTTTTTTTATAATTTTATGTTATAAATTTTAATGGTTAACCGAAAAATATTGGTTAAGCAAACCGAAAAATCAAAATCAATAAAATGGTAAACCGAATGTAACGGACTGGTTAATAGTTAGTGATTTTAAAAAATCGATATTAATGGACTGGTTAATTTTTTTGTTCATTAACTGGTTAACCGATCCATGCTCACCCCTAGATAAGTTGGGGTCACCTTCCATTTCCTCCGAGGGCTCCGACTATTGCAATAAGACAGATCGTGGTAGTATTAGGGTTCGATGCGACTGTACCTATAATAACTACACAATTTGTCATGTTACTTCCATGTATGTTGTTTCTTTTTATTATTATTATTATTATTAGAGTTAATTTCAAAATAAATCTTAAACCTTCTAATTTATTTTTATAATTTAATTCTCCAATTAAAAAGGATTACAATTTAACACTTAATTTTTAATTATGTTTTAAATTAAAAATTCCATTAAAAATTTCATCCAAAACGGATTTAATATTTTAGAATATTATGTGAATCTCACATAATATTTGGTTAGTTTTGAATGAAATTTTTAATAGAATTTCTAATTTGAAATATAGTTAAAAGTTATTTCTAATTTTTTATTTTTATTTTTATTATTATTATTTTGTCAATTTAACTCATTGATTTTTATATTGTAGAGAAGCAAACGGCTTGGACTTACCTGATGGAGCCATCCATGAAGATGTTTCTAAGCTCAAATATCTACGGAAACTGTGAGTATCATATTTTTCGCATATTTCTTTTTAAATATAAAAAGCTCTATTATAATTTATCATAATATACATTGTGTATAAGTATAATGTTATTTTAATTTTTATCGTCTTAATACTGAATTCTTTTAAAGGATTAATAAAATTATGATGTAGATTAAAAAAATTACTTACTTTAACGATTTTCTTCTTATTTTTTTCAGCATTTGCTTAATAAGTATTCATAATACATAAAATTTAAAAATATAAATATATAAAAAGTGAATAAAGTAAAACAAAGCATAATAAAAAAAAAGAATGTATTTATCATTTTTCACATTTTATAGAATTCAAGTATATGTTTTAAACCTCTAAATCCCAAACAATTTACTTGTTTTTCTCAAATACAATACATATATTTCACTTAGTTTATTGTACTTTTTTCTTAAATTCACTCATTTATTAGCTCTTTTTTTTATATTATAAATTTGATTTTTTTATTCCATTAAATTTCTGTAGCAGATTTGGGTTTTCAACTACACTCTAGCATTTGAGTTGTTATTTCAGTAATTGAATAGCTAAGTGAAGTGATGGCCGAATGGTTATTATTATTGTTATTATTCCGCACGTGTATTTGTAGTTATTCATGTTAGCACAACCTCTTCTTGTACTTGTATAAATATGGCTTTGCCACATCAATAATATATGATCGATCATCAGTTCATCACATGCTATCAGAGCCAAAACAAAACAAATAAGAAACCCTCATCATGACCAATGCACCAAAAGAATACTCAAATTATAAATTTTTTATTTTTTAATTTTTTTTTTATATTAAAAATGACAATGGTAGGTAGTAATAGTATCGCTGTCAAAATCACATGATAGTTGGAAAAAAAGTCCATAGAAGCAAAACAATTACTCCTCTGTCGTTACTCTCTTTTGTACTCTATTTCTTCATTTCTCTTCTCGCCCTAATAAGTAATTACTTATTAATCTTGAAACATTGTATTTATCTTTAATTCACTTTGATTTCATAGCATACGTTGTTTCGTCTTTTAGGTGTTTGGACCAAAATCAACTCACTGGTAATATTTCTTTGGAACTCGGACTTGCATGGGGTATTAAAGATTCGTAAGTTTTTGCATGGAAGTTATTATAATTATATTTTAATTTTAACGTTATATATATATTTTGTGGTATAAATGGACGTAACTGATACCATTCTTGCATTTAAAATTTCCATGGTTGAACAGTCTCTTAACACCTTGTCTGGATAAGACAGTTCATGTGATAAAGGTTTTATATAAAACTCTCCCATATATATATATATATATATATATATATATATATATATATATATATATATATAAACAAAATTGTCTGGTTAATAATATTATATTGTTTGTTATGGCATTGATGATTTTTTTTAATAATTTGATTAACTATGTTCCTGATTTGATTTGTTATGATATTGGCTGATAATCAACTGAATGGTGTCATTCCAAAAGAACTTGAAAACATTACTAATCTTTCGTATCTGTCATGTGATTTGATTTATATATACAATTGTATACAAATAATCATTTTGAAATATACAAAAAGTGAAAGGTACAACTCTTTTTGTTGTTGTATTGATTTAATTTCCAACAATCTGACCGTATACTTGCCTGAAAATTTTGAAACACTCACAGGACTACAAAAATTGTAAGCATAAATTCTCATGGGGTTATAATCATTAATCGAACTCATGTGAGTGAGAGCACTCATCTATTATTTGGAAAAATAAAAAGCATAAATTGAACTAATTCCAAATGCTAAATTCGATTGTTAATTAGATACTTTATTGATATTAGTTCGTGAGCTATAACATTTATTGACTTTCTTTTAATCATTCAAAACTTGATTTAGTTTGAAATTTGATAAGTGTGAATCAAATGAAATTGAAACCTGTATATGGTGTCTAAATGAAAATGATAGTCAAATTAATTTTTTTCAAATGGAATTTAGGCTGAATTTGTGTGTGTGTGTGTCTATATATATATATATATATATATATATATATATATATATATATTCATATTCATTTCTAAATATATATATTTTTTCATATATATTCCAGGTTCTAAGTGACATTAAGAAATTGAAGAGTTGGCTGGATGAGAAAAAGCTGAGCAGAGGAAGTGAGTTTTATCAAAGCTGTTATCGTTGAATTTACTACTGCTGCTATTGTAGTTTTTAGTGCACATCTTCAAGCTTCTCGAGGTATTTGGCTGTTGCATGTTAATTTGTCGATATAATTTTGGATCAACAAATGCACGTATATGCATGCTTTTGTTGTCTATAATTTTCAGATTTAGTTTTACTTTGGCACTGCAACAAGTTCCTCTTAAAAGAGAGCAAAGGTAGCCTTGTATTATCCTTCTTTGCAATGTAAGTATTAGGCTTTTAACACTGCTTCATACCCAGCCACACTGCTGCATATGCATACTTTTGTTGTCTATAATTTTCAGATTTAGTTTTTCTTTGGTCCTGTAACAAGTTCCTCTTAAAAGAGTGCAAAGTTAGCTTTGTATTATCCTTGTTTGCAGTTTAGGAGTTAGGCTTTTAACACTGCTTGATACCTAGCTGCACAGTTTTGGACTGTTTCATACCCCTGTCATACATTTCTTATCTTAATTTTTTTCTTTAAAAAAAAGTCAACTTATGTAAAATATTTCTACTATGAATACAGATACAAAAACCTAATGAGTGATATTGATTTATCATGGACAAAACCTACACCAAAAACATTTTTGTGACAGTTACAATGAAGCACTGGTGAAGCTAAATTTAAAAGATTTTAGGTTGAAATGTGTTAAAGCAGCTGCTAAGAGAAGTTGGGTTTGCTATGTTTGTGTAAGTCTAGAAAGTTGCGCTCAATAGTTGTGGTTTCCCCATTGTTACCTCATGACGGCCATTTTAGGGTTCTCCATCCTACTATCAAAATCCGAAGACTTATTACTCCTCTTCTCTCTGACTCTCCACATCAAGTGGAATTGGCTTGGCCGAGTTGTCACTTGCTTAGATAGTCCACCATCTTCATCCACTTGGACTTCTTTGGCCTTTAACTTCAAATTTAATTTGGGGCTTTCTCCTTCTTGTTCCTCAGACACCTACTATCATCTAAAACTTTGGCTGTCAATCCATTTAGCTTGAAAATTGGGTTATTAAAACTTTGTGGCTGATACCATGTGGGAAATCAAACTCATAGTTTCTGTGTATTGAGTTAAAAATAAAGGGAGAGATTATAAGTTCATATATGCTCCTTGCTTGAAACATCAATAGTTTGTCTGGTAGAGTATCTTATAAAAGGCTTGAAGCACCAAAATGAGATACTGCTTTTCCTAATTGCTCATGTTATTTTCCTGTATATCCATAGATGCGTTCCACCCCAACTTAGGGCCTTTCTGTCTAGATTTATTTGAAGCTGAACTAAAACCTCTTTTGGTCTTAAACACCTGCTGACAACTATACACATGATAGAGGATGCCATAAATATAAGAAATTATCTTTAAACTTGTCAATGCGTATCGTTAAATTTGTCAGTAAGAACAATATTCATCTTCTAAAAAATTGCAGTTTTGAAGCCTACACTTAATTGCTTCTTCTCTGTGCCATAAAACCACTCATATAAGCTATTCTTAGGGTTACTTGGGAAAAATTAATTTCTTGATTTGGCTTTTCTTGTTTCCCTAGTATGTATGCTGCTTTTAAGACCTTGGCCATCGAAGCTGAGCACCTTCAACTAAACTTGATAAGTAAGACCTGCTTTTCAAGCATCTTTTGGATGCAAAGTAACCAGAGATGAACAAATGATTATACTTGGATCTGTTTTGGTCCTTGCTATTGATACTAAATTGGCTTACTTTATTTAGGACTACCAAACTGGTGCATATAGATTTTGGAAGATGCTTATGGAAAGAAAGAGTAAATGAGTAGGGAATCCCATCTTGGGATGGCATTTTAGGTTCAATACTTGGGATATTAATGAGGATGTTATTTAGGATATTGTGTAGTGTGAATGGAGAAGTAGAGTGTTTGAAAGGTTTCTTTTCTGTTTTTTTGCATATTGTGGTGAGCAATTATAGCTCTGTAGACCATTCAACTTAAAAATTAATGTAAGAATTTGTTTTGATGATCCAGAAGGAGTCTGTTATTGCAAGTTTGCAATTTTGGATCAGCTGTTCGAGTCTGATACAGACATGAGTTGAGTGAGTATAAAGTCAAACAAAAAGGCTAATATTTGTTGATGGAGAGACACGAGTGAATCATTCTGTTGTTGCAAAATTTCACAATCGAAAAGCCTGTTGTGGTTATCTTTTATCAACTGGGGACCTTGCTTTTCCATTAGACTTGGTTTTGCCATATCTTGCTGTCGATTCGCATAATTTGTTGTCTGTTCAGAATTCAGAACCTGACTGCTGCCATTTGTGCACTGATTCTGCTTACTCCCCGCCTTAATTATCTTAATTGTTGTAAGGTGTGAAGTGATATCATCCCATGCTTTATTGAAATATTTGAGGTTTTAGTATAAATCAATCAATTTTAAGACTTGATGTTGAGAACTTATGCATTAGTGTGTGTATGTGCATGTGCGAATGTGAAGACTTTATTTCATTTATTATTTTCCAGCCCAATCATTGGAAGTTCAGTTTATTGGATCCAAATGTTGGTTACTTAACATGATTTTTGACTTCTCAACAGGACATCAGGATTCAGCAAGCCAGTGTTCACATCTGAAGAAATATACAAGAAGTTATACGACCTTCAGGATAAGGTAATTAATTATTGGCAAAGTTTTCGTCTAATTTTAATTAGAATGTGAAGAGGACATGTCAAGTTTATTCCCCCAACCCCCTCACCCCACCATGTCAAATTGGTTTCTGGTTTGCTATTTCGTAGGCTGTGAGTGTCAACAGAGTTCCAAAGCCAAAGCCCAGGGTGGAGAAACCTAAGAAGAACGATACTGAGTCAACTGGAGAGAAGTCGAACAGTTCCAATTCTTCTACAGAGGAGAGCCCTGAAGGTGAAAAATCAACAGCAGAGTCAGGTGAAGAAAAAGTCAACACAAAGTCCGAGGCTCACAATGAGTTATAATTTTAACTTGATGAACGTATACCGGGAACTTGGAATAGCTAGATTTCAACTGAATATGTGGAGGCATGCAAAGGGAAAGAGGGGGAAGACGCATTCCTGCATATTTATTTAAACTATCCACGAAATGCACAGAGCTTTTTCTTCTCCTGAGGGACAGAGGCTTGGCCTATCATGAACTCTAAAAAATTATATCTATAAACTTTCCTTCTAACAACTGCTATGAAATTATACACACAAGAGCCAAGGGCATTTAGTATCTGCCTTTTTGGGGAATTTTGCTAAGCTTTTATGTATTTAGATTTTAGAGTACAATCTAGTAGGAATTTTTAAATTGAGATTGAGAATCCTAACAATTACTACATAATATTTTGAAAAATATAAAGAGATTATTTTCATATTCTGGGGTCATTAATTGACCAAACTACATATTATTTTGCTTATTTTCAAGTCTTTTTGTGGACATCAATCCATAAAAGTGCACAGCTTTACATTTGATGATAATGCAGTATTTCACACCGGCAAACATAAGAATCCATGCCAGTTTTTACATCTTCCACACATGCATAGTCATGATTAACAATAATACTTGCAGACCTCATGTGATGCATATATTGCTGCTCTAGTTTTCATCAATACTTGTTGTCGGGTGGACACCTCCAGATCCTGGGATTGCTGTCGGGATCACCTGGGAAATTTTTCACATGGGGACAGCAGCTGATCTCAGCATAGCGTAGGGAAGGCATCTTACCTTTCAACTCATTCCAGTCGACCTGCAAGTATGGTAGAAGGTTCAAATATAATCGCTCAAGGGAGTTGTAGGTATTGGTTGTAGGGAATTCAACTATATTTCTATCCTCGATCCACAAATGCAACAATGTATGTAGATCCTGAGGATTGACCCATGCTGGCAAATTTTCATGATGGTACTGCCTGAGATTCAGCTCTTGTAGCTCCTCTGAAGGCAAAAGTTTGTTTAGCATCTCCAGTGTGTTTGTCCGTTCCTCACCTTTTGTGTCAAAATCAATAGACAAAACTTTGAGCTTCTTGTGCTTTGAAAGGACTTCGCATTGTTGTTCTGTTATCTCACTATCTTTGCTTAACTTAATGTGCAATACTTGTAAGTTCTTTAGTTCTTGAAGCTCAATGAGCTGACAACTTCTTCTGTTTTGCCGGTGTACAAGTCCCAATCCATACAATTCTTGAAGCTGAGTGAGCCTTCCTAATCCACATGGTAAGTGTAGAAGAGACTCACAAGCACCTAGATTCAATACTATCAGTCTTTTCATATAAGTGACCGAAGGACTTAGCTTAGACAGTTCAGTGCATTTAGTTAAAATCAAAACCTAGAGGTTTTGGAGTTTGCAAATCGAATTAGGAACTTCCTTGAGCCTCGCAGATTCACTTAGATTGACGTATGCGAGCCGTTTGAGGACCGTAATCCAACTAAAGAGACTCTTTAAAGAATCCTCATCTAGCTTATTGTTGGAGAAGTCCAGCACCCTAAGTGAACGCAAATTCTTGTCCAATTTAGTTTTATCCATACTCAGCATCATTGTCCAATTTAGTTTTATCCATACTCAGCATCAATAGTGCCCTCAGCCTTGGATTTTGGTTTAAGAATTTTGCTTGTGTTTCACTTGTGCACCAAAACCATCGAGCTTCTATAGAGTCTTGCTCGGGTTGGTTATTAGCTCTACAAAGTTTCTCCTTATTTGTCATAATAATTGTCAAATCTCGTACCAGATCATGCATCTTGCAACTATAAAATCTTCCAGTACCATACCCATGCCCATCAAGAACTTCAACAAGGCATCTGCTGACCAGATTTGATAGGCATTCGAAGCCCATTTCTATAGCAGTTTTTTCATCATTTGCTCGGATGAAACCCTCTGCAATCCACCAATGGATTAAACTCTCAGCATGCATGACATAATCTTCAGGATAAATAGAGAAACACAGCAAGCATTGCTTTAAATAACTTGGAAGTGCCTTGTAGCTCAGGTTCAGTGAAGCCATTACAACCTTATTTTCTTTGGTGAAGTTGGGTTTACAAAAATCCCTTACAAATATCTTTCCATCCTCGTAAACTATGAGTGGATCCAAGCAACCCTCCTATTGTTTTGATTACCAATGGAAGTCCTCCGCATTTCTTCACAATGTCTCTTCCCAGTTCATCATATTCTTTGACTTCAAGGCCTCGCTTCTCGATGCTCAACATCGCATATTTTTTGAACAATGACCAGCTATGATCATCACTAAGAGGAGTGGGCCTATGAACTTCATTGACTTCGATGTTAGATGTAATTCTATTGTCTATGGAGGTGATAATAATGCAACTTCGTTTGCTAGTTGATTTCGGTAGAGCAGATAACATGTCTTTCCACATGTTCGATCCTGCACCTTGTGCCAGATATCTTCTAGAATAATGAGGTAGTTGCTGTCTTTCAACAGTGAAGCAATCTTGCTAACATGTTCCTTCCTGATACTTCGTGCGATTATTGTGCACAAGGTTCTCCCAACCGTTGTAATATGGTCTGCAATATCACCTCCTTTTTAAAGGTTTGAGAAACTGTAACCATAATTTTCTTGTCGAAATGAGAACGAATAACAAGATCATAAAAAATGATCTTAGCCAATGTGGTTATTCCTTGGCCACCCATCCCAACTATGCCAATCTTGTAGAGATCACCGCAGTTCGAAGACAAAATCCATTTTTTGATCTTTTTCACATCATGTTCAACTCTGATTCATCAGATTCTGGCAGATGATCACGATAAGACTGTTTTTTCGCATCATCTGCATTTCTATTTCCACCACTTGGTGCGCTAAAATGCTTATTGAAATAATCTTGTCTCCTCGATCCTTTGATTGATATACTCAATTTTCTTGTGGGTTTTTAAGCGAAAGAATAAATTATAAGGAAGGAAATTGGAAAAGCGTCCATTACTACTATATTGTCTTTTAATAAGGCAGTCTGTCCATACATCATCTGCCTCATACATCAAATTTCTGAACCGAGTTAAGGCTATCTCAATACGTTGATCATTCACCTCATCATCATCATCATCATCATCATCATCATCATCATTATTATTATTATCATTGTTATTATGGTTAGCATCAATTATGACCTTTATATTCGCAAGTCCCATATTCATTTTCTCCAATTGATTCTCAAAGTCACCTGCACGTTCAGCTGTGTTCACAACACTATTGATCAATTGCTCCACAAAAGGAGATATTAGACCACCTGCTACTTCCATCACCTCTGAAAATAAATACATAAGGAGCCATCCCATTAAATTCTAAAAGCGTATTTTACTTTCTACACTACAATATAATGCATATGTGGTAGCACATTTTTAGCAGCAAATCTAAAATTGTTACTTTTTATCTATAATTTTTAATATTTTTAAATTATAACATGAAAATATATATTGTATAAGAATGTTCAAACTATTACAATAATTTAAAACAGTAAAAACATATATAGCGTCGATAAAGCTGTTGCTATAAAAAAATTGTAACATTTTTACTATATTTTGCAAGTTCTATTCACTACTCTTATATTCAACTTTTAAAACAATAACATGATGAATCTTCTAACACTATCTCATCTGTCTTTGAGGAAACGTATTTAAAAACAAAAATATCAAACTTTTGTTTTTTTTATTTTTTATTTTTTATAATAATAAAAGATATGCAATCTTTTATATCCAATAATTTTTGCACCATCAAAGGACTCTTGCAAGAGTAATATACATGAAATAATAAAATCCTTGTAGAAAATAAAACAATAAATAAATTTATGAATTACCTGTCGAGGAATGAATGTAAAAATCCTAACAATCTGAAGAGGTAGAGCTATAGTAGGCAATGGGGAAGTTTAGCTCTCTTGTTGCCTTGTCCGGGAAACCTTACAAATTAAGTTTACTTTTTCATTCTAAAAATTAATTAAAGGCTGCCATTGTCATTGAGTTGGGCTCCACCATGAATCGAAAACAAATTCGAATTGTCCTGAATTTTTATATATAATTTATATACGGTGTATGTTATATTTTATCTTAATATCTTAATGAAGTGGAATAGAATTACCTTGGAGATCGACCCAATTAAGACATGACCCTAATGTGAAATTAAGACATGGGCCAACATAATTCTGTAAAATTGAGAAGGAGAATAGGAGAAATAGACCCGTCTGCCTACTTTGAATGATCTTCCATTCTCATACTTGACAGCCTCAAATGGCAAATTTCTCTATCAATATAATAATAATAATATAGATATTAGATATCAGTCAACAATCAATACCCACCCTCTGTCTTCTAATATTTTAATTTATTTTATTAATAATTTGATTCGTTTGATTTAGTTGTCATTTGTCAATTTTTGACAGCAATTGTATTGGCCCATGTCTTAATTACTGAAATAAATAAGATGCAGAACCTTGAAAATCTCATTGGGTGGCAAAACATCACTCAAAAATCGCCTTCAAGGATCCAAGAGTATCCACAGGCGTATGAATTAGTATCTTCGTAGGCCATTGACTCATTCGCCGTATCCGTATTCTTTATAGTCCAAAAGTAATTAACCGACGTTAAATTTTTTATCTTTTTTTTATATATATAAATCTTCCGAAGTTAAATTTTTTACACTTTTTTTTTTATAAATCTTCTAAATTATGTCTCCTAAATGTGGCAAATGGACAGATTAGACGAATTTGAATTGAATCATTAATGGATTGGATCATTAATGAGTTGGGTTGATTTGGATCGATCCATAAATATGCAAACCTTTCCGTCGGATAATATTATATTTATTTTATTTCTCTTTGTTTCTCTTCTAAAAATTAATATATAATTATATATACATATACATTTTTAGTGCAGAAAAATCAAATCCAGGAAATTTAGCTATGGTCCTACATATAGTGACTAGGCCAACATAAATATAAAATATTAAAATCTAGTTCTCCAACTTTAATATAAATTCCTATTCTCCAACTTGTTACCCAACTCTTGCCTTCCCAGCTTCTGAAGGAAGTTGCCACTTTTATTTCCTCCGATTAAATTATTATCTCTTCGTTTCTCTCGCTATTTATACTCACCCATTGGTTAATACCCAATGAATTAAAATTTTTGAACCTTAAAAATATTGATTGGATTAATATTCAATAGATTAAAAAATGAGATGGATTAATTTTGAATTGATTCATTGAGTATTGAATTGAGTTGAAAAATAAAATGGATTAATTTTGGATTGACACAATAAATATTTATGTGAATTGAATTGAGTTTGGTCAATTTTTTTTAAATAAATTTAGATTGATTCATGAATTTGGGTTAATTTTGTCAGATTTAATGTCTCATTTTCATTTACATCGTACCACGTGTATATATGTATATATATATATAATTGTTGTAAAAGTGGACTGAAATACAGGGCATATTCATCTACATCGTCCAATCAAATGGATGCGATTTCACTAAATTATCACTTTATAAAAGTTGTAATATAAATTTATAAAAAAATATCAAAGTAAATAAAAAATAAAATAGTTTTCTCCCCCAATTGTCTACGTTTAAAATATTGCGAAATCTCAAAGAAAATTTTAAAATTTGACCTTTTGGGTAAGTAATAAATATATTGGGAATTAGATGGGTTTTGCTGTGGAAATGGCATACTTCAAAAGAGAGAGTTGAGCCTTTTGTCGGGTAGCCAAGATGGGAAAGGAAAATTTTTATTGCACTACTAGAAAGTACTATTGATTATGAGTCCGATAATATAATTTAAGATGAAAATGAAACTATTTAAGTCAATAAAAATAAATACAAAATCATAAAGAATTGACCAAAATTTTGACCGGCTAGAAAATATTATACAGATCTCATAAAATTATTCTGATTGCATGGAATCTCTTGAAATAATATAAATAAATTTTTAGAAGTAAAAAAATTAATTTTTAGATAAATTCGAAAAATTAGCTTTCAGACTGATAATTTAATTTTAGGCTCTGAAATATATTAAAACGAACTCTTTTTGGGCTAAAATTTTAAAAACAGCCTAAATAATATTTTTAGAATAATTTTGATAAAAAATTGACAATAAAATAAATTAGATCAATTATAAGTGGATAAATGGATTAATTATGACCATTTGATAAAAAATAATTTGATAGTCAAATCATGGTTATTGATTAAACTACACATAAGCGTAACATATTTGATATTTCTAGCCATTTTTCACTCACATTCCCAACTAAATATAGAATATATTAGTATTTATATATATATATATATATATATATATATAAGAAGTTTACAACAAATTTTATTCAAATAATGCGATGCTATGGAGAAAAAATAAACTTCTTTGGTAATTACGTATACCCAAGTCTAAAATAACACTGTATCTAAAAGGAGAGAGAATTTTGCTTGAATTATCAGAGATCATTCAGGCAATATATCAGCTTGAAATTAAAAGGCACAGATGAGGCGTTGGATCCTTTGCATTAATTTTCATCAAATCAAAAGGCCACGCCATTCACTTTTCAAATACTTTGACTGTCCGCTTTTCTTATTTTGTTTGAATGATTTGCTCTGTTATTCAATATATTTGGTCCCCTCCTCTTTAATCATTTATGCTTACTCCTTCCCCTTTTCCTCTCTTTCCCTTTTCCATTTAAATTCTGCTATTTTTGCTTTGCTTATGTGACGATGGAATCGGATTCAATCGATGATCACCTGCAATCAATTGAATCGCCGGAGGATCCAACAACGGAACGTCGGAGAGACTCAGTTCTTCCTAAAACAGAGCCTAATGGTTTCTTTGGCAAGCATCGGATGGTTGCTGCCATCTCCAATCTCCAAAACCAAATCAATTTCCTCCAGGTTTTGTTATTTTTTCATTTCTTCTTTCAACAATTGATGCTCAATTTCTGCGCCACCAATAATGTTTTCTGAACAATTGTAGGAGGAATTGGAGCAGCTGGATAGTTTAGGTGAATCCTCCATTGTTTGCAAAGAGTGAGCGAAGAATTCAAATATGAAATCTCTTTTTTTCTCAAAATTTCCATATTATTGCTTATAAAATCTTTGATAAAACCTGTCAATGCAGGCTCATTTCGAGTGTTGAATCCATTCCGGATCCACTGCTTCCTTGGTAAGCATACCTCTCTTTAGGCCTAATCTATATAGACTTTTTCCTTATCCAATTTCCAAAGTGCTTTTCGTAAACTGTTCTAGTAAAATATAAAGGTAGACTAAATGGTATTTTTATATTTTTCGTCTAATAATTAATGACATGCTAAGTACTTTGGATACATAGCATGGAAAAGTGTTATAGATATGTGTACTTTGTCCAATTAAAACTTGCAATCTCTTTAAAGGAGAATTGATGGATGAATTATGTGATGCAATTGTAGGAGCAAAGAAGCGAGTAATGCTGGGTGGGATAGGTGGTTCAAGGGAGCCCATAACTCCCGTAAAACGCTGGATCTAACATTCTCCAAAGAGGACCCTTCATGTTTACCACTTCTTGGAATAATCTTCTCATTTGTATGCATGTCTAATCCAATGTATAATACGAGGAAATTACAACAACAGACTACAACCGCTCCAACCAGATTTAATCCGTCTCACTCTGTTGCATCATTGCTAATGGTCCAACTCCATCATTCTATTTAGGTTTCCTCATCAGAAAAACCCAACTTCTGAATGTGCACTTACAATAATTTGGTAACATGATGATACTCGATTGACGGAAGAGAAAAAGTTCTTACAATTACAAAACTAAGCAAACTGAAAGTGAGGTTATGTATATAAAATATAATTAATATTATACAAAAAGGATTTTGTAAGGCTAAATTTACATTTGGAATAAGGTTCAAATCTATGACTAGAATTTACATAAAAAGAAAAGAAAAGAAATTATAAAAGTATTTGTTTCTTCTTATTACACCATTAATGTATTTTTTGTTGAATGCGCTTTATTTTCAAATCTACACAAAAGTAGATATTATAACAATAAATAAATTTATGAATTACCTATCTAGGAATTAATGTAAAAATCCTAAACAATATGAATAGCTAGAGCTATAGTAGGCAATGGGGAAATTTAGCTCTCTTGTTGCCTTGTATGAGAAACCTTATAAATTAAGTCTACTTTTCCATTTTAAAAATTGCCAATGTGAATGAGTTGGGTTCCACCATGCAAGAAACTGAAACGAAAATAAAGTTTAATTATCCTTAATTTTTACATATATATATGTGGCATTTCATAAAATAATAAACGCATAATTTATAAATATGTGGCATTTCATAAAATAATAAATGCATAATTTAAATTATTTTTTGTTTCAAGTAACTAGAATTTATAATTATAAATTCTAATTAAATAAAATAAATAAATTATTTGATTTTATCTTTATTTATAAAATTAATTATAAATTTTTGTTAACTGAAATATAAAAATTAATGTAAAAAAATTAGTTATATATTCTAAAATAAAAAAACTATGGCTTTATTATATGGAACAAATTGTAATATGAAAAATAATAAAAAAGAAAAAACAGCTATATTAGGAGTAAAAAAAAGAATAAAAAAGAGGAGGAAAGTGCTATATTGCAAGTCGAATACTTTGTTATGTGAAACAATTAGGGGTGTTCATCGGGCAGGTTCAGATCAGCCCGAACCGAATCCGAATAACCAAAAACTCGAACTTTCTCATATATCCCAATTTTACCTTACCCTACGAATAATTTGGATCCTTATCCGAATAACTCGCAAAATTTTGCGCTCCACCCGAATTTATTTTTTTAAAAATTTAAAATTATTTTTTTAATTTTAAATTATTAAAAAGGATATTCGAATGATTCAAACTTACCCGAATATTCTAAATTCTTCGGATTGTTCAAATGATGAATTTCTTATTCGGTTCGAATTATTCGGGTAAGATCGAATCTTGAACACCCTAGAGTCGGATTTTGAACCCCCTTAGGTTCGGATTATTAGGATAGAGTCGGGTTTTGAACCCCCTTAGAAACAAACAAATATTCAGTACATTAGATATACTTTAAATGTAAGCGAAGCAATGCTGTTGGCGAGTATCGAACCCAAGACATGCTGATAACCGATATTGTGTTCAAGAAGATTTTTGCCATTAAGTCAAATCACTTCTCAATATTATTTTTGGAGATTTTATTAATATATTTATATCTTGTATGGTAGCAGCCCTAGAACCCACTCCTAATCCCGCAACAGCAAATTCACCCCACTTTTGTAAATTGTTTTTGCCCCACACCATTTTTCAAAATTTTTTTTCTAGAAACATTATTTTAAAAAATGTCCCGGTATGTAGTTGATATCTCCCGTATACTAAAATAATTGAACAGTTTCTAATATCTGAACTAACGCGGTTTTCAAATTGACTTTTCTAATTCTTTATAGAAAGAATAATTGAACAATTTCTAAGAAAAAGAAAATTCCAAAAAGGTGTGTGCTTCGGAGAAATTTCCTTAATTGAGATATTTTAATTATTTTTTTAATTTTCGTTAAAAATAAAAATTTACCTTCTAAAAATAGCTAAATTTAATTTATAAGATTTTTCAATCCTTTGCCTACAAATATCTAATGAAATTATATCCAATTTTATTAAGATATTAGGATAAGATATAGCATATACGCCTCATATTTATATGTAAATTTAATTTAGGATAATTACAATGATTTATTTATATATAAGGTTTTTGAGTCAAGTCAAGAAAAGAGCTAAACTTAATTTGTAGGTTTCTCAATCCCTTGCCTATTAATACAATAATTGTAAAGCACACATTGGTTTAAAATTCTAAAGAAGAGTCCATAGCCAAATATTGATATGAAAAATTTAATTTAGGATAATTAGAATGATTTATTTATGTTGAATTTAATAGAAATTGAAGGACCAAATTGAAAACTTAAAAAAAAAAACTTATTATATTGATTATATAAAATTGTCCCTCTTAGTCACACCACTCACACACAAACAAACCTTACTCACACAAACACACACATTGCTCTCCCTCACACACACCCATCGTTGTTGCTGTCTCTATCTTAAATATAGTAAAATAATTGAACAATTAACGCGGCTTTCAAATTGACTTTTCTAATTGAACAATTCGTAAGAAAAAAAAATTTCGAAAACGATAAGTGTTTTGGAGAAATTTCTTTAATTGAAATATTTCAGAAGTTCTAAATGATTTTGGATCTAATTCGAAAAACTTTTATTATTCTCATGATAAACTTTAGTCAAAATTGATAATTTCATGATTTTTATATATATAATTTCACAGAGTGGGATCAGGTATGCATCTCTCAATTGGAGAATGAGGTGGTCATATAGTAGTTCCATGATTTGTTCAAGTACTGGCAACTTTATTTTATTGGAGAAAAAATATATATATTCTATTTTAAAAATTTTTAATTTTTACAGTTTCAAAATTAAGCAAACCGGAGGTGAGCTTTTGAATATAAAACATAATATATAAAAAGGAAGGAATTTTTTAAGGCTAAATTTACATTTGAAATAAGGTTCAAATCTATCCCTAGAATTTATATAAAAATTAAAACAAATTATAATTTTTTTATTAGACCTTAAATGTTATTTTTTTGTTGAATGCGTTTTATTTTCAACTTATATTTTGTATATGGTTTATCTGAAATTTTGATAAAAGTTTAATCGAAGATTCAAATTTTACTCGGTTATATGCGTTAAAATGAGATTTAAACGACGTAGTTAAAATTGTCTATTTTATTTTATTAAAATATTAAGATAAAATTAAAATATAGCATATGTCACATGTTTATATGCAAAAATATAGGATAATTAGAATTCATTTTTGATTGAGTTTCCCTCATGGTGGAACCATTAATTAATCTTTAGAATGTAAAAGTAAACTTAATTTGGAAGGTTTTTGAGTCAAGTCAAAAGAAGCGCTAAATTTAATTTATAAGGTTTCTTAATCCTTTGCCTACAAATATCTAATGGAAATAAGGGACAGCAACGTTTGGTTCGGTTTAATAACTGAACCGAATTGAAATAATCAAAAATCGAAGTTTTATTATTTTTATCAATTGAATTGAATCGAAAATTTAGAATAACCGAACCGAAATTTTTGGACGGTTCAGTTCGGTTAACTGAAAAACCTAAATTTAAAATTATTTTAAAAAAATAAAAATATTGTATCTAAAAATTATAAATCATAATATACTAAAGTAAAAACATCTAAATTGTACAAATAAAAATTCAAATTAAAGAAATAATCCTAAAATATATAATAAATAATACAACAAAACCATTAAATAAATTTTTTATTTAATCTATTTTCAATTTAATCTTCAAAATTCTAAATTATCACCTAAAATATAAATATTAATAATTGATAAATATACTCATATAATTTACAACAAAATATAAAATAATTTACATGTATAAAATAATTATTCAATAAAAAAAAAATATATATATATATATATATAATTATATAAATTTCGGTTCGATTCGGTTTCTATGCGGTTTTTTTCTTCAAAAACTGAACCGAAAAAACCGAAGTTTCTTAAAATTAAAAACCGAAAACCGAACCAAATTAAAAATCGGTTGGTTCAGTTTTTGCTCACCCCTATATGGAATTCTGTATAACTTTATTAAGATATTAAGATAAAATATAATATATACATCACATATTTATATGTAAAGCACACGGGAAACACAATTCTAAAGAAAAGTGAATAGCTAGAGAAGTAATAAAAAATGGGGGAGGCTAAGCTTATGTTGGTGCTGTTAGTCCTCCTTTATCCACTCGGATCAGCCAAAACTCAACAGGCCACACTACCAGATGATGAAGGTATCAATTCTCTATTTTATTTTTTATTTTTTTTAAAAGAGAATCAAGCCTATATTTATGAAGGTACTATTTTCTAATTTCATGTTTGGATTTAGGAGAGTATTTTATTATTACTTTTTTTAGCAACCAAATTATTTTATTATTTCTAAATTTATCATCCAATTTTGTCTTCTTTTTTAAGGAAATTATGTGAGAGCCGAAATATTAATTTTTGCAGTGTCTGCTTTGGATGCATTCATGGATAGGTTGGGCCGGCCATTTATTTCCCCCGACTATTGCGTCGATAAGAGAAATTATGATTATAGGATTAGGGTCAGATGCGACTGTACCTATAATCACAACACAACTTGTCATGTTACTTCGATGTATGTTGTTCTATTATTATTATTATTATTATTATTAGAGTTAACTGCAAAATAAATCTTAAACCATTTAACTCATTTTTATAATTTAATTCTCGAACTAAAAAGGATTTACTACTTAATACCTAATTTTTAATTATGCTTTAAATAAAAATTCTATTAAAAATTTCATTAAAAACCGACGTAATATTTTAGAATATTTTATCAATCTCAAAAGAATATTCTTTTAGTTTTTGACGCGATTTTAGAATAAAATTTCTAATTTGAAATATAATAAAAAGTTATTTGCTAAATTGTAAGATTTTTTTTTTAATTTAGAAACTAATCTTTATTTTGTAAAAATGTACCAGTCAAAATGAATTGCATTCAAATCAAACATGGGAAATATATATGGATTTCAAAATAAAATTGTAGAGTTTATTTAATGCTAAACGAGTTATTTGCTAATGGGTAAGTGATATCGCTAACTTTTCAATTAATTTTGCGGTTAATTTTTATATTATAGAGTAACAAACAGTTCTGGCTCGTACTTAGCTGGTGGAGCCATCCATGAAGATATTTCTAAGCACAAATATCTACAGTCGCTGTGAGTATCATAATTTTTTTAAATATAAAAGGTTCTTTTAAAAATTTGTCATAATATACATTGTGTATAAGTATAATGTCATTTTAATTCTTATCGTCTCATTATTGAATTCTTTTAAAGGATTAAAACTTTGATGTAGATTTAAAAAAAAAAAAATTACTTCAAAGATTTTCTTTAATTCTTGAAAAATTATTATCATGTAATCAATGAATAAAGTTGGAGTAATAAATGAATATCAAAGATCCATTTTTTTTTACGGTGTCGGAAATCGAATTTTAAAAATTGTTAGACTTTTAACCACTTAAAGTCTTAAACTATGAGTGATTTCTAAGGATCAAGTTAATTAAGTTTTAGTTGGTAATTAAATTAACCCAATTAGATATAAATTCTAATAAAAACTATAACAATTAATGATCATAGGTTTAAGGATCTACTTGTACTTTTGAGTAGATAGGGCGAGAGACGCACACATTTTGTGAAAACCTGACATCCCTTGTGCCCCTGTTGTGCCCAGCGTTATTAAAATCGGATCGGTTAAATTAATTTAATGATAAATAGTCAATTTATTCGGTTGATTTAATGTATAAAAACCATAAATAATCGGTATGAATTGGCCAAAAATCAGATAAAACTAAAAAAAACCGGTTTGAGTCAGAAAAAATCATTTTTTGTCCAAAATATCTATATAACATTGTTTTTTTGCTGGAAAAATAAAATATAAATATAAATAGAGAATAATTGAAATTTATGCAATTTTAATAAATTTTTTATAAATAAAATAAAAACTATAATTTATAATTGATGAATATTTTTGAATATTTGCATTTTTTTAATATATTTATCTTAAATATTTGTTATAAATATTAAATAACTTAAAAATATTACTTTATTATTAATGTTGATGATAAATATGTTTTTTAAAGTATTTTTTATTGTTTTATATAGTTATATTATCATAATATTTATAAAAAATTTTAAAAATAATATTATTTAAAAAAATAAAATATTCGATTGAATTCCATCGAATCGATCAAATAAAATTTTTTTTATTTTTTTGTTTTTTTTTATTCGGTTCAATTTTAATAACATTCGCTGTGCCCACGAGCCAAGACAAATCTGCCTTCAAAGCTCCAAGATGCTCCAAGTTCATGTCGGCCCAAACTCATAAATTTCCCACCAATTAAACTCCAGTGACTGTGAATCTGCCAAATACCATAAACAAGAACAAATAATCTATTCGTTAACAGTATTTTCCTTAAACCAGCATATTGTGAAGCCTTTCAAAGCTTAAACGTTGAATGCTTGAAATTCTCATATAAATGTGAACATTGAACTACTCCATTCATATCAAAATAATAGATCAATTTCTATTTTCAGGTAGTTTTTAAAAAATATTTTTATTGTTAACCCTTAATTTGTATCATGCATATTTGTTATATATTGTAAAAATTAAAATAATTACTTATTCTTGCTGTTTTTGATGTATTTTTGGATCGTATTCTTATGATAAATGATTTGAAAAATTTGTCAGAAACCTTGCAGATAATAAACTATTTGATATAATTCCTAAATCTTTAGGAAATTTGTCCGCTCTATTGGAGCTGTAAGTTTTGTCAATATTGCTTGATAATCTCATTATATATATATATATACACACACACAAGTTTTTGCACATGTAAAACAAATGCCAACTGCCAAATGAACAGTGTGCAATTTTTTTTGTCCTATAGCAAACTGTCTAGAAACTTACTCACAGGTCCTATACCTTCGTCTTTGGGAAAATCAGTCCACTTCGAAACTCTGTGAGTATAATTTCTTAACTTGTTTAATTAATTATTTGATGCGACATCTTTTGATAGGCGATAACAATAACGATTTATAATTTTTCTCTATTTCTGTTACAGTCATCTGTTTTGGAATAGGTTGTCAGATCATATTCCTAAAGAGTTGGGCAACATCACTAATCTTAAAGAATTGTATATATTTTTAATTTACTTTGATTTCATGGCTTATGTTGTTTCGTGATTTTGTTCAGTAAAAGATGTAATTTTTCTTGCTTAAAATCTTTCAGGAGATTTGGTTTTAATCAACTCACTGGTAATATTTCACCGGAACTCGGACGTACATGGAGAATGGAAGAATTGTAAGTTTTTGCACGGAAGTTATTATAATTATATTTTAATTTTAACACTATTTATTTTGTGGTATGAAAGGTAAGTCATACCATTCTTGCATTTATAATTTCCATGGGACAAACAATTTATAACACCTTGTTTGGATAAGACAGTTCATGGGATAAAATATCAAACAGTTAGCAAACTTTATTAATTTAATTTCTTTTTTATTTTTCAAGTACACATAGTAGCGTGTCGATTCAAATATATCAATTATTTGATTAAACCCATGCAAATAATAAATCTTAATGTCCAATTTCAATTCTTTTGGGGTTGTTAAACATTGCTTGCTTTCCTATAACATTTTAGTAAAGGAACTCTTTTTTTTTTTTTTAATTGGCTATTGTTTGATTTTAACCCCCACGCCAATAAACTTTGAAACTTGTTGGAACCGAGATTGAGTTATTGATAGTGCTTTGAGTACTAAAACAAGATGGAATTTCAATCTAATACAGATTTAATTTTCTTAGATACAAAATAAAGTCTTAGTAAAACACATAAATTCTAATTTTCCAACACAACAAGAACATGGAACCTCAATTGGTATCCTACAAATATAAAACGCAAAATAATATATTTTTAAGAAATTTACCATTTTATTATTATTATTATTTTTATAAAACTCTCCCATATGAAAAATGGTCATTGAGTTCGGAGCATGTAAATGTGTGTATATATATACAAAATTGTTCGGCGAAATATATTATGTTGTTTGTTATGGCATTGACAAAATTTTTTTTAATAATTTGATTTACTATGTTCCTGATTTGATTTGTTAGGGTAGTGGGTTATAATCAACTGAATGGTATCATTCCAAAAGAACTTCGAAACATGACTAATTTTTTGGAACTATAAGTCTCTAATACAATTGTATACCAATAATTATTTTGAAATATACAAAAAGTGAAGGGTACAACCCTTCTTGTTGTTGCAGGGGTTTACATTCCAACAATATGACTGGACACTTACCTGAAAATTTTGAGAGACTTGCAAGATTGCAATACTTGTGAGCATACTTCAACATATACTGAAAGATGCCATTACTAACTGATTAATTTTTAAGGTCAAAAAGTGCAATTTGCCTTTAATATTTAATTAAAAGTATAATTTTATTTTTAATATTTTAATTAGTACAATATTACCATTCTTATTTTAAAATTTAAAAAATATAACTCTTTTAATTTTAACAGTCTCTTGATACGTCGCACACAATTGTACAAGAGGGGTAAATTAATCTATTTGGAGAATGAAAATGGGATCATAGGTTGGGGGATTTTAGCAATTAAACTATTTTAATTATGTTATATGGACACAACCTCTAATATAATAAATTAGTACTCATTACGATTCCACCAATTGGTCACTTTGTACACATTTCACTAATATTAAGGTAAGTATTGATTTTATATAATTTTATAAAAAAATATATTAAAGAGATTAAAATACTGTCGTCTTAAATTAAGATAATTACTTTTTCAATATTGTTATTATTCAATAGTGTTTGAAAAGGATAATAACAGTAATAAAAAAATGTAAAAAGAGAGAAATATTAATCAAATTTTTAAATGTTTTGTTGGTAAATAAAGTTATAATGAATGCAATAAATTTTATTTTGAATTTTAAAATGTAATAATTTGGTGGGATAATATATATATATTTTTAAAAAGTAATAAATTGGAGAAATTGATGGAGACATGGAGTATTATTGTTGCCAAATATCTGTATTTTGTACACATTAAGAGAGAGTGTTTCAAATATTTGAATTTTAAACAAAATATGGCTTAGGTTGAGGTTTTATTAATTTTTTTCATCCTTTTAAAAATGAAGGAAACCTCTAAATCAGGCTCCACACAATCACATAATCAAAGTCTATTTCTAAGAAAGCCAGCAAGGACAAATGAAAATAAAATAATTAAAATTAATAGAAAAGACCTTTTGTTTTGAGTAGTATATATATAAAACATTCAGGAACTTTGTAACTTTGTGCATGCTGTGTTATATCGAAACTTTATTGCAAACGTTGCAGTTTCGTGGATGGGAACAATTTGATCGGTTGGATTCCCACTTTCATAGCCAAAAAATGGACAGATCTCAGTAAAGTGTAAGAATATATTTTAACTTGCACTATTATTATTATTATTATTATTATTATTATTATTATTATTATTATTATTATTATTATTATTATTATTATTATTATTATTATTATTATTATTAATGTGGATTCTCAAAAACTTAGATTTACAGTTATACTCCATACTAGGGATGAGCATGGATCGATACACCGGTTCATTAACAATTTTTTTATTTAAATCAGTCAATTATCATCGGTTAACCGCTATATCGGTTTCGATTTTTAACCCGATTTTTCGGATCGATTTATTGGTTAACCACTAAAAAATTCTAATATATAAATTTATTAAATTATACAATTTATAATATTATTGGTAATAGTTAAAAATGCTTTAAAAATGAAAAAATACTAATTAAATACAATATCCATTAAAATAATCAAAATAAAAATAAAATTTCCATAATTAATTATAAAAATTAAAAATATTCAATATAAAACTAACAAAAGAATGCTAATTATGCACATAATTTTAATATTTATTTACTAAAAATATATATTTTACAAAATTATATATCATAATATTTATAAATTACACAAAAATTGAAAAATATAAGTGTAAAATTTAAAATATAATTCATAAAATATATAAATATTCGATTTCGATTTCAGATCGGTTAACCACCGGTTTTTAAAGTAAAAACTATAAACCTAAAATTTCGGTTCGGTTAACCTAAAAATCGATTCGATTTCGGATCGATTTTTCGGAACCATGCTCATCCCTACTCCATACTAGTATTGTATTTAAATATGGATTATGAAATAACGAAATTAGCTGGTTATTATCATTCTTGAAATTGCAAATAAACTGTTATATATATAATAAAAAAATGCAGAGACTTTTATTATGATTTATGTTACCCTTAAGCACCTCTTCATATCAAATCGAAATTGGATGTGTTGGAGAATTTAACAATGTGTGTATCTGTCTGTATATATAGTAAAACATTCAGTAATTGTATATATCTTATTATGCTGATTACAGTAATCTGCTTGGAAACGAATTTGAAGGAGAGCTGCCACCTGAATTCTTTAAGATACCGACTCTACATGTTTTGGCTTCAAATTACTCCTGTTTCTCTTTAAGTTTCAATTTATGCCACTAAATTTTATTCCACTTCAAGTACTTTTTTTTTTTTTATTTACTCCATCCTAAGTATACTCCATCCTAAGTAACTACACATTCTCTTTTTTCACTCTCAATTAAAGAATAACACGTATATTAAAGTTGTATTCTGAATGCCTAGAATGAAAGAGCTTGTTTCTAAGCATTGGTATACTTGTTTATCTTGGGGTTTGGGATGGGTCAGAGCCAATTCTAACTGGTTTTGAAATTTTTTCCTTGTCCAAGCCTGCATAAATGAAAGGCGGGCCTAGCGCAGGCTTGGTATGGACTAGGTTCGGACTATGCCAGGCTTAATTGTTAAAAATATTTAAATAAAAAAATTAATTTAATTTATGAAAGGATATATTGTATTATAAAATATACTATAAAAAAGATATAATGTGTTAATAAACTTATAAATTTTCATATTTATTATAATTTTTTTTTTGCATACTTTTACATGTTTTAAATTATAATTAATGAAAATTTACACCCACAATGCATGACATGTGCATGTATTATGATTTGTGGGCCGGCCTTGTCTCAGGCTTATTTCAATGAGCCCAGGCCCGTACACGTAAATGTAGGCTTTTATGCGGGGTTTTGTATGACTGTGCTTAAAATAAATTTTGTTGTTCAATCTCATAATTTTTTGCGGACAAGCAGACTGGGCTGGGCAGGTACCCGAGCCCATTAACAAGTTTAAGCACCACCTCATTTAAGCATCTTGTTAAGTTCAAGAAATACTTGGAGCATTACTCATCTCTAAGAAGAGAGATAATTGAAGAGTTAATGGAGAGAGATGAGGCAATGAAAAGAGTTGATGAATATATGGACTTAATTGTTGAGGATTTAATGGAAAGCTAGATTAAAACATAACTTCATTTTGGTGGAGTATATTTGCAAATTAATGGATTGAGAGGAACAAAATTAATACAAAAATTAAGTTTGCACAAATAGAAAATATAATTAATAGAGTACTAGTCGATTAATTATATAAATTCTCCTTTATAAAAATAGATAGTGTTAGAAAATTAGTAAAAGGATACATAGGTAAATTGCACGCTATAGTTATCCCTTGCATTATGTCAAGGATATAGGGTGGTGCAAAAATCGATCCGATCCGATCAACCTGACCAACCAAAATCGAACCGACATATTCGGGTAGAGTTAATCGAGTTGTTAGGGTCGGTTCGGTTATGGATATGAGAGTTAATCGGGTGAAACCCGAATAATCCGAATTTTTAATATATAAATAAAAAAATTATAATTTCTTTATAATATTAATTAATATATAATATATATTTAATGTAATTTTGAAATTGTTAGTTTGTTGTATTTTTAAAATATTTTTATGGTATTTAATATTATTTATTTTTATTAATTTAGGATTTTAATTTAAATATGTAAATTAAAAAAATTAATTTCGGGTTAATCGGATTGTTCGGTTTGGGCCCGAAAAAATCGGGTTGTTCGGGTAGGGGCTCGATATATATGTAGGGTAGGATCGGGTGAGGAAAATATGTAAATTTCGGCTTAGTCAAATTCACCCGAACCCGACCGATGCACACCCCTACAAGGATATACTTTTTCTGGTTTATATATGTAAGTACCATATTTATATTATTTTCCAGCCTAATCCTTGGAAGTTCAGTTTATCATAATGTTATGATTCAAGATGATGGGAAAGCACACATTGATAAGGGAAAATTGCAAGAAAGTCAAATGGCAGCAGCAGCGGAAAAGCTTGAGAAGGCAGCAGCAGAGAAGCTTGAGACTGCAGTTCAGGTGTTCGATTAAATGCAGAGCTGGAATAAGCAGTCCGAGTGTTCCATTTTGTACGCATTTTCTGTTTTGGCTATATTAGAGGTTGTTATTTCATTTTTTGTCATTTTGTATGAGCTATGAGAGAGAATACTCATACATAGGCTTTGTAAAGGGATACCTTTTTTTTTTTTTCTTTACACACCGAAAATGACTACAAAGTTTCTTCTCTCATTCCAAAATTCTCTTCTTCTCCTTCCTCTTTTCTCAGCTCCGCTATTCTCTTCTTTCATTCTCTAAGCTTTTCCTGTGATAATTTTTTTTTTCTGCTGCAACTTTGAGTTGTGACAACGGGTATCAGAACTTGCCGTTTCTTGGGTGATTTCAGATTATGTTCTATATCAGTTCATGTAACAGAACAAGAAATGGGAAAAGGTTTTCTCTTGTTAATTCTCTTGTGAGTTTACACTATCTAGATATACAAGAAGAAAAATAAAAAAAATATATCTATACTTGGTGGAAAAGGCTATATATTAGGGAGAAAAAGCTACATTGAAAAAGTAGGTTGCATAGAAAAGTCTAATTCTTGCTATTTACACTATTTTGTAACACTCTCCCTCAAGCTGAGATCCATTTAGTGCTTTTGTAAATAGATTGTCTAATTATTCTTCTGTCTTCATATTCAGGAGAAATAACATTTTCTTGGATCTTTTCAAGGATAAAGTAACAGTCAACTTCAATATATTTAGTCCGTTCATAAGACACAGGGTTAAAGGCGATATGGAGAACAATTTGATTATCACACCAAAGTTTTGTCGGCAATTAAGGATTCAAACCAATCTCATCTAACTAATGATGAATCCATAATATCTTACAAGTGGACTGTGACATAGCTCGGTATTTTGATTCGGTGCTGGACCTGAATATAACAGTTTGCTTCTTACTCTTCCAAGATACTAAGTGTCCTCCAACAAAAACACAATAGCCAGTAGTTGACCACCTATTACTCTTAGATTTTGCTCAATCAGCATCTGTAAAGTACTCAATGCAAGTATACCCATGATTATTGTAAAGTATACCAAGTCCAGAAGCCCCTTTTGAATAGCACAAGATCTGCTCTAAGGCTGCCTAATGCTTGATTGTAGGACCAGACATGAACTAGCTAACAACACTTACAACAAATAGAATTTTAGACGAGTCATGGTAAGATAATTAAGTTTCTCAACCAATCTCCTGTATTTCTCTGGATTATCAAAAGGATCAGTATCATCTTTCATAAGATGCACATTCGAAACCATAGGAGTACTAGAAGGCTTGGCTCCTAGTTTTCTAGTCTCTACAAGAAAATTAAGGACGTACTTTCTCTAAGACCGAAAAATTCCCTTTTTGCTCTTTGAAACTTCTACTCCCAAGAAATATTTCAATTGGCCCAAGTCTATAGTGTGAAATCTATCGTGCATGAAAGTCTTGAGTGAAGAGATATCTTCAAAATCATTCCTTGTAATCACAATATTATCAACATAAACAACAAAAAGAATAACACTAGCTTGTGATTGTCTGTAGAAAATCGAATGATAACACTGACTTTTCTTTAGCTCAAACTCTTGGACTACCATACTAAACTTTCCAAACCAAGCAGGAGGACTTTGCTTTAGTCCACACAGGGATTTCTTCAAATGGCAGACCCTACTATACTCCCCCTGAGCAATAAAATTAGGTAATTGCTCCATATATACTTCTTCTTAAAAATCTCCATGAAGAAAAGCATTCTTGATATCTAGATGATGTAATGGCCATTGCTGATAAGCAGCAATAGATATGAAGAGGCGAACAAAAATCAACTTAGCCATAGGAGAGAAAGTTTTAGAGTAATCTACTCCATAAGTCTGTGCATATCCTTTGGCCACAAGCTTAGCCTTAAGTCTTACCACAGAACTATCAGGACAAGCTTAGCCTTAAGTCTTGCCACAGAACAATCAGGATTAACTTTGACTGCAAAAATCCATCGACTTCCAACAGTCTTTTTGCCTGGCAGCAAATCCACTAACTCCTAAGTATGATTATTAAGAGCTCTTATCTCCTCTCCCATTGCATTACACCAACCGGGATGAGATAAATCTTCTTTAACTGTTTTAAGTATGGAAACAGAGTCTAGAGAAGCAATAAAAGCACTAGATGAAGCAGATAAGTGTTCATATGAAACAAAATTAGCAATGTAATAAATAGATGTACAATGACGTTTACCTTTATAGAGATTGATGAGGAGATCAAGATCACTTAATGGTGGATCCAATGATGAAAAAGGCTCTAGTGCAGGACATGTATTATTAAGGACTAGTCTTTTTAAATAAACCTGAATAATTGGTGGCTTATCTGGAATAGAACTCTAAACATGAGAAGAATCATCATTATCTGACTTTTCATTAGAAATGTCAACATATGACTTAAAACTTGATGTAGATGTGTAGATAAGCTATGCATCTTCCTCCCCCTGAGTAATAAGAGCAAACTCCTTAGAGAAAAAAATGCATTTTCTCTGAAAAGACTACATCTATTAAGACTAAATACCTTTTGAGGTCTAAAAAGTAGCATTGACACCCCTTTTGAATATTAGAATGTCCTAAAAATATACATTTTAAGGCTTTGGGATCCAATTTTTTAACTTAGGGCTGAACATCATGAATATAACAAGTACTGCCAAATACCCATGGCTACAATAGAAATAGTGGCTTTGTAGGAAAGAGAATATGATAGGGGCTATCACCATTAGGTGCCAAAGATAACATCCGGTTAGTTAGAAAATATGTTGTGGAAAGAACATTAGCCTAGAACTGCTTAGGAACTTTCATCTGGAATAATAAAGTCCGTGCAATTTCAAATAGATGTCTTCTTTCTTTCAGCCACTCTATTTTACGAAGTTGTATCAACCAATGATGATTGATGAATAATACCATGTTGAGTCATATAAGTCTGAAATGATTCTGACGCATATTCCTTAACATGATCATTTCTCAATATATGTACAGATGTATTAAATTGAGTCTTAATTTCAACACAAAAAGCAAAAAAAAATAAAAAAACACCTCAAAAAGATTCTTCGTAAAATAAATCCAAGTCATTCTAGAAAAATCATCCACAAAAGTGACAAAATATCTTAACCATTGTTTGGACACAACAGGACAAGGAACCCAAACATCAAATGGACTAATTCAAAAGCAAACTCAACTTGTTTATTAACTCTAGGTCCTAACGAGCTACGATGATGTTTTCAAAATGACAAAACTCACAATCCAATTACGATACATCATGAAACTACAAACATAATTTCTTCAAGGTAGGCAAAGAAATATGTCTCAACCAGCAATGTGCTTTAAAAGAAGAATTAACACTCGAACAAGCAATAGATCGAGGTGGCTGTTGATCTAAAATGTAAAGACCATCAAATATATATCTTTTACCAACAATAAGATTCATCATAAGATCCTAAAAAAGACAGTGATTAGAAAAAAATGAGATACAACAATTTAGATCTTTGGTGAGTTTACTTATGGAAATCAAATTAAAGGCAAGCTTAGGTAAGCTTAATACTAAAGACAAAGTGATAGATGAAGTGGGTTTAACAAATCCAGAGCTCTTAACATTATAGGTAGATCTATCAGCCATCATTACAGGGGAAGATACTATATGGGACTGAAAGGTAAAGAATGTATGAGGATTACCTGTCATATGATCTGTAGCACCTGAATTAATGACCCATTTATTTTAGGAAGAAACAAGAGATGTTTTGCCTATATCAACAATGGATGTGACAGAAGTAGATTCCTTCAGGAGTTCCTAAAATCGAGCATATTCATTAGCTGAGATAATGATAGATTTCTCGGCGGATGAACTTGATGCAACAATGTTAGTAGTTTGGGGTTCTTTGATTGCGATTTTGTAGTTTTCTACAATACTTCCTAGTGTGTCCAGGTTATTTGTGGTAATAGCAAACAATATTATTTTCTCTCTTATTGTTCCTTTTTCTAACATCATTCCCCTCATCTTTTAATGCTAGAACACTAGGCTGGTGAACAATTTCAACATTCTTCTCGGTCCGTAATAATCTACGTACTGAATACATCTTAAAGAGTAATGAACCCAAAGCTAAAGAGAATCTGAGATTTCGTAGCTGAAAGAAGACTGGCTAGAAAACTCATGATAGCCATTTGTTCTCTCTGAGTTTAGAGCCTTTTAATATCCATACTAAGTGGCAAAAGAACATTTAATTCAACATATGTTTTGTTGAACTCCATAAAATAAGCTTTGAGTAACTTGACCTCATTCTTTTTAGCATGATAAAAAGCTTTACAAACATCATAAATGTGAATAACATTGCCTTTACCAGAATAAAAAAATGCTAAATAATCCATTAGATCTTTAACATACTCACAATGATCTACTAAACCCATTACATCACTCTTAATAGGATTCATAATTTACAACAACAAACAAGCATCATCTCTAAGCTAAGTTTTATTAGTAAAGGATTTTTCAATTAAATGATCATCCTTTTCAACACTTTGCAAATAAACCCTTATTTTCCTACTCTATTCTACAAAATTAGATCTATTTAGTTTATTCCCGGTTATTCTAGTAGGTATTGAAATAACTTCAGTAACACTAGATTTACTATCTTCAACAAGCTTGCCCATATCCGCCATATGACTATTAATAAAGAATAAACCTCCAAATAAACAAACACCAACCAAAATCACCAAAATATAGAGAATATGATGCAAATGAAGAACCTGGATAGTTGAATTCCAACCAAAAAACTCCAAAACAATACCTTAGCGAAGAAACCGCCTTAAGCAACTACAACAGGAGAAGAAACTGTCTCAAGCAAACACCAAAATTTGATCAGAAATAACAGGAAACATCAGAGAAGAAATAAGAGATTCAATTGATAAGGCACGTGCCCCCACTTATTGGTGCGTGAGAAAGGAGGCAGAGGCTTATGGCAGCACATATGGATCACTCGCGGACAAGATGGGCACTGAATTTTGTGAAGAGGCCAAAAATAACCCTGTGTACCTTCCAACATTGGTGGTGAGACAAATCAATCACTGGAGCTGGTGACCCAAAGAGGAACGGACTCCTTAACTTAAAAACAAACCTAGAAATCAGATACAACCTAAAAGCTTTGATACTATGTAACAGAACACGAAATAGGAAAAGGTTTTCTCTTGTTAATTCTCTTGTGAGTTTACACTATCTATATATATAAGAAGAAAAGTAAAAAGTATATCTATATTAAGTGGAAAAGGCTATATACTAGGGAGAAAATGCTAAATTGAAAAAGTAGGCTACATAGAAATGTCTAATTCTAGCTAGTTACACTATTATGTAATAATTCACGAGAACTTATCCAAACTTATAAGCTAGAGCCAAACAAAAACAAGAATACTAATAATATGGCAGAGGGAGCTAGCAATCAAGAGATTGCAGAACAAGTGAAGCAGCTGGATATAAAGTTGAGTAAAATAGAGTTTTGATTATAAAAAATGATAGAATAGGTTCTAGAAGTAGTCTCAACTACTGGAAAGGAAAACATCCAGTACTTGTGATTCTTATTATAGATGTTGTCTCCAGTACAGAAAGGGATATTTTCACTACTCCCAAATCTTACGAAAAAGGCCAGAGGAGTAATAAGAAGAGCAAATCTGACTTGTTTTCATTAAAAATTCCAAAAATAGAATTGCAAGCATTTGATAGAGAAAATCAAAGGAATTTTGTGAGGAAATGTCGTAAGTATTTCCATTTTTATAATGTTCCAAAAGAGAGAAATGTTTAAATGGATACTATTCTCTTTAGAGAAAAGGTTGATAACCGGTTTTAAGGGTGGCTAGCACATCAACATATGACTAAATGGGAAAAATTCACTTAAGACCTTTGTGTCAGGTTTAGGGAGAAAACTTTAGCTGATGTGATTAAAGAATTTAAGAAGCTCGATCAATCTGAATCTGTAGCAGTTTATCCGAAGAAGTTTGAAGAACTAAAGGCTTTGATGTAGAAAAATAATCTTAGGTTGAGTAAATCATATTCATCTCCAGTTTCATAAGTGGTTGGGTTAAATGATGAGTTAAGACCCATGATTAAAATGTTCAAGCCTCAAACCTTGAACCAAGCCTTTGAGTAGGTTAAGCTACAAAAGAAATCCTTTGATGCCATTATGAGGAAACAGAAGTTGTACACCAAACCTACATTTCTAATGTAATACCTTATATTTTTCTAGGTCTAAATATTATTATATTGTAATCGGATAATTGATTGGACGTTTATTTGCGTCATTGTTACTTGTTCCTTATTTCATTTCCATGCAAATTCAAAATTGTGTTCAAACATCAATTCATTGGTTCGTTATGTGCTAATTAACTTTATCATCGTAAGTTTACTATTTATTTGATCAAAATTTACTATTCATTTGGTCAAAATTTCTGCAGCATAACAGCTATAAATTTGACCTATCCCTCTTGTAAAAGTTCAAATAAATACTCCCAATATTCAACCTCCAACTCCATTATTTCAGGTACTTCTATAATCTAGCACAATCATCAGAACATAAACCAACAACACATGCATATATACATATACTTATGTCTTCCTTTACCATTCCATTAGGTACATATGCATGCCATAATACATAAACCATAAGTTAAATGTACACAAAGTAGCTATTCTACACAATATACATACAAAATAGCATTTAGGTCTAACTTCCAAAGTAAGCTCCCCCCTTCAAATAGCTTTACATCCACAGCTCGATTACCTGTCCCTGCGCGCAACAAATAACTACACACTAAGCATAAAGGCTAGTGGTGGATACCCGATTAACAAATTTTACTATAATATACAAATTCTAAATTACTTTTGAAGTTTACTATTTTTCTTTAATTAATTACCTTACTCATTACAAGTTCTTATTTTCACACTATTCTTCACAATTTTCACTTTCATCCTTAAGTTTAGAGTGAAATTACACTTTTATCCTTGTTGTTCTCATATTTTGATAAAATTATGTTTATAAACCCATACCATCTTTTGTCAAAATTATATTTGGGTCTCATCTTTTATCAAAATTATATCTAGGTCCTAACTTTTATTAAAATTATATATAGGTTCCATCTTTTATTAAAATTACATTTAGGTCCCATCTTTTACCATAATTACCGTCTTATCCCTAATTTCTCCATTTCAACCATATTTCACTATATTTTTACATTTTTAACCTAAAAATTGCGTTTTCTTTCTTTTTAGTCCTTAAGTTCATTTTTTTTATAAACCTTACAATTTAGTTTCTATTTTCACAACTTTTTTACTTATTTACAATTTTACTCTTTATTTACCAAATCCATTTTATAATTTCATTTTTACCCTTTCTAACTGCATTTTTACTTTTTTTGACCATTTTACTTTTGGATACCCCTTTTGTTAAATTCTTCCATCTTAATCCTTAGTTTCCATCTTCATTCACTATTTATCATTTTCTTTCATTATTGTTATTTTAGTTTCACCCCTAGTAGTTTTTAGCAAAAATGAAACTCTCGAATCGGATACGCGGGATATGAACCCCACAGGTCTAAGACTACTTAATTCTCGTCTTTCTTTCTTTCTTTTTTCTCATCTTTTTTCATTATTTTCTCATATTTATGGTGTAGATCCACCTTTGGTCCACTATTGCAAGTCGCCATGACTCACTACTGCGGTGAGTGTCCCTATGACTAGCCAATTATATCTTATACTTTTGATTTCTCTTTTAGGAACTAAGAGCAAAACTATTTTCATAATATCAACATAAAGTATACATTATTTTCACAATTTCTCACATTTTCACGTTATATATCAATTGAATTCCATGCCATCTACACTATATACATGATATCCATACATTAAATAATCAAAATCATGTTAATTAAGGCATCCATACCATTCAACCATACATGATTTTACATCTTTTATGATTTTTTCATGCCATATATTGTTCTTACCATGTTCTCAAGGCTTGAATCATATCTATCTAACATTGTTTCATCATAATTAACATTTTTCTCATCATAAACATACCATTCATCATTCGGCCATCATGATGTCTCGTACGTACACATTTTTTTAATTCTCAAAACACATTCCAACTATGTTTTTCTAGAATATTTAACATTATTCTAACCTTAACTCAAATTGATTCCTTATATAACCTAAATTTCCCATACTTACATAATGGGTTCCAAAACTAACTTACCATTTTTAACCATTTTTCTCACGCATTCAACTTTACAAATCTCATTATTTATTACTTAATTTCATTTATCTATCATTAATTTGAATTTAAACTTATCATACATATAAATAATAGGTTTCAATTTCATTTTCTTTACATCTAAACATGTTTTCGTGCATTTCTTTCCACCAATCTCATTATTTACCATCTAATTTTACTTATATACCTTTGATTTGAATTTAGACATGATTTACATACAAATCCCTAAATTATATAACCTAAGTTTCATGAAATAAGTTAGTTTAGATATCTACATATCTTAATTCACCTTGATTTCTTCCATTCTCATTTTCTTTTCCTTTCTCCTTTCTTGTATTTCTCATCCAAACCGAATTGTACATAATGGAAATTCATGAATTTCTCTTTAAATTTTCACCCAAAATCACATGAAAATAATAACCTATCAAATTCTCTAATTAATTCTAGCTACAATACAAAAATTCACTTACTTAGGTTATTTTCTCTCACTAGAATTCTTCACTTTTCATGCTTGTTTTTGCTTCAATCTTTTTTCTAAAATGGAAAGGATGATATTTATGAAATATAGATAAAATGTGGGTTAGGCATTAGGTGGGAACTAGAAGTTTGAGAGAAGCAAATGATGGAGAAAATCTAAAGGGAAAATTCGGCCATAGAAGATGGTGAGGTAGAATGGCTGATTTTTAGGGAGATTTGGAGAAATTTCTTCACTTTTCTATTTTTTCTTTAGTGAATTTAAATAGAGGGCCAAGATTTAATCACTTACTGTTCAATCTAATGGCTTATATGAATCCACTTGTCATCCTCTTATTGGCTATATGTTTTAATTATTATTTCACCTCCAAAATAAGTCTAAAATTATGTAAAAATATTAACTAAGGCATTTAGAATCTAGGATCAATCTAACTTGATTTTGATATACTTCTAGCTCTAGAGATAAAATTCACTGGTCCAAAACTAAAAAATTTAAAGTTATCTAAAAATTTATTTTTCACTTACAAATATTAATTAGGATTATTTCTAGTGGCTTCATGGAATTGGATTAATTTTTGAAGGTTTATAAAATATTTTCAGGCCGATTAAAGTTCGATCAAACCTGAATACGGTCTAGGTAATTTTTTCACTGTCCATTTTGAATGCCTATTTGATATCAATTTCACCTCAAGTTATACCATTAAAGTTGTCATGAATTTTACTTTCCAGCGGTGATGAAAAATTTTCACAAGCCCCAAGTGGTACCATTTACCCTGGTGTCATTATTCACCTTAAAAAGTATTATTTTAATGACCCGAATTGTGAGGGCATCACATCCAGCAAGATCTAATCTAGGAGGTTACTCGAGTCCATCAAAGTTCAGTTCTCCTTCTGCAAAAGGGATTGATAAGGGTTAACCAATAATTGCTTCTGTTAATCATAATAAGTCGAGCTTATTTGAGAAAAGAAAGGTAGCATCCTTTGTTTTAAATGTGGGGATAGGTTTTCTTTAGGGCTTCAATGCAAGAATAAGAAGTTATTGGCTATGAATGCTAAAATAGAGAGACATTGAAGGAAGATACAGATCTGAAACAAGAAAGAGAGCTTTCTATGACAGCTTTAATTGGAGTTACTACTCTAAACACCTTGAAGATTAAGGGAAAGTTTGGAGATCATCAATAATTATCATGATTGATGGTGGGAGTACCCACAGTTTCTTAGATCCTTTAATAGCTACAAAGGTTTAAGCCCCAGCTTTTAAGGCTAGCCTACTATCAGTGATAGTAGCTAATGCACAAAAGGTCATGACTAGGTCTAAATGTTTGCAGTCCTAATGGACTATGTAAGGGCACCAGTTTCAACTTAAAATTAGGTTGTTAGAGTTTGGCGGTTATGAGATAGTGTTGGAGGTGGATTGGATGAGGTTATATAACCTATTATTATTTTATTTTTTTTTTCAAAATGCAACTTAATTTTGATAAGAAGGGAAGCACAATGGATTTAAAAAGAGTTATAAAAGAGGTTTCACTGAAACTTTTGACTGGCAGAAGTTTGAAAGGATGTTTAAAAAAGGATGCAGGGTCCTTTCAGCTCATTTATTCACTATGATAGCCTCAAAAATTAAAGATGAATTTACTGTAGGAATGGTAGAAGACAACCATGGCTTTATTGCAAATTACCTGTCCCAATTGCAACAATTATTAGATCAATTCCAATAAATTTTTCACTCCCTTCCCAATTCTCTGCCACCAACTAGAGATATGATTATGCAATTAATTTGCTACCAAGAGCTAAGCCAGATAACCTCAGGCCCTATAGGTATAATCATTTTCAAAAGGCTTAAATAGAAAGCAAGTAATAGAGGTGTTGCAGTCTTCTATTATACAAGTAAGTCACAGTCCTTTTGGTTTACCTCTCATTTTCCTTAAAAAGAAAGATGATACTTGGTGCATGTGCATCGATTATAGTCAACTAAATGAAGTGATTATCAATGATAAGTTTCCTATTCCAATAATTTATGATCTTTTGGATGAATTACATGAGGTAAAATACTTCTTTAACATAGATTTAAAGTCTGGTTATTACCAAATAAAAATGCGAACTAAAGATATTCCTAAAACTACATTTAAAACACATCATGGCCATTTTAAATTTAGGGTCATGCCCTTTAACCTTACAAATTCTCTATAACCTTTCAAGCTTTAATAAATTACATCTTTAGTCTTTAAAAAATTCATCCTGGTATTTTTTTTATGACATACTTATCTACAATAAATCTTGGAATGATCATTAACAACATTTAAGAGTGGTGTTTTAGTTGTTATTATGACATTCAAGCTTTAATGAATCACATCTTTGGTCCTTATCTTAGAAAATTCATCCTAGTATTTTTTGATGGCATACTTATCTACAACAAATCTTGGAATGATCACTTATATCATTTATAAGTGGTGTTTCAATTGTTGTTACAACATGAGTTTTATGCAAAAATGTCAAAGTGCACCTTTAGACAACAAAATGTTAATTATTTAGTTCCCACAATAACTAAACATGGGTTTTTACTGAGTCAGTCAGCGTCTGTGGAAAGACTTTGCATAGTGCGGCATCATCTGTGGTCAATACTAGCATCGTGTGATGAAATTGGTCTAGGTGCTTGAGGATCAGTGTTTCCATTGTATTTTGGTCAGTTGGGGGGTTGAATTTTTAGGAAGGGGGTGGCTACGATTTCTTTAGATAGGGGAGATTGAAAACTGCCTTGGTATTGCAATTTTTTTTAATTTTGGTATTTCAGCATATGTTCTTTGAAAAGTCACTTGAATTATTTGGCTGTGAGGGTGATTTTGGATCTAGGAGCTAGTGGAACCACTGAGGAAAGTGGTTCTCTAGTAGGTGGCTTGTAGGGCTATGGTGTTGAGGTGCTTGGGCAACTACGATAGATGGTGTTGTCAGAAGGGCTTGTGTTGTTTGTAAAGTGAGACAAGGTATGTTGGGGATGGCCATTACAGGCAGTATTGAGTTTGAAGTATTGGTTGGCAGGAGGAATTATTGTATGAGAGGGGGTGCTGGTTGGTTTGTCTGATCAGGAAGATTTTCTGATGAGGTAAGGGTAAGGCTTAGGTCTGGCAAAAAGGTGGGTGGCTAACTAGTTTTGATCCATGCTCACCACGCCAAATGATGACTAGAGAAAAATGAGAATCTTTTGATACCAAAAGTCACTTGAAAAACACAAAAGAACAATCGAGGTTTTTTGACAAAGGAGACTTCGATGATCAAGTCAGTATTTTGGTGATATAGAATAGCCGAAAAAAGCTTAATTAGTTTTCATACCTAACCTTGGTTCTATTTATAGGTTCAGAGTTCTGCTCTGTTTAGAAGACTGAATGTAGAGTCCTTCTTGGAAAAGCTCTTATCTTCTCTGAATAAGATAACTCTATCTCTTCTTAATCTATAGGATAAGATAAGGGGAAGCTTATCCACTCCTGGCAAGTTAGGATTCTTCCGAATCCTAATTTGTTTGGGCAAACTTCTAGGTGTCCAGTGTGACCGAACACTTCGCGGGAATGAAGTTGCCGGGCAAGTGGGCCAAGCTAGTTTGGCTATCTGAATATTCTGAGTTGTTAACTAGACTTTGTTATCTATTATTATTATTATTATTATTATTATTATTATTATTATTATTATTATTTCCTTCGTCATGTTTTGATTTTGTTTCCTTCTAAATTCTTTGATGTTTTGTTTCTTCGGAATGCTGTCACTTTGTTTTCTTTGGCATGTTTCGATTTTGGTTTCCTTTGTCACACTTTGATGTTTTACATTAAGATTTTACTTTTATTTATTTATTAGTTTATTTTTCTTTTCTTCCTATATAATGTACTCTTTGAAAACCTAGATAATCAATTTATATAATTTGCATACATTTCTTTTAATCCAATAAAGAATGGCTTTTAATGTTTTTTCCCTTTCTTAAAGTTAATCTATTTTTCATAATTCTCATCCTGTCAATTTGAGATATGTATATATATTAATTAAATATTTTAGAAATAATTTTAAGGTAATTTATTAGTATTCTTATTTAACTATTGCTTGTATACTGCAATATGTTTTGCATTATATACAATGGCAGAGTTAGGATACTAGGATCAACAGAAGCACGTATTATGATTTTAATATAAAAAATTAAAAATTAAAAACACATAAATTATACAATGATAATATATTTTATTTAAAATTAAAAAAGAATCATATTTAAAATCAAATAAAAATATAATTTTTACAATTATTCTCAACGCAGCTTCATATTTTGAAACCGTTGAATAATTAGATTAATGTCAATACTGTCAAAATTAACAAAAAAAAGTATTTTATTTTAATCAATTATCACTCAAATTATCTATTTCGAGATCAATGTTAAAATACATATTCGATTTACCAAAATCTAAATAATCTATAAAATAATAAAAAAAATATATTGAAGCAGAAATTAATAAATACAGTATTAAAAATTACAAGAAAAAGTAAAATTTTCTTACTAGGTGCCAATTGAAGTGATAAAAAATACTTGTTAATCCTATTTTAAATTTGAAAGGCTTTAAAAGTTGCAACAGGAAGAAGAAAAAAGGGGAAGAGAAGTGTGCATCATAGTGAATAAAAAATGAAAAATGCATTTGGCTATTTGCTATAAACTTAAGTTGTTAAATAAGTTGGCATTTATTTTTCCATTTTTTTTAAAAATTAATGTAATTTTATTTTTGAGCAAAAGATAGAGTATTTGGATTTTACAATTTGTTTGATTTTAGGTTTATATGAATTTAGATTATATCATTTTAATTTTTGTAATTTAATTAAAAAGATTATGTAATTATTATTAGATTAAAATTTGAGAGGGACACTTATGCATTAGTCATGACTTTTCATGGTTTTAAATAGTGTTAAGCAATTCTAAATTTGTGGACAATCTCTTTTAAGTATGATAAAAAATATATGTATATTTTATATCAAGGGTAAATTTTTAGCTCAAATAACATATGTTAACAAACATCTTTTAAATACAAGTATAATTTCGGCACAAAATTGTCCTATGAACATATAATATTAATTAATTCTAATTATTTCTCTAAATATTTAGTTTATCGTTATTCGAATAAGTACTCAAATATTTTACATTTATAGTGTTAGAAAATATTGCCCAGTCGTTAAAATAGTTTGAGTGATCGAGATATATATATATATATATATATATATATATATATATATATATATATATATATATATATATTAACTATGATTAGGAAACTCCAATACGCCTTCCATAGAGTGATCGATATATATATATATATATATATATATATATATATATATATATATATATATATATATATTAACTATGATTAGGAAACTCCAATACGCCTTCCATAGAGTGAGTAGCTTGCTTTTGAGTTTTGGACCTTGTTTATTTGGAATTCACGTGAGTGATAATTACAGTATATAGCTATTTTACAAAACCATCTTTTTAAGTCCTTTGACTCAAATATTTTAATTTATTTAATTCTAGTTTATTAAAATGTTTTAATCTTTCATTACGTGAGTTTATACAATTTACATTTCTATTAACTTCTTACGAGTATATGTGGATTTTTATTATAATAATTTTTATATGAACTTTTCATTGTTATTTATTATATTAATTTAATTGGTATTTTATTCGTTGAATTTTAGTTAAGTTGAACAGTATCTTCTTTAGAGTTTTAGATTTTGAGAATAGACTTCTAAATTATTTTCTGTTTATTATCTGATTCAGTAAATAATTGATATGCTTATATAAACTTATTTGAACCATTTATCAAATTTATCTGAGCCTATATGTTATCTACTTTGGAATTTATATATGTTTTTTGCTTGAAATTATTCTTATTTTCTGCTAAAAATTAGATATATGTTGTGTTAGTGAAAATTTTTTTCAAACCGGTACACGTGATAAGTTATTATCTATATTTGTATCTGGTTCTATTTAAACAATTTGTTATCTGAATCTACATCTAGTTTCGCAACAGATATCGCATACTAGAAAACCACATAACTTCTTGTCATACATCATACTCCATTGACATCTACATTAGAAGCATTGCATGATATATATGGTGGGGATATCTGTTATTTGGCCTTTGGTGGTGTGGAGTATCATCATTCTATTGAACTGTACCGTGATTTTGAATTGTTATTTTGTATGTTGAAGTTTTCTACTTTGTTTAATATATTTTGTTAAAATATTCCGAACTATTGCATGTTCTCAGTCCATTTTATGCTGTAGTTATCGTTCACCGAGTCATTGTACTCAAATTACGTCCACTCTACCCTTTTTGTTTTGTAGATTAGTAGTTACATTCAACTAGTGCAGCTTTTATTCTTTGGTTGGCAAGGACCTTATTTCCTTTTGCTATTGAATTTGAATTAGACAATATTATATTTCAGTTAAAATATTAGTTGAAATTTAGAATTCCAAATAAGTTCTTGTATTTTTGTGGAAACTCCATAGTTTAACTTTTGGCATGTATTTGAAACATTAAAATTGGACCTTTAACCTTAACTTTGTTGTCTTTGAGGATTTTTTATGAATTGAATGATTTATATAGTTTGATAGTTCGGTGAGACTTGCATGACTATTATTTAGGTAGTTTATGTGCCTATCATGACTGAATTTGGATCATAAGAGACCCACATATGTCCACTTTTAGAGATTTATTAAAATAAGATTTAAGAAATGTAGTTAAAATTGCCTATTCCATGCACTTTATTAAAATACTAAGGTAAGATATAACATTCGCTACATGTTTATATGCAAAAATATAGGATAATTAGAATTCGTTTTTGAATCAGTTTCCCTCATGGTGGAACCCAGCTCGCTTACATTGGCAACCTTTAATTAATCTTTAGAATGGAAAAGTAAACTTAATTTGTAAGGTTTCTGAGTCGCATCAAGAGAGCTAAATTTAATTTATATAAAGTTTCTCAATCCTTTGCGTACAAATATCTATTGGAATCCTATCCAACTTTATTAAGATATTGAGATAGAGGTGGTAAAATTAATTTAAACCCAAAATTCAATCCAAATTCATAAAAAAAAAAACCTAAACCCAACTAAATTTAAATAAATACCCAATTGATCAACTCAAAATTGATCCATTTTATTTTTCAACCCAATTCAATATCTATTAGATCAATTTAAAATCGATCCATTTTATTTTTCAACCTATTAGGTCATTGGTAAGCTATATATATATATATATATAATTAATTAATTAAAAAAATTAATTAGAAAATATCTATAAAGTGATAACATTGTGGGCCTCTCATAAGTAAGACATAAAAAAAAAGAAAATAATGATTGATGGCACGTTGGCAATGGCATCATATGTTTAAAACCTAAATGAAAGAGACAACCTATGCATTGCAACTTCACCATTTTATTTCCTGATATTATTCATTTATTTGCCATACAAAATATTATTTTCATTATAATAAAAATTTAAATCCATTATAATATTATTTGGCTGTGCTTTTTAATTTTTCATATAAAGCTGCTGTTTTAATTTTTCGTTCACTTATTTACATATATTCAATAATTACTAAGCTGTCACTTTCAATTAAAAAAAAATATAATAATAACAATTGGGAGTAAAAATTAAATATATTATCAATTTATTATTTATATTATGTTTTCAATTAAATATTATTATTATCGGATTCATTAATTAATTAATAAAAATGTTATAATAATTTATATTAAATTCATGGGTTGATCCAAATCCACCCAACCTATTTGGATATTAATCTATTTATGATTTGTATTTTTTTACCCATTAATGACCCGCCTATTAATGATTCAATTTAAACCTATCCCACCCACCCATTTGCTACCTCTAATTAAGATAAGATATAACATATACGCTACATATTTATATGTAAATTAGTTTAGGATAATTAAAATGATTTATTTATATGTAAGGTTTGAGTCAAGTCAAGAAGAGAGCTAAACTTAATTTGTAAGGTTTCTCAATCCCTTCCCTACTAATACATATAATTGTAAAGCAGACATAGGTTTCTCTAAGAAATCGTTTAGAGTGGTGGAGGTCCAAGTTGACAATTAATTCCAGTGTTGTTCGTGTTTTGCACAATCGAAACTGCAAGGCTTTTTACAACATGTTGATGTAGTGAACCGCATTTGGACACTGAGGGATTGAGAGTGGGAAATCAAGTTCGTGCATATTTACCGGAAAGCGAAATATATATACATATGGTGGCAGATAAAAACTCACCTGTTTAGCCTTTAATCAGGCAAAGCATTTTCTGTGGCATTATATTGGCCTCCTTGATGTGCGCTTGCTCCTGTTTGGGGACTCTCTTGGTTTACAACTTGTCGTAACATTTTGATGCAATTTTTATTTTCCTTCCCTCATTAAGAAAAACATAATAAGTTGTTTAAAGTACATCAAATACTTCCATAATTAATTAATCTGAACTAATATTCGTCTTCTTTCTGTCTACAAAACCTTAACACGTTCTGTTAGAGAAAATTTTGAATTGCTATCTTGAATTTTTATTTTCAAATAACTTTAATAAGGAATAATGTTTCGAGTATTTTTATTCTCTTTAATTAATCGATCTGAGAATTTTTCCTAATATTCCACCTTAATTCATCATTTTAGGATCTCAGATCTTTTACAATTATACGACCGTACAAAATCTATATAAGTTTGAAAAATGGAATTTGATAATTATGAGCTCATCATAATTAAAATTAATTTCGATATGATTATAAATGCTACTTGTTGGCACAAGGCTACATCTACATTTTGATGATAATCAAACCTTAAATAAATTCTATTAAGAAATCTGTTTTAAGCTTATTTTGTAGGAATCTTTATTTATCTTTCTGATGACTTTATCCAAAAATGAAGATTGTGGAATGATTTCTTGAAGATCAAGTTGAAGAATATCTTAGTCTAAGGAAAATTAGGTTATTAAATTGTAAGATCAATTTGAGGATCAAATTGTCATTCATACATACATATTCTAAGTTTTAAAATTGCATAAAAATGTTTTTAAGTCATAAATCTCGTTTTTAGTTAAAACTGATTTTTTTTCAGAAAATGTTTTATAAATTGATCTGTCAGAATTTACATTAGAAATTGAATTAGAAATCTGAACAACTTTCTGATCAAAAATCTACTTTGCACTAAAAGATAAAATAACGGCTAGTTAGGGACATAACTGTCTGTCTTGTTTTCTAACGGTAAAAAACGGCTAGTTTTCTGTTTTCTCACTTCAAACCATGTTTTTGGGTATAAATATGTGTTGTGAGGTCATTTAGAATGTTAGAGAAAATATTGGAAAGATTTTCTAACTCTTAAGAGAAAGCTTACTTGTTTTAAATCTCACTTTCCATCTTGCACTTCATCTTTATTTATCATCCTCAATTGATTATAGCTTTTGTTGTAATTATTTGTGAGGAATTTTTATTGTGAAAGATTGTGAGTTGGGTTGGCTAAAACCTAAGAGAAATTCTAGTAAGTGTTTAAATCTTTTACTTGGAAAAAAGATTGTGGGTAGATATACATAGGATTGTATATTGGCTTGAACTCTTGCCCTTAAAAGAGTTAAGAGTGGAGAGAAAAGCTCAAGAGTGATTCTTGAGGAGTGGAGGTAGGCAGGTTGGCCGAACCACTATAAATTCTGTGTGTGCTTTACTTTTCTGCTCTATTTTCTATCTTCTACAATTCTGTTTTACATTCTGAAAATTTGTGTTTTCAAAATTTTGTAAAACGAATTTCTGAAACATTCACAACAAATTTAATACATTTTTTCAGAAATATATTTGAAGTTTAAAAAAGAACTTGCAAAATCTATTTCTATTGTTATCTTGCATACAATTCTGTTCCTTTAGAAATTTGGCCAGAAAATTTCAAGACACCCAATTCACCCCCCCTCTTGAGTGTCTTTCGGGACCAACATTTGGTATCAGAGCGGTTCTTAATTCCCTAAGGCTTAACATCCTTGAGTGATCCTAAAAATGGCCGAATCAAGTAGTTCTTCTAATGCTACTCCATTCAAAGAGGGACACTCTGTCCATCGTCCTCCTATATTTAGCGGTGAAAATTATCATTTTTGGAAGGTTGTTATGAGACACTTTATTCAATTTCAAAATATGGATTGCTGGGATATTATTGAACATGGATATGAGCATCCACGAAAGATTTATAATGAAGCAGGAGCATCAGAAACTGCTACTGTTTTAAAGACCAGAAAAGAATTCACAGAAGCTGAAAAGAGAAAAGTGCAGCTAAATTCTAAAGCTATGAGCATACTTTTTTGCTCACTGCATACAAATGAATTCAACAGAGTTTCTGGATGTGATACAGCTAAAGAAATCTGGGACAAGCTACAAGCTACATATGAAGTCTCAAGATGCAGAAAAAGAAAGAAGAAAAAGTTTAGAAAGAAAGCTATGAAAGCTACATGGAGCGACAGTAAAGATTCAAGGACAAGTGAACCAGAATCTACAAATTTTGATGATGTTGGTCTGATGGCAATTTCTGATCGTGAAAACCAAAATTCCAGTTCAGATTCTGATGGCAGAAGTTCACCTGAAAATAATTCAGAAAATTTCGAGGTAAGTAATTCTGATTCAAATGAAAATGGCAATGAATATGAAAAAATGCTTGAATGCTTTGAAGATTTGCATCATAAATATCTTATGCTTAAAAAGACTTATATTGAGATAAAGAAAAATTATGATGAATTACTTGTAGAACAAAAAAATGCAAAGGAAATAGAAATTAAAATGAAAAATGAATATTCTATTTTGGAAGGTAAATTTATTGCTTTGCAAGAAAAATGCAATGAAAAAGAAAAATATATTTGTGTGTGTAATGAGAATTCTGTTGAAAATCTGAATGCAAAATCTGTTCATAATTCTCATGCAAGTACATCAAAAAATTATAATATAAAATACACCCAGAAAAGATATAACAAATACTCATATGATAAAATGGTAATTAGCACTTCTGCTACATGCTTTTATTGTTGTACAAAAGGAAATATTTTGAAATTCTGTTATTATAAGAAGAATGCTAATTCTACCAAATATAAATGGGTTGTTAAAAATTCTACAAATATTGTAACTAATTATGAAGGACCCAAGAAAGGTTGGGTACCTAGAAAAACTTGATTTCTTTGCAGATTTGCCTAAAGAGTGCCAAGATAAAAAAAATGGTATATGAATAGCGGCTACTTAAGGCATATGACGTGAGACAAAGATAAGTTTTCTAAACTTAAAATCTGAAAGTAGTTTTATCAGTTTGTGTGATAATAAAAAAAAAAGAATAGAAGATGTTGAAATGGAAAAATATATTATATAAGGGTAAATATCTAAATATTTCTATAAGAAAATTACGTCATACAAGTTTTTATGCATTAAAAAAAATTTGTCAAAAAAGATTTGGTGAAGGAAATGCCAAAACTGAAGATTGGTAAAGATCATATATGCAAGATTTGCCATCTTGAAAAATGAATCCAAAATTCAATTAAAAAAATTAATGACAGAAAGATTCATGCGTTAATCTTGTGAGAAGTTTAAAAGAAAATTGGATGAGCAAAAAAACTTGAATTATTGGCTCAAGGCCACAATGAAGAAGAAGAAGAAGAAGAAGAAGGAGAAAGACAAACCTTATCATCTAAGAAGAAGACTTGAAATGGGTATGAGCATTATTTTTCTCTCTAAACAGGTGCGTCTTCTTTAAATCTCAAAGAGCAAATTTTAATTTTTTTTGTGTGTGGTTTTACATCTTTGATCTGCTGGAACTTATTTTTGAAATGATGTTTACGTGTTGAACAAGTTAAAAATATGAAGAAAAAATCAAGATTTATACTAATTGTCTTTGTTACCCCTAAGCATTATGTGAGTTGTTTTAAAATTAAATAGGGACAGCTTTGACATTTCTCTTATTTTTGGTTCACGTGTTTGGGTAATTGCAAAATTATAAGTTTCCAAGTGATATGATTTTTCAATAGTCAAACTAGTTCATTGATTATTTTATCTTTGAATTTAAAATGCAAAAATTGCTTTTACCCACCTAAAACGTGTGCCACCTTTTATAAATCTCAATTCAAAGACTTTTCAACAACTAATTGTTTAATGAAAAATTCACAAAAGGCAAATTCAATTTTTATGTCAAAACGTGATTCACTTTACAAATGTTATCTTTGTCTTTGAAAATTGTGTTTTTTACCTTTTAAGTGGCTTAAAGAAGACTATTCTCTTTCCCTTTAAACATATATATATATATATATATATATATATATATATAATAATAATAATTTTAAAGTTGCTTTTCAAGTAAAAAAAAATTTGCTTTTCACGTTTTTTAAAATAAAATAATAAAAATAAAAGTAATTTTAAGTTTGCTTTTTATGTAAAAAAAATAATAATAAATAATGTTTTGCTTTCACGTTTAAAAAAAAAAAACTAATTTGCTACTTAAGTTTGTTTTTCTAGTTTAAATAATAATAATAATAATAATGATAATAATTTTAAAGTTTGCTTTTCAAAAAAAAAGAGCTTTTCACGTTACAATAAAAGTAAAAGTAATTTTTTTTCACTTTGTTTTTCTTGACAAATAATAATAATAATAATAATAATAATAATAATAATAATAATAATAATAATAACATTAAAAAAAGGGAAAAAGATGATTTGAATTTTCGTTTTCATTTTACTTTGAAAAAGGTTTGTAAGCCTTTTTTTCTCAATTGTCTTTTATGTTGTAATTTACAAAGAAAATCAAAAGCCAACTTCTTTACACAAACCATGAAAACGTATGGATTTGGTTAAAAGAAAATAAGAAAAAGTGGGTTGTTGTCTTTGAAAATTGTGTTACTTTTAAAAAGTTAACTTTTTATCTTTAAAAATTGTGTCTTACTTTTAAAAAGTTAACTTTTTAACTTTGAAAATTGTGATATTTGTGTATTCCAACAAGTTAACATTTTAACCTTGAAATATGTGCTTTCCACTTTACACATTTTATCTTTTACAAATTTCTTCTTTCACACTTCACACACCTTACGTAACTTGCTTTCAAATTTGTTAAAATATCAAGTCTTTGTGTTTTCTTTGTACAAATCTTGTATCTTCTCTTGGGAAAAACGTGCCATTAATTGTTACTTTTTATCTTTTAAAATTCCACATTTCATATTTCACAATTCCTCTTTACATTTTAACTTCTTCATAAATCAAGTTCTTGTGTTTTATCTTTGTATCTTCTTCATCCTTTCAACCTCAAGCTACTGCCACCATAAAAAAAAAAATTAAGTCACCAATTTCTTTTTGGTGATCTCTTTTGGCTGACAACATTGCAAGAAGAATCAAAGATTGACAGGTTTTTTCTTTGAATTTTTTTTGGTATATTTTGAATGATTATTTTTTTGGCGTAATTTTTAATCTCCTGTGCATATTATATTATCTCTTTCTTTTTTTATTGATGACAAAAAAGAGGAGAATAATGGAGAAATGTTGATGAATAATGATAATTACAAAGGGGGAGAAAAATGGAAGAAAATGGATAAATTTTTGGAACAAATTTGATAATTAAAAATGGAGAAAACATATGCATGATTTCTTGTTGATGGAAAATTATTAAAAATTTAATATGCTAATGCATTAATTCTATTTGATTCATTGTGATGCATGACTTCTTTAAAAATATTTCTTGAAAAGAATCAAGTTAAATTTTGATGGAATTCATTGGCATGCTTATATTTTGATAAAATCTGAAGTTTTACATGGATTTACACTTACTTTACAGATTTTATTTTTTCTGTAAATAACCCGTGCATATATTCAGGGGGAGCTTTTTAGACTAATCTAGATAGACTTCTAAGTGGAGTTTATTAAGGTTTTGTCATCATCAAAAAGGGGGAGATTGTTAGCCCAAGGCTACATCTAAATTTTGATGATAATCAAACCTTAAATAAACTCTATTAAGAAATATGTTTTAAGCTTATTTTGCAAGAATCTTTATTTATCTTTCTGATGACTTTATCCAAAAATGAAGATTGTGGAATGATTTCTTGAAGATCAAGTTGAAGAATATATTAGTTTAAGAAAAATTAGGTTATTAAATTGTAAGATCGATTTGAGGTTCAAATTGTCATTCATACATAAATATTATAAGTTTTAAAATTGCACAAAAATGTTTTTAAGTTATAAATCTCGTTTTTAGTTAAAACTGATTTCTTTCAGAAAATGCTTTACAAATTGATCCATCAGAATTTACATTAGAAATTGGATTAGAAATCTGAACAACTTTCTGATTGAAAATCTGCTTTGCACTAAAAGATAAAATAATGGCTAGATAACGGCTAGTTAGGGACAGAACTGTCTGTCTTGTTTTCTAACGGTCAAAAACGGCTAGTTTTCTGTTTTCTCACTTCAAACCATGTTTTTGGGTATAAATATGTGTTGTGAGGTCATTTAGAATGTTAGAGAAAATATTGAAAAGATTTTCTAACTCTTAAGAGAAAGCTTACTTGTTTTAAATCTCACTTTCCATCTTGCACTTCATCTTTATTTATCATCCTCAATTGATTATAGCTTTTGTTGTAATTATTTGTAAGGAATTTTTATTGTGAAAGATTGTGAGTTGGGTTGGCTAGAACCTAAGAGAAATTCTAGTAAGTGTTTAAATCTTTTACTTGGGAAAAAGATTGTGGGTAGATATACATAGGATTGTATATTGGCTTGAACTCTTGCCCTTAAAAGAGTTAAGAGTGGAGAGAAAAGCTCAAGAGTGATTCTTGAGGAGTGGAAGTAGGCAGGTTGGCCGAACCACTATAAATTCTGTGTGTGTTTTACTTTTCTGCTCTATTTTCTATCTTCTACAATTCTGTTTTACATTCTGAAAATTTGTGTTTTCAAAATTCTGTAAAACGAATTTCTGAAACATTCACGACAAATTTAATACATTTTTTCAGAAATATATTTGAAGTTTAAAAAAGAACTTGCAAAATCTATTTCTATTGTTATCTTGCATACAATTCTGTTCCTTTAAAAATTTGGCCAGAAAATTTCAAGACATCCAATTCACCCCCTCTTGAGTGTCTTTCGGGACCAACACTACTTATTTTAGTTAATTATTCAACATGGGATTTTCTTCTAACGCAATAATAATTATAATAATAATGACAATACTTATGATTTAGCAGTTGTTTTGCTCTCTATTGGTTCTAAATAACATTAACGTCATAATATTTCTCTCGGAGGCCGTGGCAGTCTTTCTTTAATAGGCAAAGTAGAAAGAAAATATATCTTTTGAACGTAAAAGTAGAAAAAAACAATATTTAAATTAAATTAAATTTAAACCAAAAAGTTAGTGGAGATTGTCGTGTATGAACTTCCACTGAGAAAAGCACATAAAAAAGTTAAAATAATAATAATCAAAGTGGAGGATGGAATTATCCTGTCTGGCAATTATTTATAACAAAGAATATCTGAAAAATCAAAAAGTTAGAATTGGAATACTTTGGCAAAGACTTGTTGCTTTCGCATATAATGTTACATCGTAGTCAATGGATAAAGGAACACATTTGCATCTAAAGGCAATAGTGATGTTTGTTAAAATAAAAATTTGGAATAACTATAAAAAAAAAAAGCAATCAATTCATAATTAAATTCTTATTAAAATGTAATAATTAGGCTCTTAATGTTTTAAAGGCTTCTTAATTGTGCTCGTCTGTTAATTATTTCGTTGAAATTGACAAAAATATTAAAATTTTCAGCTTTTTTAAATATTTAATATAGTTTTTTTTTTGACAAATATAGTTTGAAAAGTTATTTAATATTCTATATTTGACTAGTTATAAGAAACAAACATTAAATCTATAATGGGAAAATAAACCCACATAAACCTAGAAAAATAAAGGAAAAAACTAGAGAAAAGAGGGGCGAATTATTAATGTTGATATATGATATATGTACGATTTTAGACAATCTTGTAATGTTGAATTATTTGCAGATTTCTAAAAATTTCATGCTTTCAGATCTGTACGCCCGAGTACTTAAGTATCTCATATTAATTAATTATTTAATATATAATATTTTTTTTTTCAACAAAAGAAAGTTGACAGCTCAGGATTGATGTTAGATGTTAACATGGGAAAATTGGATGATTTATTCCTCTTTAATAAGTTGCCTTTGCCTTTATTCTAATTCCAATATATATATATATATATATATATATATATATATAGTAAAGTGTGTGTTTTTTTTTTAATATATATAATTGTGAAGCAGATGGGAAACAAAATTCTAAAGAAGAGTGCATAGCCAGAGAAGTAATAAAAAATGAGGGAGGCTAAGCTTATGCTGGTGCTGTTAGTCCTCCTTTATGCACTCGGGTCTGTCAAAACTCAAAATGCCACACTACCACACGATGAAGGTACCAATTCTCTATTTCATTTTTTATTTTTTAAATAGAGAATCAAGCTTATATTCTAATTTCTCTAGCTTTCATGTTTGGATTGACGACAGTATTTCATTATTACTTTTTTTTGCAACCAAATTACTTTATTATTTCTAAATTTATCACTCAGTATTGTCTTTTTTGTTTTTTTTTTAAGCAAATTATGTAAAGGCTGAAATATTAATTTTTGCAGGGGATGCTTTGGGTGCGTTCATGTTTGAGTTGACTCGGATGATTTCTGATTCGCCCAACTATTGTGATCTCGGCAATTGGTCAGCTAATGGTTATAGCATTATGATCGGATGCGATTGTACCCATAATGACAACAAAACTTGTCATGTTAATTCCATGTATGTTGTATTGTTGTTATTATTATTGTTATTAGAGTTAATTACAAAATAAATCTTAACCTTCTAACTTATTTATATAATTTAATTCTCGAACTAAAAGGAATTTACTATTTAACACCTTATTTTTTTATTATGTTTTAAATTAAAAATCTATTAAAAATTTCAAGTTTCCGATGAAATTTTAATAAAATTTCTAATTTGAAATACAACTAACAGTTATCTGTTAATTTCTAAGATTTTTTAATTTAGAAATTAACCTTTATTTTATAGAAATTTTATTTTATAAAAACTTACCGGTCAAAATGAATTGCATTTGAACCAAACATGGGAAATATATATGGATTTCCTAATAACTTTTGTTTTATTTAATGTTAAACTAGTTATTTGCTAATAATGGGTGAGTGATGTCACTATTTTTTCAATTAATTTTTATATTGTAGAGAAGCATATGGCTTTGACTCAGCTGGTAGAGTCATCTCTGAAGATATTTTAAAGCTCAAATATCTACGGACATTGTGAGTATTATATTTTTCTATTTTTTTAAATATAAAAAACTTTTTTAAGATTTATCATAATATACATTGTATATAAGTATAATGTCATTTTAATTCTTATCGTCTTATTACTAAATTCTTTTAAAGGATTAATAAAACTATGATGTAGATTGAAAAAAAATTACTTACTTTAACGATTTAATTTCTTCTTATTTTTTTCCGGCATTTGCTTAATAAGTATTCATAATACATAAAATTTAAAAATATAAATTTATAAAAAGTGAATAAAGTAAAACAAAGCATAATAAAAAGAATGTATTTATCATTTTTCACATTTTATAGAGTTCAAGTATACTTTTTAAACCTCTAAATCCTAATCGATTGACTTGTTTTTCTCAAAGACAATACATATATTTCACTTAGTTTATTGTACTTTTTTTTCCCTTCAATTTCACTCATTTTTAGCTCTTTCTTTTTTCATATATTGTTTTTTTTTTTCATAAATTTGATTTTTTATTCCATTAAATTTCGGTAGCAGATTTGGGTTTTCAGCTACACGTTAGCATTTGAGTTGTTATTTCAGTAATTGAAGAGCTAAGTGATGGCCGAATGGTTCCATAGGAATTTGCTTCATAATCATTCAAATAATTAGATCTATCAAATAATTCGGATTGGACGGATTCAAATTAAATTATTAATTTAGAATTATTTTGGTTCGGTTCGGTTTGGATCCTCTCATCAAATTAATATTATTTCTTATGACATATAATTAATTGACTAATTTTCAAATTTCCGAATTAAATTTTAATTCATATTATTTTTTCTTAAGCATCGATAATATTTCAACTACTTCTAAATTTTTAGTGAATTATATACAAATTTCAAATTATGACTTTATTTTTTAGACATGTATTATAAAAAAAAATTAATAAGAGTATAATTTTACTTTTTTTTTTTAATATAAAAGAAGAGAAAGACAAAAACTACATATAGAAGGGACCTGGGGTGTTCAGACCCCAACTATCTTGAACGAGAAGGCCTCTGATATAAGAGGGAGGGGTGCTAAACCATTTGAAGATTGCATTGTGGACATCTCCATACTTGATTAAGCCATCTGTTACTTAGTTAGCCCCTCTTTGAACATGCTTGAAATTCACCTGCCAGCTTCTCTCGACCAGCTTGTTGATATCAATAACAATATCAGAAAAATGATGGTCCCCATCCACCCTGTTTGTAAGACGATGAACTATTTCCAGACTATCCACTTGCACCAGTATTTTCCTCCATCCCTTGTCCCATGCTAGCTCCAACCCCTTCTTGATTGCACATAGTTCAGAATAAAGAACTCCTGCATTATTAATCTTCCACGCATACCCTCCTAACCAAGATCCAATTGCATCCCGGAAAACCCCTCTAGCCATATTACACCGGAACCCAGCATAGGCAGTTCCATCAGTGTTCAAGGCAATCCATCCCACTTCCCGTGGACTCCATCTGGTCTCCTCGTTCGCCGGTCCTCTTCTCGAATGCACAAGTCTCTTCAAGGAAGACAAACATAACAAATCTGCTTTAATTTCATTGATGATGGTCTTGACTTTCAATTGCATTGAGACCACAGTGTTATTAAACACTTCAGCATTCCGCCATCTCCAAATATGCCAGACAGTGAACTTGAAAATAGCTTTCCAATCCAGAGCAAACCTCCATGAGAACCTGCCCTTCATGTTCGAGGTAAGCCACTCCATTACATCAGCAACAAAAAATCTATCTCCTACCTGATTATTGAGCAGAGCAGCCCAGACCTCCTTAGCTTTCCTGCAATCCCTGAGAACATGAAGGAGGTCTTCATCACGATTGTTACAAAGAGAACAAGAACTCGAGAAAGCTAGGTGTCTTCAAGTACGATCCATATTAGTGAGAAGTCTATTGTGAAAACATTGCCAGAGAAAGCTTCTAATACGTTGGGGACCACCCCATTTCCAAACCAGCTTCCACTTGGCCTCTTCTGTACTATTACTATCACAAATGAAAACTTCATAAGCCGATTTGACCTAGAAATTTCCAAAAGTTGAAGGTTCCCAAACAATTGTGTCAGCTCCCATCCAACAAGGAGGCAAGATCTCACTAATGCAATTAACGATCTCTGCTGGAAACAGAGCATTTAGTTTAGCTATATCCCAACCTCCCCCCTCTGAAATAACATCCTTCACCTTCCAGCATAAAACATCATTTGAAACATCTGTGAACGCATGGTCCAGGAGTCTGAGGTTGCCGCACCATTTGTCGAACCAGAATCTCACCTCGTTACCATCTCTCAAGCAAATGCTGATGTTCTCATCAACGAAAGGCCAAATCTTCAACAAATTACGCCACACTGGAGTACATCTGTTGGAACGCAATCTGTAACTACCATCATTATTCCTCACACCATATTTACCAAGCAACACCTGAACCCAAAGAGCGTCTGGTTCTTTTATGGTTCTCCAGACTAACTTTGCCATGAAGGCTTGATTAAGAGCCATTAGGTTCCTAAGACCCAACCCTCCCTTGCTTTTCGACTTACATAGCTCGTTCCAGCTAAGTAAATGGATCTTTTTCTAGGCATGGTTAGAACCCCATATAGGGACTCTCTACACATAACTTCGATCTTGTTGCACACCATTTGGGGAAAGACCATAGTTTGAAGGGCGTAGACTGGAACTGCCATTAAGACAAATTGAACCAGTGTGACGCGACTCGCGAAAGTAAGGGAACTGACCTTCCATCCACTAAGCCGATTCTTAATTCTGTCTATAATGAACTGAAAGTACTGTTTGCTGTTCCTTCCATTAATGATAGGCACCCCAAGATGCTTGCCTAGACTGGAGGAAGCAAGAAAACCCGATCTAGTCTCCAACCTATTTCTCGTGTCCGCACTGACATTGTTCGAAAGAAATAAGGAAGTTTTGTCTTTGTTAATTTTTTGACCAGAGCATTGGCAAAAATCATCAAAGGACATCGCAAATATAAGAAATATTCTCCTTAGTCGCCTCGGCAAAGAGAAGAAGATCATCGGCAAAGAATAAATGCGATAAAATTGTATGCAGAGTATAATTTTACTTTAACTAATTCATCCATACACATCAAGCAATAAAAATGATTTAAAACAAATTATAAATAAAATCAATATAAAAAAAGCAACCAGCAAAGGAAAGTGATAATGTTCATTTTATCATATTTGGGTCTAGCCCAACAATCACAGGCCCAGCTCAGACTCAGGTCCAGTTGCTGTTTATCAGCTTATCAGCCACCTGCGCTAACATGTGTTAGGATGGTTTGATCAGACCTAATGTCCGCTCTATCCACACCACTTTGCCTATCACATAACACAACCTATGTCCTGTAGGCTATTACATCAGATATCTAAACCTGCCATATGTAGATATAAGCAATCTGATACTCAAGTACTTTAATCTCATAGGCTATATATCTATATTGAGAGAGATTTCAGGAATATAGGGTATTACATAATTACCACTCTCTAACTACAATTTCTCTCTCTAGATCCTCTGACTTAAGCATTAGAGTGCTAAACCCCTGCAAGCTAAGGGTTAGTTTTTATCTATTTTGTAGATCGGCTCACTGCATCCAGCAGATCGGCTCAACTAATTCTCAACCCATCTTACTCCTTATAAGTTCTAACAATCTAGGACTTATCATTTGGTCTGAATTACCTTTTCCATAGAACTCTCCTCGTAGCTTTTTGTGCTTATTTTCATGGGATTGCAAAGAGCCTAACAATTCACCAACACTTAAGGCATTTAAATCTTTTAATTCTTCAATGGCAGCAACAACAGATTCAAATTTTCTAGCAAAATTTTCTCAATAACCTTTTGATCTAACACCTGCTCTCCGTACTTCTTCATTTGATTAACTATTTCCATAAGATTGTCGGAACAATCTTGCAAGGACTCCTCGTCTTTCATGAAAGAGCTTTCAAACCTTCTTCGAAGTGTGTGAAGCTTGACCTTAAAGCACCTTTGTTGTGCCTTGGTATTCGTTTTTTAGTGCATCCCATGCGTCTTTCGCTTTTCTCGCTCTAGAAATTCAAGAAGAAAAAATTGCATCATCTCCAGCTTATTGAATGAAGAAAAGAGCTTTGGAATCATTTTTCCACAACCTTTTTAAGGTTTCAACTGCTACACCTTCTTCATTATAGACTCTCTCTACCAACTCCCATAAATCTTAGGAGATGAAGAGAGTCTTCATCTTTGTACTCCAAAAATCATAGCTACTGCCTTAGAAAATTGGAATTGCGGGTTGTGAGATGTTCAGTCCATTTTTTATGTTAGCCATCACATACTCTTTTCACAGGCCTCAAAAGAAGCTATGGTACCATATGTCAAAAAAAGATACCAGTTGTCGAAAAAAGAGAATGCTTAAATAGGAACAGAACAAAAAGTCTCTCGCAAGAATTTTGTTAAACAGTTTATAGGCATACGCAAATGGAGAGAATAAGCCACACATTTTATTTAACTGAAAAATTCTTTGAACACAAATAAAAAATAACCAACTATTCAAAAATAAAGGGATAACAACCCATATTTAGATAATGCTTCAAACACCCATCACAATAAACCACAAAAATAGGACTCTACCTAATTGACACTTGACTAAATAATAATATCACGTGATCAACATACTCGACTTTGTATTAGTTCTTAACAAAACAGTCAAGCCAAGTAGATAAAAATCGAAAAGGTCTAAAAGAGGGATTACCCCTTTTCCCACTAGCTGTAAGAAATAGGGATCTACCATCAAACGCTCACCTATTTAATTATGCACCGAGACTTGCTATTTTGTCACCAAATCTGGTATCAACTAAAATCTTAACTAAACTTAAGCAATGGTTAACTCAAATTAAAATCTTAATCCTACTAGGAAACTAAGTAATAAAAAAAAAAATACAATCCAAAATTAATTATACTTCCTAATCCTTCCAAAATTATGAAATGTTTCAATTAAAGTAGCAAACAACCGATTCCAGAAAAGTTGGAAATTAATTCTTGATTCAGTCGTAACTTCTATTTTTGGACCTGACATCCCTTGTGCCACTGCTGTCCCCACAAGCAAAGACAAATCTGCCTTTAAAGCTCTAAAATGCTCCAAGTTCCAGATTGCCGGGCCAAACTCATAAATTTCCCACCAATTAAACTCCAGTGACTGTGAATCTGCCAAATACCATAAACAAGAACAAATAATCCATTCGTTAACATAGTTCAACGACAACAGATATTGTCAAGCCTTTCAAGGCTTAAACATTGAATGTTTGAAATTCTCGTATAAATGTGGACATTGAACTACTCCATTCATATCAAAATAATAGATCAATTTCTATTTTCATATAGTTTTTAAAAAATAATTTTTATTGTTAACCCTTAATTTATATCATGCATATTTGTTTTATATTGTAAAAATTAAAATAATTCCTTATTCTTGCTGTTTTTGATATATTTTTGGATCGTATTCTTATGATAAATGATTTGAAAAATTTGTCAGAAATCTTGCAAACAATAAACTATCGGGTACAATTCCTAAATTTTTAGGGGATCTGCCGGCTCTACTGGAACTGTAAGTTTTGCCAATATTGCCTTAGATAATCTCATTGTTATTATTATTATACACACACACACAAGTTATTGCACATGTAAAACGAATGCCAGCTACTCAATCGACAGTGTCCAATTTTTTTGTCCTATAGCAAACTGCCCGGGAACTTACTCACAGGCTCCATACCTTCATCTTTGGGAAAATTAGTCAACCTCAAATTTCTGTGAGTATGATTCTTTAACTTGTTTAATTAATTATTTGATACGACATCCTTTGACAGGTGATAACAAAAACAATTTATAATTTTTCTCTGTTTCTGTTACAGCAATCTGAATGGGAATAGGTTGTCAGGTCATATTCCTAAAGAGTTGGGCAACCTCACTAATCTTCAAGAATTGTATATATCTTTAATTTACTTTGATTTCATGGCATATATTGCTTCGTCTTTTTGTTCAATAAAAGATTTAATATTTCCTGCTTAAAATCTTACAGGCAGTTGAATCTAAATCAACTCACTGGTAATATTCCACTGGAACTCGGACGTGCATGGAGGATTGAAAGATTGTAAGTTTCTGCATGGAAGTTATTATAATTATATTTTAATTTTAACACTATATATTTTGTTGTATGAAAGGTAAGTGATACCATTCTTGCATTTACAATTTCCATGGGATAAACAAGTTATAACACCTTGTTTGGATAAGACAGTTCATGGGATTATATTGTTTTATATAAAACGCTCCCACATGAAAATGGTCATTGAGTGAGGAGCATGTATGTGCGTGTATATATAAACAAAATTGTCTAGCGAACTATATTATATTGTTTGTTATGGCATTGATGATTTTTTTTTTTTTACAATAATTTGATTTGCTATGCTGCTGATTTGATTTGTTAGGGCATTGTCTGATAATCAACTGAATGGTATCACTCCAAAAGAACTTGGAAACATGACTAATCTTTTGGATCTGTAAGTCTCTAATACAATTGTATACCAATAATGATTTTGAAATATACAAAAAGTGAAAGGTACAACTCTTCTTGTTGTTGCAGTGATTTAGAATCCAACAATCTGATTGGACACTTGCCTGAAAATTTTGAAAGACTCACGAGACTAGAATACTTGTAAGCATACTTCAACATACACTCAAACATGTCATTACTAATGGATTATTCTTAAGGCCATAAGTGCAATTTTGCTTTTAATATTTAATTAAAAGTATAATTTTATCTTTAATATTTTAGTAGGTGTAATATTACCATCCCTATTTTAAAATTAGAAGAAATTTACCTCTTTTTTAATAGTTTCTTAATACGTGACACACTGTTATACAAGAGAGGTAAATTAATCTATTTAGAGAATAAAAACGGAATCATAGGTTTGGAGATTCTAGCAATTAACCTATTGTTAATTATGTAATATGGACACAATATCTAATACAATAAATTAGCACTCATTACGATTCCACCAATTTGTCAATTTGTACACATTTCACTAATATTAAGGTAAGTATTGATTTTATTTAATTTTATAAAAAAATATATTGAAGAGATTAAAATGCTGCCCTCTTAAATTAACATGTTTACTTTTTCAACATTGGTATTATCCAATAGTGTTTAAAAAGGATAAAAACAGTAATGAAAAATGTAAAAAGAGAGAAATATTAATCAAATTGTCAAATGTTTTGTTGGTAAATAAAATTTTAATGCATGCAATAAAGTTTATCTTGAATTTTAAAATGTAATACTTTAGTGGGATAACTTTTATTTATTTGTTTTACAACAAGTAATAAATTGATGGAACAGATAAAATATTATTTTTGCCAATAAAGCTACATTTGCAGCTAAGGAGCTGTTTTTTCTTTTCTTTTCTTTTTCTTCTATAAATTAAATTGACTTATTTTGACTCTATAGGCATTAAGAGAGAGTGTTTCAAATATCTGTATCTTAAACAAAATATGGCTTTGGTTAGGGTTTTATTAATTATTTCGTCCTTTTAAACAGGAAGGGAACCTCTAAATCAGGCCCCACACAATCACATGATCAAAGTCTGTTTCTAAAAAAGCCAGCAAGGACAAATTAAAATAAAAAAATTAAAATTAATAGAAAAAGACCTTTTGTTTTGAGTAGTATATATATAAAACATTCAGTGACTTTGTAACTTTGTGCATGCTGTGTTGTATTGAAACTTTATTGCAAATGTTGCAGTTCAGCAGCTGGAAACAATTTGATCGGTCGGCTTCCCACGTTTATAGCCAAAAACTGGACAAATCTCAATTATATGTAAGAATACATTTTAACTTGCATTATTTATTTATTTATTTATTTATTTATTTGTTATTATTATTATTATTATTATTATTATTATTATTATTATTATTATTATTATTATTATTATTATTATTATTATTATTATTATTATTATTATTATTATTATTATTATTATTATGTGGATTCACAAAAACTTAGATTTAAAGTTACACTACATACTAGTATTGTATTTAAAAGATGGATTATGAAATAGTGAAATTAGCTGGTCATGATCATTCTTGAAATTGCAAATAAACTGTGGTATATATAATAAAAAATGAAGAGAATTTTATTATTGATTACGTTACCCTTTAGGCACCTCTTCATATCAAATCGAAATTGGATGTGTAATGTGTTGGAGAATTTAACAATGTGTGTATCTGTCTATGTATATAGTAAAACATTCAGTAATTGTATACATCTTATTATGCTGATTGCAGTAATCTGGTTGGAAACGAATTTGAAGGAGACCTGCCTCCTGAATTCTTTAAGATGCCGACTCTACAATTTTTGTAAGTGCAGTTTTGTCTTCGAATTACTCCTCCTGTGTCTTTTTAAGTGTCAATTTATGCCACTAAATTGTATTCCACTTCATGTACCTTTTTTTTTAATTTATTTACTCAAATTTTCCTATTTCACCCTTATTTAATTCACTAAAATTAGGCCTAAAGTGAAATTTTGCCATGTACTTCTTAAAAGAGAGTAATTTTGCCCCTCAATTGTTTTTTGAGCCATCTGTGTCCCTAAAGTCATTTTTTTGACACGATTTTATCCCTACAATGGACGGAAATCCAATGTTGCAAACAACACAAACAACAACCAATGAGAATGTTGCAAAAAGATATAATATGTTAATAAACATATAAATTTTGATATTTATTAGAAATTTTTTTGTGCATACTTTTACATGTTTTAAATTATAATTAATGAAAATTTATATATAAAATGCATGACATATACATGTATTATGATTCTTGGGCCGCCTTTATCTCTGACTTATCTCAATAATACCAAGCCTACTCACATAAAAGTGGGCTTTTATGTAGGGTTTTGTATGACTGTGCTTACAAATAAATTTTGTTGTTTAATCTCATTATTTTTTGCGGACAGGCAAACTGGGCCCATTAAAAAGTTCAAGCAACACCTCATTTAAGAATCTTATTAAGTGCAAAAAAATACTTAAGCATTACTCATGTCTAAGAAGAGAGATAATTGAAGAGTTAATGGAGAGTGATGGGTCAATGAAAAGAGTTGATGAATAAATGGACTTAGTCGTTCAGGATTTATTGGAAAGCTACATTAAAACATAATTTCATTTTGGTGGAGTATATTTGTAAATTAATAATGGATTGAGATGAATAGAATTAATACAAAAATTAAGTTTGCATAATTGGAAAAGATGATTAATAGAGTATATAGTAGTCCATTAATTATATCAGTTCCCGTTTATAAAAATAGATAGTGTTAGAAAATTAGTAAAAGAATACACAGGTAAATTGCACGCTATAGTCATCCCTTTAATAATCAAAGTGAAGAGAGATTTTCTTTTCCTGCGTTTTTTGCAGACTCGATTAACGCTTTGAAGCTTGCAAAATTTTCGGAAGCTTAATAAATTAATAAATTGCACGCTATAGTTATCCCTTTAATAAATTAACGCTTGGAAGCCTGCAAAATTTTTGGATTTGGACTTTGCATATAGATTGTGGGTATAACCTAATTCGATTCGATAATATATTTTTATATTTTTCATTAATTATATATTTTAAAATATTAAAAAAATTATATATATATATATATATATATATATATATTAACATATTAAATATTTTTATAATATATTTTTACAATTTTATATAATGATATTGAAATTTATCACTAAAATAAAAATTTTTTTATTTAAATAATTTTTGTAGGCTAGTTCGGTTCGGTCCGAATTAGACTTGCATTTCACTTATGCAAGTTTGGAAAAAATTATAAGCCCGTTAAGGTCCTGTCCGAATTCGACCCAAGCAGAAAGATTAACATGTCTTTGCTTTTCGCCTCTCTTTTTGCAGGTATGTTAGTGACCTTAGAAACTCCTCATTCACTTTTTCCGACCGGGCAAATATGACAAATATGACAAATTTGTATCAAATGTGAGTGCTTTGATTTATTTTTACTTTTTTTTTCCAAGGTTTCAATGCTATTATGAACTATGATTTACTTTTTTTTTTTTTCTAAGGTTTCAATGCTATTATGAGTTATGATTGAGATGGCAAAGGTTAATTTTTTTCGGATATTTGATTCTATCCAATCCTAATACGACATATTAATATAGTTAATAAATAGATTTTGGAATGGATTCGAGTAGTTATTCTACTATCTATGATAAATAAGGATAGAATTCAAATTTAACTCTTAGGGTACCCGTTATCCAAATTCAAATATAAAATATAAATTTTTTTAGTTGTTTTTTTAATGGATATTAATGAATCAATATTTATTTTAACCCTATATATAATAAATACAAGTAAACATATTAATGAATTAATTAAGGTGATATTATTTCATTTGATCTTTTTTCCATGTCATCGCACATGTAGCACAAACATTTACACTTGTTTTAAATAGTGAAAAATGATAGCCAATTTATTTCAATTTTACAAATTTATAGAGTTAAGTGGTTGCTCACAAAAAATTCAAAAGGCTAAATGAATTATTGGGACAAGATAAAGGATCAGATATATAGTGGTAGAGGTGGGTATATATGGGCTGATTAACTAGTTCACAGTCGATTTTTCAAAATCAAAGTCCAAATTCAATTAGCAACCGATTTACTGCTAACCTATTAACTGCTAAATGCGATCAATTAATTGGTTAACTGTTAAAATAAAAATTAAACATAAATTTTATGTAAAAAAATTCAATCTATCCATCAAATTAAAATATACATTTTCCAAGTTTTAAATATAAAAGACAAGTTATTCAAATTTAATACCAATACTCTAAAATAAAATTACATAAATATTAATTTATCAACCATTTACTTTCTAATATTATGACAAAATATGAATATATATGTAAATTAGTCTCATATCCATATATATGTGTAAAATTACATATGAATCCATTAACTGTTAATAAATCGGTTAATCAAACACTTAAATTCAAGTCTATTAACTATACTTTTAAAAATTAAATTCCACATGCACGTTCACTTCCAATTGGACCGATTAACCAACTTTAGCGGTTAATATTTGGGCTTATTATTTTAATTGCATATTCAGTTTTAACACACTTTAAGTGAATCAATTTTATGCGATATATCGCATTAGTAACGATTTTATAAACTCAGATGGTTAGAAGATTTCTTGCAGATTTTAAGACACCAAATGATTTTTTTTTTTTTTTTACTAGCTTAAGGGGCTCAAAATGCATAAGGATTGTTTATATTTTTCAACTATGAATGAAGTTATTACAATACAATTTAGTTTCACAATTAGATTTTGTTTTATCTTTTAATACGTTTATACCTTTAATGAAGACTGCCCTCCATTCTCTTGGCCTTGTTGTTGGAACCAAAGATTGATGACAATAGAATTTTTTTTTTATATAAGGAGAAATAAATTTAACACTCACAAGAAAATTACAAGCAAATAAACCTCACAAATAAAAACCTCTCTCTAATAAGCTTTTGCAAGAGCTTTGCAAAGGAAAAGAAAATTCAATATGAAGTACAGTTCTTCCCTTCTTATGTTTTTGAAGACAAAGATTGCCTTGGTATTTGTAAGCATATTGATGATTAGAAAATAAACAAAAATGGCCATGAATTCTTCAATTCACGTTCATGCCCAACTATTCATTTTGCATGCTACTTCAATTCACATTCTTGCCCAACTATTCATTTTGCATGCTAGAAATATTTCTTCAATTCACATTTGGTTGTCAAAATAACTTTTCAACTCTAATTAATTTTGTAGCCATTTTTCAACAATCTCCACCATCAATTTCAAAGTCCACAAACTAAATTTATGACTTTCAACAGCCTCCCTTAGATTTAGCTTGCGATTCTGGTAATTCCAAGCATTGCTTTTAGCTTGTCGAACGAATCTACCTTCAGTGGTTTCGTTAAGATGTCCGCAATTTGATCTTCAGATTTACAAAAATTTAGCTCAATTTCTTCATCCTTGATCAATGTCCTAATATAGTGATACTTAATATCAATGTGCTTACTTCTCCCATGAAAAACGGAATTTTTTGGTAATGCGATAGCGGACTTGTTATCACACATTATCTGAGTAGGATTTTTCTGTTCATGCTTCAATTCATCTAACATCCTTCGAAGCCACACGGCGTGACATGCTGCTGACGTCGTCGCCATGTATTCTGCTTCAACTGTTGAGAGTGCAACTACTTGTTGCTTCTTTAAGGACTATGAAATCACTCCAGTTTCAAGAAAGAATGCATATCCGGAAGTGCTCTTTCGACTTTCGGTGTCTCCTGCCCAATTACTATCTGTGTACCCCACTAGATTGAAATCATTAGTATGAGTATATAAAATTCCATGTCCACGAGTACCACTGACGTACCATAAAATTCTCTTTGCTGCCTGCAAATGTGATTGGTAGGGTTTCTCCATGAATCGGTTGATGATTCCCACACCATAAGTAATATATGGCTTAGTCGATGCCAAATATCGTAAGCTTCCTACAATACTTTTGAAATATGTTGGATTTACTAGCTCACCGGTTCCTTCTTTCTTCAATTCCAGTCTTTTGAATATAGGGGTTCGCATTGGTTGAAGTGACTCCATCTTCAACCACTTCAAGATATCATTAGCATATTTCTGCTATGAAATAAATATGCCATCATTGGTCTGCTTCACTTCAATTCCAAGAAAGTAAGACATCAATCCTAGATCTATCATCTCAAATTGACTAGTCATAGCCTCCCTAAATTCTACAGACATCTTCTCAGAGTTTCCTGTAAATATTAAGTCATCAACATATAGACACATAATTAATATATTGCCATCATCATTTGACTTGATATACAAAGTGTGTTCATATGGACATTTCTGGAATCCATTCTCCAACAGGTATGTATCGATGCGAGTATACCAAGCTCGAGGTGCTTGTTTCAACCTGTATAATGCTTTCTTCAGCTTGTAAACTTGATCTTCATGCCCTTGCATTACATATCCTTGTGGTTGCTCCACATAGATTTTCTCTTTAAAAAAGCCATTAAGGAATGCAGACTTAACATCCATCTAATGAATTTTCTAGAAATTTTGAGCCGCCAAAGCTAAAATCATCCGGATTGTGTCCATTCGAGCCACCGGTGCAAACACCTCAAAGTAGTCGATACCTGGCTTTTGCTTGTAGCCTTTCACCACCAGTCTGGCTTTATAACGGTCCACCTGACCATCTGGCTTGTACTTTGTCTTGTACACCCATTTGACTCCGATGGGCATCTTGCCATTTGGTAAAGAAGTTAACTCCTAAGTATCATTTTTCTCAATGGAGTTAATTTCTTCATCCATCGCTTTGACCCATTTCTCATCTGCTGCTGCATCATCGTACGAAATAGGATCACAATCAGCAAATAAACAAAAATTCACCATGGTTTCATCAGTGACTTCATCAGTAACACTGTTATTTCTCCGTTCAACGACATAATCCCTGTATTTTACTAGCATTTCACGAACTCTCTGTGATTGTCATAGTTCTGGTTCTGGTTCCTCAGTTAGTGATTCTGATGAACTAGCAGGTGAATTTGGAACTTCTTTATTTTGGGATTCTTCTTCCACCAATGGTTCTCCTTCAATGATGATTCTTCTTTCATCAACTGTTTGGTTCCAGTCCCAAGCTTCGTCTTCAAGAAATTAAACATCTCTGCTGATAATCACCTTCTCCATGATAGGATTATAAAGCTTATAACCCTTCGTAGCATCATTATATCCAATAAAAATGCACTTTTGGCTTTTATCATCCAGCTTCTTTCTGTTTTGATATGGTATAAGGAGATATGCAACACACCCAAATACTCGTAGGTATGAAGCATTTGGCTTGTGACCGCTCCATGCTTCTTCTGGGGTTCTTCCAAGAACACTTCTTGTAGGACATCTATTCAACAAGAATATTGCACATGCAATAGCTTCTGTCCAGAATGGTTTCAACAACTTCTTGGCTTTCAACATGCTCCTTGCCATCTCAAAAATCGTTCGGTTCTTCCTTTCAGCTACACCATTTTGTTGAGGAGTGTAACTAGTGGTCAACTGACGTTTGATTCCATGAGTTTTGCAAAATTCATAGAATTCATTTGATGTGAATTCTCTACCGCTATCAGATCTCAAAATCTTCAAATTAAAACCACTCTGTTTTTCAACAAATGCCTTAAATTCTATGAACTTGCCAAAAGCTTTTGATTTTTGGCACAAAAAATATACCCAAGTTTTTCTGGTAAAATCATCCACAAAAGCTAGGATGTATCTCTTTTTTCTCGTCGATTCTACCTCCACAGGACCATAGATGTCTGTATGCACTAACTCTAGTGGTTGCTTTGATCTCCTTGCTTTTCCAATCGAAAATGGATTACAATGTTGCTTTCCCAAAAGACATCCTTCACACGGTTGATCTGGACAATCTATCACCGGTAGTCTAGTCACCATCTTTTTCTGAGCTAACAACTTTAGCCCATGAAAATAAAAATTACCAAATCGAAGATGCCACAACCAATTTTTGTCTTTCAGTATGGCTTGAAAACTTGAAATGGTATTTGTCTACAACGTCAATGGAAACATCCGATTTCTCGTCATCTGCACTGTTGAGATCAACTTATTGTTCGGACTATGAATGGTGCAAACTCCATTTTGGATATTTACTTTGTGTCTTTTTTCGAAAAGTTGCCTAACACTTAGCAAATTCCAAAATAGTCCAGGAATAAAATAAACATCTGTAATAGTAACATTAGTACCATCTTTGGAATTGATACTAATGTTCCTCATTCCCATCACATGAATTTTTGACTTTTTACCAAAATTAACTTCTCCACGAACAATCTCGTCTAACTGTGAGAAAAATTTCTTTCTGCCTGTCATGTGATTATTGCATCCAGTATTCAAATACCATATATTGGCATCCACAGTGCTAAGATCATCCTTCTTTCATGCTAGCACCATTTTTTCATTAGCATCAGCTGCGTACGCTTGTTCTCCCTGTTCTCTCGGTGCCTTTGATCGACATTCGAAACTATAATGTCCGAATTTATTGCAGCTAAAACACTTGACTTTAGACTTATCTCGTGTTCTTCCAGTGGAATTTGAGTTTTCACCTCTACCTCGCCAGGCTCCTCGTCCAAGATTTTGCCACGATCCACCACCTTGGTTTTGCTAAGATCCACAACCTTGTCCTCGTTGGTAACCTCTACGATTTATTTGAGCTCTACTTTGCAAAGCTTGCTTAGAATTTGAGGTCTGAAATTTTTGGTTCATTTGCTGCTCATGCGATTGCAATGAACCCATCAATCTTTCTATTGTCATGGTAGCAGGATCATGCACTTCCTCAATTATTGTCACAACATTATTGAATCTGTTGGTCAAAGATCGTAAAATTTTCATGATGATTCAAGAATCTGTGAGTTTTTCACCATTAACTTTTAATTGGTTAACGATAGACTGTACACGATCAAAATATCCAATAATTGACTCTGAATCATTCATGCGCAATGATTCAAAATCTCCTCGTAGTGTTTGGAGTTGCACCCGTCTGACACGATCATCTCCTTGGTAGGATTTTTGTAAAATATCCCATGCCGCCTTTGAGGTTTCCGCACTCAATATTTTGTCAAATATCGATTCTTTAATTGCTTGAAAAATAGCATATAATGCTTTCTGATCTTTCTTGCGGTTCTCTACCAATAATTTTTTTGCCTCCTCTTGTAAATCTTCAAACGTCGTTTGATTAGTTACTTCGATATAACCGTTTTCCACAAGATGCCATAATTTTTATAACTTGAAAAATACCTTCATTTGGACAACCCAATTGTTGTAATTCCTTCCATTTATTTTTGAAAGTTGCAGCAGAATAGAATTGTTAGAGGCCATTGAAATCAAGCTCTGATACCAAATGTTGGAACCAAAGATTGATGACAATAGAATTTTTTTATATAAGGAGAAATAAATTTAACACTCACAAGAAAATTACAAGAAAATAAACCTCACAAATAAAAATCTCTCTCTAATAAGCTATTGCAATAGTTTGCAAAGGAAAAGAAATTCAATATGAAGTACACTACTTCCCTTTTTATGTTTTTGAAGACAAAGATTGCCTTGATATTTATAGGCATATTGATGATGAGAAAATCAACAAAAATGGCCATGAATTCTTCAATACACATTATTGCCCAACTATTCATTTTGCATGTTAGAAATATTTCTTCAATTCACATTTGGTCGTCAAAATAACTTTTCAACTTTAATTAATTTTGTAGCCATTTTTCAACAATCTCCACCATCAATTTCAAAATCTACAAACTAAATTTATGACTTTCAACACTTGTGGCTAGGGCCTTCAATGTCTTTTGCTTCCAAAATAAAATGTAATAGTTTAACTTATTGAACATTTTCATTTAATTAAGTGGCAATTAACCTCCTACACTTATTTATTAATTTAATTATGGTCAAATTAATTTCAAATTTAGCTTGATTCCTCTTGTATAATTAGCATTGAGCAAGAGGACCGAGGAAAAATATACTACACTTTGGATGAAATTTTAAAATCAGACCTTTGAAAAATCTCACATGAGTTAGTTTTTGTCTAAATTAATTATATATATATATGTGTGTGTGTGTGTGTGTGTGTGTGTGTGTTTGCTAGAAATTAGGGTAAATTGGCCATAAATTAAAAGTTGCATGCTGAATTAGCTATGATTTGTTGTTTTTTTTTTGAAATAAACTGCATTTTGCTAATGAATTATGAGTGGAAATAATGTATTTGCCTTCATATAAGATATTAATTGGTTTAAGTTGTTATTTTGGGAAATCAATAGATAAATTAGAATATAATACTTTCTACCTAAACAAATAAGTCAGAATCTAAAACTTATTGGATAAATTTATAGGGTGTTGAGGTGCTGCTCAATTAGTGGTCAAATTCCTAATTATATCGGTAATTGGCCATCATTGAACTACATGTAAGTTCTCTCTCTTTCTATTATTTGGTAGACTTTGATATATTTCGATTAAATATGTTTTATAACTTTAATGTCCAAGGAATGTGTCTCATTCAAAGTTGTCTATAAGACTAATTAAGTACAATTTTGTACGTTTGATTGTATGGTTGTTTACTAGACATTCTTTGGACTTCAAACTTTAATAATTCAAAGTTGAATATGACAAAGTGAAAATAGTCCCATCTTAATTCTTTCTCCCTATCCTTCTCTCGTAATAGTTAAATCTAATTGACTTGTTGCGGTTAAATATAATAGACTGCCAAACAACCTTCTATAAATAGTATGAGCAGTCTTTTTAGCTCCATTATTCATTTTCAACTTCTCATTCGGCATTTAAGGGGTTTGTAACTGATTTGCAATCTTTCATCTTGAACTATTTCAAAATGCTTTTCAACATTTTTTTTCTGTGATATGAAGATGCCTATTTCATATTGGCATACTCCTATACCCAGAAAATAATACCTATTTCTGTGACATAATATTTTTCTTAGCTTGTAGACCTTGTTCTCTCCCCCTTCAACTAAATAACTTTTTGGTTGTTCAATATAAATTTCTTTTTTAAGATGGCCATTCAAGAATTCTAATTTAACATCAAGCTGACATAATTTCCATTTCTTCTGAGTTGCTAAAGTAATAACAATATGTTGAAAATCATCATTGACTTGGTTTATAATAATAATAATAATAATAATAATAATAATTGTCTAGCATAATGTAGAAACATTACTTGAATATCATGAAAAAGGTAAAGTTGGTAGTGAACCGACTTATGATGTTTATAAAAGGAGCTAGGTGTATGCAAAGAAAATCAAGTTTATAAAAGGAGCTAGGTGTGTGCAGAGAAAATCAAGTTAAGTGTGAGGAAAAGTGATGTGAGTGGGGAGTAAATTATAATATGCTAGTGTATACATAAATTTAAAGTGTGAGTGTGTGTGAGTAAATTAGAGTGTGTGTGCTGTGAGTAAATTAAGTTGGAGTGTATTTGTGAGTAGTAAAAATTTTAAATTAATACAATAAAATTTTCATTATTTCAATTTGATTCTCCACTTGTTCAAATATAATTCAACAAGTGATATCAGAGCTAAGTCATCTAGGGAACAAGGGATTGAAATATTGACGATCTTGGATGACAATGGTGCATCTAAAAGGAAAGTCATTATTAGTGCACAGTTTGGGATTGTGGAGCTTGTTGGTGAGGGACCAAGCTTACTTGATATAGTGTGAGAAATTTATCAAGTCACGATGACAGAATTCCAGTTTTTAGGTGCAATGAAAATATTAAATGATCACAATTATAGTTTGTGGCAAACTATTATACGATCATATTTAGAGGGTCAAGAATTATAGGAGATGGTGGTAGCGAGACTACAACACCTAAAGCCACAAGAATAGTTGGTGGTAGCGAGACTGCAGCATCTAAAGCCACAAGCACACAAGCATTCATAACTGTAGCACAGAAATAGAAGGAAAAAACTAGTAAAGCTCTATTTGCTCTCAAAATTTCTATTGAATATGATATTTGAAAATATATTAAAGGTGCAAGTACGCTAAAAGAGGCATGGGATATTCTTGTCTCCTATTATTCAAAGAAAAATGAAATGAGGCTACAATTTTCAGAGAATGAATTAATGGCAATTAAGCAAGGGAAGATGATGATTAATTAAATACTTCTTTAATTTAAAGCCACTATGCAACGAAATTTCAAAATTGGATTCAGAGGCCGTAATCAGTGAGTCGCCAAAAAAAATTATTATCCATGGATTGAAACTCGAGTATCAAGGGTTCATAACAGCTATTCAAGGTTGGCTGGCTCAAACAACATTGAAAGCATTGGAGAATCTATTAGTCAATCAAGAAAGTTTGGCAGCACAAATGGCGAGGGTCTATGTAAGAAATGATGAAGAGACGCTTGTTAGTGGTAAAGAAAAATGTGGGTTGAAAGGTTTGAAGCATTCGAAATTCAAATCTTTAAAAGAAAGATCGAAAGAAGCAGATATATAGTAGTGAGGAAGGAAGTGATGAAGATGAGAGAGGTAAAAAGTATAAAGAAGAAAGGTCATCTTCAGGGGTAGCTCGACAAGGTCAAGGTAAGAAAAAATGATCGATGTTATAGATCGATTTAAGCATAATGCTGAATGTTTCAAGTGCAGGAAGAAAGGGCATTATGCACGAGATTGTTGGTACAAGAAAACCTCTAAGGAAAGAAATAATTAGGCTTCATGCAATTGCACAGTAGATAATGAGGAAGAATGGGATGCTCTAGCCACGTGTGATTGCTTAAGCTAGTGGAAGAAGAAGAAGAAGAAGAAGAAGAAGTGATCAACTTTAATAGTCCTTAGGTTTCAAGTGAGCCAGGCTTGTGTTAAGATGTGAAATATGTTAAAGCAGAAATCGAGAGTGAAGAAGAATGGGATTTGGAGGCATCTAAAATTTTTATAGAGGAAGAAATTGAAGAAAATGCAAGTGAAGGCAAGTTTAAAAAAGGTAACAACGAGTTGGTAGAAAATAAATCAACTCATATAATAATGGTTAGTGAAGAAGTTGATTATTATGAGGTAGAGAAGATGACTAAAGAAAAATTGGAAAAGCAGCCATAAGAGATTAACAAGCAAGTAGACAAAGCAAAAGCACAAGAGATTGATTAACAAGCAAGTAGTCAAAGCGCAAGCACAAGAGATTGAACAGCAAATTTAAGAGAATGTGCTGCATGTCAAATTTCTTGAAGAATTTTCAACTTCTGCAAAAGAGGAATGCCGGTGAGAGGGGGAGTGTTGAAGATCATCTCCGACTCGGCTTGGAATAACAACAACAACAATAATAATTGTCTAGAATAATGTAGAAATATTATTAGAATATCATGAAAAAGATAAAGTCGATAGTGAACCAACTTAAAATTTTTATAAAAGGAGCTAGGAGTGTGTGTAAAGAAAATCAAGTTAAATGTAAGGAAAAGTGATGTGAGTGGGGAGTAAATTGTAATGTGCTAATGTATACACAAATTTAAAGTGTGAGTGTGTGTGTGAGTAAATTAGAGTGTGAGTGGTGTGAGTAAATTAAGTTGGAGTGTATTTATAAGCAGTAAAAATTTTAAATTAATACAATAAAATTTTCACTATTTCAATTTAGTTCTCCACTTATTCAAATATAATTCAACACGGTCTTGATTGTCTCTAGCCCTGCAACAAGAGCATGTGTCTCAAATAACCAATGCCATATTTTTACATAAAATCTTTTGATGAAAGCCTTGCTTTATATTTCTAAATATGCCATTTGAATTAAACTTTACCTTGTAAATCCATTTGACGCCAATTACTTCACTATCTCTTGGTCTATTTACGAGCTTCCAAGTATTATTATTTTCTATGATATGAATATCATCTTTTATAGTTTTCACCTAATTCTATTCACCCTCTGCTTTTTCAAAGCTTTGTGGTTCAACTAGCAAGAAGTTGCATGATTTATAGATTTTTACTAGACTTCTTAATCATCTTGAAGTTCATAATGATGCAGTTGATTCTTCCTTACTATTTGTTCCTGAATTTGAGCTTTAACTTGGGCTAGAAGTTGAGCTCTAACTTGACTTATCTTAACTTGGAGTGTTATCTTGATCATGCGACTCAATCATTAGAATATTTGCTTGATCCAACAAGATAATAGTTGATGCAGGTTGATTCTTTCAAACTTTTTTTTCTTCCCAAATCTAACAAGCTCACTTATCAAACATGACATCTTTACTAATTATCAACATTTTCAACTCCAAATTGTAAACTCTATAACCTTTTGTACTATCTACATATCCTAAAAAAATGCATCTGTCACTCTTGTCATTGAACTTTGATTTATTTTCAACTGGCACATGTACATCACATATACAACCAAATATCTTTATATGACTAATCACATGCTTGATTCCACTCCAAGCTTTAATTGGAGTTTGGTTTGGAACCAATTTATTTGGACTTATATACAATATGTAAACTATTATATTAATAGCTTCATCCTAAAAGGTGTTTGGCATACCTTTTGCCTTTATTGATCCGGCAATTTCAACAATTGTTCGATTTCTTCTCTCTGTGACACCATTTTGTTAAGGTGTATTTCAACAATTGTTCGGACTTATATCCTTATTTTCTCCTATTAGTAGAAGAAACTCGTCATAATTTATCAAAGCTGAAAACTCCATATCTTCAATAAAATATGACTCCTCCTTTGGCCCATTTATCACAAACTCTACCGGCTCTTCTAGCCTAAATAAATCCTTCAAGCAGACTGAATCCAGTGTCTCCACCTGAAAATTTTTCCTTTCTTGCTCCTTTAGTGATAAATTCTCTACAAGAGATCCTACACCCTCTAAATAAACACAAGACTTATCCTCAAATATGAATTGCTCCTCTTGTTCCTTATTCTCCATAAATGAATGATTTGGTTCATTTTCCTTACCATCATCACCTTCAGTGTTCAAAAGTTCTAGCTTAGATTCCAACTTTTCAATTCCATGCTCTTTATCCCTTAATAAATGTTCTTGACTTTTAATTGTCTCCTCTTGAGCCCTTATTTTCTCTTAATTGAATTTTAAACTTTTCCTCTTGAGCCCTTAATGTAGCCTCCAACTCCTTTTTTTTTCAGCATAAAATTCCCTTTCCTTTCTTATAGGCAAGTCACAAACATCTTCGGTTTCGGAGAGAATAGCTTCTTGTGTGGTCCTCCATTTTTCTTTTACAGTCCAAAATTGCTTGTCCTTACCTATAAGTAAATTATGAAGCCGTTGGTTCTCGAAAATATATGACTCTTTTGAGTATCGCAGTTCTTGATTCTCTCTTTTCAATTCTTCCATTTGTGCTCTTAAAGTCCAAAGAGAATAAGATTCTTCAGCAATGGATGGTGATGAATAAGGATTTTGTGATTGTGCACACAATCGTTATATCTCCTCTCTTTCTCTTAGTAGATCATTCATTCGTTGTTTCAAAAGAAATAATTCATAATCTTGGTCATCATCTTGCATCATCTTGAAGAATCTCTTAAATTTTTCCTGCAAAGAACAATCACCAAATCAAAAATAAAATAAAAATAAACAATCTCAAACTAATTTAACTAAAGATATTAAACAAATAACACCGTTGTTCCCCCACAACGGCGCTAAAAACTTGACTGGTGTCTAGCAAGTGTACTAGATCGGCTAGTAATACAGGAAAATATAGATTAAGACCCCAAAATATCGTACCCAGGGGAACATAGATTGCTAAGAATAATATCTATGTATGAATTAAATTAATCCGAGATTGTTTCCCAAATATTTTTGATTTAAAAGCAAAAATTAAACAAAATAAACAATGAAACAAAACAAAAGCTAAAATTAAATTAACATGAATTAAAAACAAAACAATAACTGAAATTCTCTTGCTAAAGAAACTATCCACCTTAACTTTCATTGTAATTCAATAGAAATACTAGTGATTATGAATAATTCAGATAAATAAAATCAGATAACTTTACTCAAGATTATCATTCCAAGCATTAAAATTCTCTTATTTAGAACAATTCAACACTTAGCCTAAAAGCCTGAATTAATCCTCCTAGATGTCTATTAAAGCCTTTTTCAAGAGATTTAACTTTCACCTATTCTTAGTTCTTCTTCTCTTAATATTAACCAATAAAATTAACACATAATTATCTCATATTTCAGATAATAATCATGCATAAATATTAAAGAGTTAATCCAAGAACATGCAAATCATTAACTATGTCAAAACCAATTTTTAGTTTTTTACTCAATAAACCAATAATCAATCTCAACACAATCAAAGATAAGAATATGCTTAAAACCAAGAAATAATCAACCGATATTGAAATTAAGCTCAAAATAAAGTTATAACAATGAAAACATAAGATTTCAAGAATCCATTAGCAAAAGAAGAAAAAACTATTTCCTAAACATGTTTAAAAACTAAAACAAAGCTTTGAAGAAAAACAATGAAAACAAAAGCATAGTAAAATAAACTAAGCTTAATTCTAAGATTGGATCCCTTCTCTAAGATTGGATGATTTCTCTGGTGTTTCAGACTGCTATTCATAGGCCAAAGATGTAGTAGAGCCCTTCTTAAACTCCAAAAATTAAATAGAAAGCGAACTCTGCTAAAATAGGAAGTTCGGAGAAAATCCTTCGTGGAATGGGAGACTGAGCATGTGGCCACATGTGTCCTAGTGTAATTTTACATGTGGTCACGTGTTGGCTTTGTTGTTCCTCACAAGTGGTCACATTTGTTTCTTCTTTGCTTCACATGTGGTCACGTGTTGCTTTGTTCAATCTCTCACGTGGCCATGTGTTTTCCTTTGAAGAAAATCACGTGGCCACTCATTTCTTGCTTCTTTCTCACACGTGGCCATGGGTTCATTCTCTTATAACTTCACGTGGCCACGCCTCATTCTCCTTTGTACTTCACGTGGCCATGTATTGAACTTTTGGACCTCATGATCAATTATCTTGCATGAATTTTCCAATTTTATAATTTTGGCCCAAATCTTCTTGCCTTTTTACAATTAAGTCCTTTTTCTTGCAAAATAACCCTGAAAACACCAAAATTTACAATTAACTTAAAAAACATAAAATTAACCAATTAAACTCAAATTTAACCTAATTAACACAAAATTAACTCAATTAAACACCTAAAAACATACTAAAAATACCATATAAATCACCATTATCAGGTGTATAAGTTGTTGTCAATTACCTTTAAATACTATGTTCTTCACAAAAACATTAAAAGTTCTTCAAGGTAAATTCACCACCTCGATCACTTTACAACACTTTAATTCTATGATCACTTTGGTTTTCCACCATGGCTTTAAACTTCTTACATACTTTAAAGGCTTTTGACTTCTCTTTTAGAAAATATATCCATGTCATTTTTGTATAATCATTGACAAAAATTAGAAAATACCAGTTTTGGCCTCATGATGGTGTCTGCATCTTTCTGCATATATCACTGTGAACTAGCTATAAAGGTGCACTTGCTCACCATTATCCTCCAGTTGAAAAAGATGTTTGATGCTGCTCACCAAATATACAACCTTTACAAGTGTTTGAATTTGTGTTGATGAATGGTAATCCTTGAACTATGCTCCTTACTTTTAGCAGCTTTAGAGCCTTGTAATTGAGATGACTAAATCTTCTATGCCATAAGTCAGAGCAATCTGCTACTTCACTTTTTAAAGCCATTCTGGAGTATAATTAATTTATAGCAAAAAATTTTTAAACCTCTCCATTTCTACTCTTGCTAACAAATAATTTTTATTTCTTCAATAAAAAATTTTGCAAGAACCATCATTAATAATGATTTGCATATCCATTCTCCATTAGTTCTCCATCGCTTAGCAAATTTTGTGCCAAATTAGGAACCAACAGCATATCTCGATGAAACTTTTGCCCCATCTTAGTTTGCACAACAATATTTCCTTTGACTTTAACTTGAACCAGAATATCATCTACCATCCATACCTTAGACTCAAATGATGCATCCATATTTTAAAATAATTTTTGGTTGCTTTTCATGTGGTTTGTGCATCCACTATTCACGTATCAAATTTCATCCTTTTTTTCTTTCACAACATGGCAATTATGGGAAATATTTTTTGAATTCTCATTTTCTTCTTCAGTGAAATTCACATGATCATTCATTTGAGTTTTATAGATTTTTTCTATGCAGCCATACTTTTTACACTTATTACACTATTTTTTCGTCCAACATCTCAAGATACTATGGTTCAACCTTTTACATATGCTACACTATAAATTGGAACTACTTGAATTGGTTTTTTCACTTTGTTCTTGTTTCATTTGCATACTTGAACCGGAGAGAAAGTATTAGGATAGTTAACTCTATATGTCTAAGCATAACCTTTAGCAATAAGGTGTGCTTTAAGACAAGATACACAACCATCTAGATTAACTTTATCTAAAAAAACTCACTTATATCCCACAACTTTCTTTCCTTAAGGTAATTCCACCAAATCTTAAGTACCATTCCCATCTAAAGCATGTAATTTCATATCATTGTATCATGAAAAAACTTTTTAACAGTTAGAGGAACAAAGATGGAGTTTAAAAAGGAAATATGAAACCATGCAGATGAGATAAATAATCATAAAGACAAAGTTATCAACTAGGCAAGCACACTGGCATTTGCCTTTTTGAACAACTATGGCATATAAAAGGAAAGATACAGCTATACAGTGGAGACAGAACCATAATGAAAGGTTGACCCGTATCCTCTATTACTTCCCCTCAAGCTGAAAAGGGAGAGAGCGAACTCTCAGCTTGTCCCGAAGTAAAGAAAACCGACCCTTTAGTAATGGTTTTGTAAAAATATTTGCTGTTTGGTCAACCGTAGAAATATATTGAACAACCAAAGCTTTTTATTTCACCTTGTCATGAACAAAGTATAAATCAATCTCCAAATGCTTACTTTGATTATGGAAAGATAAACTACACTTAAATTATCAAACCAAAGCACTAGAGATTTGGATAGCTGAAAACCAATTTCATGAAGAACCATAGTCAACCAGCTAACTTCAGATGTGGCAGAGGCAATTGCTCGATATTCAGCCTCTGTAGAAGACCGAGACATTATTCTTTATTTTCAAGAAGACCAAGAGAGTAGACAAGAACTAAGGAAAATAGCATAACCTATTGTGGATTTTCGATCATCAAGGTAACCACCCCAATCTGCATCCGAGAAATAATGAAGTTGAGATAAATTAGTTTTAGAGATGAAGAGTCCATGATCGAGAGTCCCCTGTAAATATCTCAAAATTCGTTTAACTACACTCCAATGCTTAACAGTTGGTGCATGTATAAATTGAGAGACATGGTTGACAGAAAAGGTAATGTCAAGCCTAGTGAAAGTGAGATATTGAAGGCTGCCAACAATACTTCGATAATGAGTAGGATCCGGATATGGGTCACCATCAGCTATGCTTAATCTTTCAGTTAGAGTATCTGGTGAAGAAATTCATTTATAGTCAACCATGTGTGCTTTGTCTAAGATAGCCTTCATGTACTTGGTCTGAGTTAGAAGGAGACTATTGGCTGACCAAAGAGCTTCAATGCCCAAGAAATAAGAAAGCTGATCCAAGTTGCAAATAGCAAACTGCTGTTCAAGGAAAATGACCAATTTGTTGAGAAGAGAAGAGTCATTTCCTGTCAGCAAGATATCATCAACATAAATAAGACAGTAAAGTCTTAATGTGCGTAAAATGTAGTAGTAAAGAGAGCAATCTGTTTTAAACCCAACAAAACTGAATGAATGCAGTGTTGAAGTTAGTTTCTCATGCCATATCTGTGGTGCCTATTTAAGGCCATAGAGAGACTTCTTTAATTTACAAACAAAATGAGGACAAGAAGAATCCTCAAATCCAGGAGGCTGCTACATATAAACCTCTTTATGAAGATCACCATGCAAGAAAGTATTGGACACATCCAGTTGAAGTACACTCCAATTAAAAGAAACCGCTAGAGTGAGTATAAGCCTAATGGTAGTGGGCTTAACAACAGGGTTAAAAGTTTTAGTAAAGTCGAGTCCTAGTCGTTGATGAAATCCTTTAGCCACTAACCTAGCCTTGTGGCGGTCAACAAAACCATTTGGCAAGGCCTTGGTCTTAAACACCCATTTGTAGCCTACAATATTGGCCAAGGGAGGAGGTGGAACCAATACCCATATGCCATTAAAAATTAAGGCATGATATTCATCTGCCATAGCCTTACGCCAAGAAGGATGTTTGGAAGCCTGCAAAAATGTGGTTGGGTTTGCTGCTGAAATTAGAGAGACAAGAACTCTTGGTTTTAAAGAGCCAGTTTGTGAACGAGTAACCATTCTTGAAGCTAGCAGAGCTAAAAATGGTGAGGGTAATGGGTCAGAAACTACAGTAGTGGAATTAGCTGGAACAAGTGGGCCAAAGTGTTGAAGATCAACAGTAAAGGGTAGAGCAGTGATGTCTGTATGCAAGGGCAAAGAGACCGGTTGTTCAGAAGGTGGGGTTAAAGTTGAAGTTAGTGGACAAGAAGGTGAATGAAGAGCAGGTTGTGTAAGAGGTGTGGATGTTTGTGGAGACACACTAGAGTGTTGCAGCGGGTTAAGGAGGTTAAATGTTACAGTTGGTGTTTGTAGGAGAGAAGGATCACTAGGTCGGATACCAATAGCATTGTTATTCAAGACCTCAAAAGGAAAATTCTGTTCATTGATCGGTGTCTAGCAAGTGTACTAGATCGGCTAGTAATATAGGGAAATATAGATTAAGACCCCAAATATCGTACCCAATGGAACATGGATTGCTAAGGATAATATCTATGTATAAATTAAATCAATCTGATATTGTTTCCCAAATATTTTTTATTTAAAGGTAAAAATTAAACTAAATAAACAATTAAACAAAAAAAAAACTAAAATTAAACTAACATGAATTAAAAACAAGACATTAACTGAAATTCTCTTGCTAAAGGAACTATCAACCTTAACTTTCATTGTAATGACTTAATTAAAATAGAAACACAAGTGATTATGAAGAATTTAGATGAATAAAACCAGATAACTTTACTCAAGATTATCATTCCAAGTATTAAAATTCTCTTATTCAGAACAATTCAACATTTAGCATAAAGATCTGAATTAATCCTCTTAGATGTCTATTAAATCCTTTTTCAAGAAATTTAACTTTCATCTATTCTTAGTTAAACTTTTTCTTAATCTTAACTTACTTTAATTAACACAAAATTATCTCTTATTCAGAACATAATCTTGCTTCAACCCAAGAAAACTAACCTAAGAACATGCATATCAATGATCAAACCAAAAGTCAATTATTAACCAATAATTAATCAAGCTAACAACCAAACTTTAGTTAAATAATGATAAGAATATGCTTAACAGCTAAGAAATAATCAAACTTGCATTAAAATTAAGCATAAGCTTAAGTCATAATGATAAAAATAAAAGATTTCAAGAATCCATTAGCAAAAGAAGAAAAATTACTTACTAAACATGTTTAAAAACTAAAACAAGGTTGAAAAACTAAAAATAAAATTGGACAGAAAAATATTGAATAAAAACAGAAAAACTAGAAAACAACGTAAAACTAAAAACTAATGAATTCTCCTAGTTTATTTTACTTTATTCTTCTAATTGATGCTAATTGATCCCCTTCTTTGGTGTTAGAGTCTTCTATTTATAGGCAAAATAAGTTGTAGAAGCTTTCTAAACTTTCTCAATTGGAATAGGAAAAGAATCCTTCTTGAATTAAAAAATCTGGAAATCCTTCGTAGCATGGGAAAGAAAACACATGGCCACTTGATTTTTCTCTTTGGTGGATGTACTGTCGTGTATCCTTTATTTTGGGATACATAGCCACTTGATCTCATTTGAAAAGTCACACACGGCCACTCATCTTCTTTGAGCAAAATTGATACATGGCCACTCATTTTTCCAAGCCATGTATCACATGATCACTTATCTTCAAATCTTCAATGCACGACCACTCATAAGTCTTCTAGACTTCGCGTTTAATTTCTTGCATGAATTTCCTAAATTTACAGTTTTGGCCCAAATCTTATTGTCTTTTTGCAATTAAGTCCTTTTTCTTGCAAAATAACCCTAAAAAACACCAAAATTTATAATTAACTCCAAAAACATAAAATTAACCAATTAAACTCAAATTCAACCTAATTAACACAAAATTAACTCAATTAAACACCTAAAAATATATTAAAAACATCATATAAAATGACCATTATCATTCATCAAAAATAACATGGCGTGAGATAAACATTTTGCGAGTAATTGGATCATAACATTTATACCCTTTATGAATTCTACTGTATCCCAAAAATACACATTTAGTAGATCGGGGAGATAATTTATAAGGAGTATAGGGACGAAGCCAAGGATAACAGAGACAATCAAATATTCGAAATTGACTGTAATCTGGCATATGACCAAAGAGTTTGTTATATGGGACATTAAAGTTAAGAGTTGATGCAGGGGAGCGATTAATGACATATGCAGCAGTGTCAAATGCATATGTCCAAAATGCAGCAGGTAATTTTGCAAAGGTTAACATAGAAAGACCGGATTCAACTATGTGACGATGTTTTCATTCAGCACATCCATTTTGCTCGGGTGTATAAGGACATGAAGATCGTTGTGTGATGCCATTGTCAACTAAGTATTTAGTGAGGGCACGATATTCACCACCCCAATCAGCTTGAAATGATTGAATTGGCAGGCCAAAGAATTTTTCCACAACAAACCAAAACTTAATGAAAGTGGTCAGAACTTCAGATTTATTTTTGAGAAAATATATCCAAGTATATTTGTTGTAATGGTAAAAAAAATATAACATAGTATGAATATCCATCATGCGATTTAATTCTAGCAGGATCCCATACATCAGAACAAATTAACTCAAGTGGCTAAAAAGCAGACAAAGTAGAACGAGAAAATGGTAATTTATGACTTTTGCTAACTGAATATGAATGAAAAATAGAAGCAGATGTCTTATTGAAAGCTAAAATTAAATTAGAGTCTAACAATTTTTTAACAGTAGGAATTGCAGCATGCCCCAAACGAGCATGCCAAGTAGAAACTGAAGCTAAATTAACTTGGACAGGTGTTGAAGCTGACATTGGGAGGTAGTATAAACCATCTCTACTCTGGCCTCTGACCAATATTGCCTTCGTTTCCAAATCCTTGATCAAAAAAGAGTTAGCAAAAAATTCAACAGATATATTATTGGAAGCAGTCAAAGAGCGAACATAAATTAAGTTTTGAGAAACTAAAGGAACATATATAACATCTTTGAAATTAAAAGGTTTACCATTGAGATGACATTGAAAAGATCCAGTAGAATGAATAGGGAGTTTAGATCCATTACCTATAGTGACTTCCTCAGGCCCATTATATTCAGAATGAAGAGCAAGATTTTCCAGATTTGAGGTTAAATGATGTGTAGCTCTAGTATCCATAATCCAAGGCAGGGTGAAAGATGTGGAGGCAAGCTGAGATGCTGGTGGTGGGTTATTCTTGTTTGCCTTTGTTAATTTTGGGGAAGGACAAACACGAGAGAAGTGGCCTTGTCCTTTGCAATTATGGCAAATGATTGACCTGGTGTCTAGAGAAGCAAAAACAATGCCAGAAGAATTTGGTTGATGAAAGTTACCAGAAGAAGTTAAGGATCTACCACCCCTATGATTTCTTCCACGACCACGACCTCTGTTGTTGTGGAAATTCATGTTGGCATAGTGAGCAGTATGTGAGAAGCTGTCACCATTGGTATCCCAAGCCAATTGAGCTTCTTCAATTAATAATAGCCCATACAGATTGTCAAAACTGATAGATTCCAGATGAGCTTCCAAAGCACACACAAATGGTCTATTAACAGATCCCAATCCAGCCATAACACAATCAATAAAATCCTCATCTGCCATAGGACTTTGCAAAGCAACTAGTTGATCAAACAAGTTCTTAGCTTTCTGCATAGACTCTGTAATACTGTCATTCTCATGTTTAAGAGTCAGCAACTGTTGTCTGAAATTACGAACTTAAGGGCGGGATCCAACTGAATAAGCAACATGTAGTTTATCCCAGGTTTGTTTTGTTGTTGTAGCTTCTATGATTTGTGGCAACATGTTCTCAGAGATAAAAGAAAAAATCTAAGATAACACTTAATGATCTTGCTGCTCCCATTGATTAAATTTTGCACTGTGAGGAGATGGTGCAGGTCCATCCACATGAGAGAATAGATGATAGCCTTTCAGAACAAGTGTTAGTTGTGTTTTCCAAAGTAAGAAATTTGTGGAGTTGAGTTTGATAGAGAGATTATGGGACAGATTTGAAGAAAAAGAAGACACTGGTACGGATGCCATTAGAGAAGGTGAAGAAGGGGTTGAAATTGTAGCACTCTCAGTAGACATATTGATCTTTGGTGGTTAAACCTTCAGCTGCTCTGATACCATGTGAGAAAGAGCAGACCTTCTCTTATTAAATAATCTTTTTCAAGTATATATACAACAGGGAAAACAGAATTATAGTTCTAATAGAATTATACATGGTACTAACTGAGACCTATAAAAGGAAGATACAGCTGTGGCATATAAAAGGAAAGATACAGCTATACAGCGAAGACAGAACCATAATGGAAGGTTGACCCATATCCTCTATTAAAGTGCAATTGGAAAGATCACCCAATTAAGATTGAATCTGATGATGAAGCTGATTAATTCAAGAGTTGTAATGGGAGTTTAGGAGCTTCATGTCTCCTAGAATAGACTTGCACAATAGATGGTTTTGTTGGAGCAGTTGGAGCAAAAGTATGAGCAAGAGGAACTAAGTTAATTGATTGGCGGTTTTGTTGAATGAATGAAATCATGCTAACACTCTATTTGGATCAAGATTTTCCATAATTTGGAACTGTTTCATACCATGGAAAATCATGTTTAGATTCTTGTAGTTTCATGCGTAAATATAAAATATTTGCGTTAAAAATGTAGGTATTTTTTTTAAAAGACTCTTATATGTCATGTTTAACTTTAGTAACGTTCTAAGACAATTATTAGGTATCTCATATTAATTTAAGTTTATTATCTTTATTATTAATTTATTTATTTTGAAAATATCAAAAATTAAATTATGAAAATAAATTTATAAAGCATAATTAATGACTAATAAAGAAAAATGTGAATATTTTTTAAATTATTAATGAAATAAATTTATGAAGAAGTGTATTTAGATAAACTGCTTCGTTTATTATATAATACAATAGAATAAAAAACATTGAAACCATACAATTGATTCAATTTGTATGAAATTATGTACAATAGTTATCTAAACATAACGTTAGTATCCAATGGAAGTAAACCTTTACGGATAATCTACATCCTGTAACAATATGCAAGTAACATTTATGATAAAATCGTTTTAGACCGAAAACTATTTCAGGAAGAAAAACAAAAGGTGCGTCATGCAGTTCTTGGAATAGTTGATTGAAAATTTCAATGATGAATGTGAAATTAAACTTTGAATTTTTAATATGTGATTTAACATTTTATGCTTTTCTTTCGTCTTTCTAACACCATCTTATCTATTGTTTAGTCTCATTATCATTTAATTTCATACACACATACTATCATTTGCTAATATCTTATCATACACACACATATATCACTTAATCTCATTATTCATTTGCTCTAATCGTACAGTGACCTGAGCTTCAATAATTTAACTGGCAAAATTCCAAATTCCTTGCAGAAATTAAACTTGTCAAGCTTGTAAGTGAACAAACTCATCATATTTCACCATATTTGGGTCATAAATCATTTTTTTCAAAAAAAATACCTTTTGCTTTTAATTGATTTTCCATAGGTTTCTTGCAAGCAATATGCTTAGTGGAACAATTCCTCCATGGATTTCCAATATAACGAAAGTGTACGTTACTATGATCTAAAATTCATCTTATTTTTGTTTTTGCTTGTTAAGATATATTATCTGGACATGAGAGAAGCCTGAATTCATGATTTATCCAATTTATTTACCAAACTCTTTTAATTTATATGGATACAATTCATGATTCACTAATTACCTGAAAAGCAGATACGTAAGTACTTCTGTTATGTTAATTTGAGACAGGGAATTGTCATATAACAATTTTGCAAGTTCAACAAAAGACCTGAAGATCAACAAAATTCCTAGACATGAACTAAACATGTAAGGAATTATTATTATTATTATTTTTACCTTTTAGAAATAATGTTAAATCTTTTCAACTAATTCTAATTAGTGTCCTTGTTCTGTAACTTGTGAACGTATCATTGTAATGCTGCTCAAATAGCAATCCAAAAAATAGGTACACGCTGTTATCATCTTAATCTAACAGTGATAACAAGATGCAAAGAATTATCTCTCACAATTTTTTTCTTAATTAAATAGGAACGAAGTTCTTGAAATGGAAAATAAACACTGCCAGCGAAAATCAAAATGTAAGTACAGATTCTTCTAGACAAACAAGTAAAACACCAGACTGATGTCCTTGTTGCTTGCATTAATCCATATGAAGTATATACTTGGACTGCAAACATTTCGGGGAAATTTTAAGGATTAAGAAAACATAAATTTCATTTCCCATAAAAAACAAATTACGTATGTCTATTTATAGGTTTACATTCCAACCATAAACTTAAGCTACTAACCCACAAATTCCACTAAATAACTAACCTATAACTGCATTAATGCACTAACTACATTAACACCATTAACTCCACTAATTAAATAACAGTTAAGAAAAAATATTATAAACATGTTAAATAAATTTCTCTAATTTAATCATTATATAAAATAATGTTGATTTTGATTCAATTCTTCAAGAAAACATAATCTGATGGGAGAAATATTCAGACCCCATGGATTATGGTGTGTCAATATCGTAGAAAGCCATGAAAAATATCATTCATTACAACAAGCTAATATGTATGATCCCATTTTTTTTCAAGTAGCTATTAGATTTAGCATTGATATCATATCCAAAGAATTTATATGGCTATATGTTTCAAGATAACTTACTATTATAGTACATTGGCCTTTGCATTTTCACTAAAATATTTCATTTTACTACCTTGTGTTGCCACTTTTATCTCCTTAATTTTCACTTATGATCATATTTTATATAGATAATTCATTGTATATAAATTGTGGGGGCCCGAGATTAGAAATTGGTCCAGATATTGATGATGGGATTGAGAAAGGGATTGTATATGACCAAGATAATAGCACATCAAAGTTTGGTAAAGGTCCAGAAGAAAAGTGGGCATATACATGTTCTGGCGATTTGTTCCCATATTATGATTATTTCTTGTCAACAACTGGCCATTCAAGTGATTATCTTCAAGAAATGACTCATGGAGCTTCTGACAAATCTATATACAGAACAGCTCGCTACTGCCCTATTGCTTTGACATATTACGCCTTCTGTCTACATAAAGACAATTACATTGTGAAGCTTCACTATGCTGAATCTATTTATGCAAATGATGAAGACTATAGCATCTCCAAGAGACGGGTTTTTGATGTGTATATTCAGGTAATTTCTTGGCATTTCTCTTTGCATAACAAATTTATTGCCATTTGAGGAATTACTGCTTCTAAATCGCAGGGGGAGAGAAGAGAGCAGGATTTTGATATTAAAGCAAAAACCCGGAGCCCAAATGTGAAACATTTTGAAGAGTATCCAACTGTTGTAAAAGGCAATTTATTGGAGATTAAGTTGTACTGGGCTGGCAAAGGATCTACTTTTCTTAATGGACCTCTTTTATCGGCCATTTCTGTTACTCCAAGTAATTTCAAAAAATTCGACTTATTATTTTCTTCTCCACTTCTTCATTTATGGTAAATAATTTGTCTATTATATTATTCAGGACACAAAAAAAAACTATCTCCTGCGCAAATAGCAGGGATCACTCTGGGTTCTGTTTTCACTCCCTTACTTTTGTTGGCTATCATGTGGAGATTAGAAGTGCATCGACGGGCCATGAAAGAGTTGGATGGTGAAATTATATGCTCCTCTAAACACTTACCCTGCAGTAGTTTATACTTCTGCTTGAAAAATTAATATTGTTTTCTTTTCATTTGAATAGAAATAAAAATAAACTTCCGAGACAAAGATGTCACCCTTAGACAGATCATTGATGCTGCTCAAAATTTTAGTACCAAGACGAAAATTGGTGATGGACGATTTGGAGAAGTATACAAGGTCAAAGATTATGTTATTTTTTGGTATTTTCTGTTGAATTTCTTATGGGGCAAATGTTTATAATCTTCTTTATGGATGCAGGCTGAACTTAAAGATCAGCAAATTACATTAGCGGTGAAAAAGATATATCCTAAATTATTACAACAGGACAAAAAAGAGGAACTACATAAGGAGATTTTCAGTAAGACATATTATAGCCATGAGAATCTTGTTCAGTTGTTGCATTGCTACTCTAAAGGAGACAGGCATCTGCTGATATATGAATTCATGGATAATGGCTCCCTTCATAAGACATTGTTTGATGATGGTAATGATTTAGTGTTAAACTCATTTACAGATTGCACAGCTAGTTGTTTTCAAGTCATCAACAAATATTTGTTCAAGTTTTGTCATTTTCATTCACCCTTTCCGGTTTTTGTAACCACTAATTACTTGGATTTGCAGAATCCAGAACAAAAATTAATTGGGAAGCAAGATTAAATATCTGCTTGGGAATAGCAAAAGGTTTACAGTATCTACATGAAAACAATGTCAAAATTGTGCATGGAGATGTGACATCTGAAAACGTTATGCTTGATGCAAATTATACAGCCAAATTGTCAAATTTTGGATTGGCCATGGTCTATGATGATGAACCATTCATGACTCTTAAAGCTCGATATAAACTGTAAGCATATAAACTCTAGTTCCTGGTCCATATTTTGTTTTAATTTGTTTATCTCCATCGTGATTACCAGCCTTTTGTTTACTTCTAGTCTAACCAGTTAAATATCATATGACAGAGCTTCAATGGCACCTGAATGTGTAGCGAATCCTGCATCAATTGAAGCTGATGTCTACAGTTTTGGGCATCTCTTGCTTGAAATTGTCACTGGGAAGCCCAGCACAGTACCCAGACAAAATAATACAACCGAAATTTTAATGAATACTGTAAGTGAATCTGACAGCATTTTGGGCTCCTTGAACTACATCTAAATTTATGTATCGATGAATATGTCGAACCTTCAATGTCGAGTTATTACAGGAGGGGACTAAACAACCAGAAAAAAAAACCTTGTATACTTATGTTCAGTGCTTAAGGAGTTGCTTTCTTCGTTTATCCTCCTACGTGCCATTTTGTTTTTAATCATCTTATATTATACAGGACTCTCTAATTCGGAGATTTTTATCATATAATTGTGTTCTTATATAGGCCAAAGAATTACATGCTGCAGGAATGATTTTGAATTTGGTTGAGGGAGTAGTACAAGAGTCTAGTGAGATGGATCAGGCTCAAGCTATCTTAGAGCTGGCCGTGCGGTGCGGGAACACTGCTCCCAATTGTAGGCCTAAAATGAATGATATCGTCAATGAACTGGGAAGGATCATTACGAAGGAGAAACCATAATTTGGAGGTTGTTTTGTGTGATATTAATAAATAAACTTTAAAATTTGTACTTTAAAAATTTTAAAGTTTTTCATGCTTCTTCGTAGGTGCTTGAAAAATTTGTACTTTAAAAATTTGAAATTTTTTTGTGCAAAATTTAAGTTAATTAATAAATAAACTTGGTATTATTTCTTATTCCTTTCATTCCATATAAAGTCTTTGTTTTGTTTTACCTTAATAAATATTCGTATAGTTCTCAAAGCCATTTCAAAAAAAGACAATTTATTAAAATAATTATCTGAAATAGGCTACTAAATGATTTTTTAAACTACCATACTGTCTTCTGATATGACATTCTGTCCATATATTATCTGTCTCATACATCAAATTTCTGAACTGAGATAAGGCTATCTGAATTGGTTGAATAGTTTGATCGTTATCATCATCATTATCATATGACCTTTAAATGAGCCATCCCATGAAATTCCAAAACCATATTTTACTTCTTACACTACCATATAATGCATCTATTGTAACACAGTTTAAGCAACAAAGTATAAAATTGTTGCTTCTTATCTACAAAACAACATATTTCCAACATATTTAAACTATAATATGAAAAATTTATTGTATCGGAATGTTCAAACTATTGCAATAATTTAAAGCAGTAAGAGCGGATTGTAAAACTATATTTTGCAAGTAAATACTTTTATTTCTAACATTATCTTATCTGTTTTTGAAGAAACGTACTTGCATAATCAAATATATACACAAGTAATCTTTATATCAAATAATCTTTGCATCATCAAAGGACTCTTGCAAGAGATGCACAAATATATAATTAATGGTAGTGCAGAGATTATATATACATGCATGAAATTATAAAATTCTTCCAGAAAATAAAACAATATATAAATTTATGAATCACCTGGCAAGGAGTGAGTTGTATAGTATTTGTTGCAACCAAAAATCCTAGCAATCTGAAGAGATAGCAAATGAAAAGAAAATTATGCCTCTATTAAAAATAATATATATATATATATATATAAGAACTTAATATGAAATGGAAAGAGTGGCTAGTAATACCAAGTTTTTTTATTACCTAACTCTAATTTTGCATGAAAAACTCAAAATTCAAGATAAAGACCCACAAACATATATCAGCATCTGTTAAAGAAGTAAATTGGTGATCTAAAGTTTATTTATTAATTAACTCAAATTTTGCATGAAAAACTTTAAAATTCAAGATAAATCACCCACAAGCTCAAGCATATGTATGAGGATCAGTGAAAGAAGTAGACCCAGAGAGAGTGTATATCACACGAAACATCCACCAATTAAATTTGCTCCTAAGTTGTGGTTTCTCCTTCCTAGTTCATTGACCATATCACCCATTTTAGGCCTACATTGGGGTGAATAGCTGAAGCACTTCAAGGCCAGCTCTAAGATAGCCTGAGCCTGATCCTTCTCAGTAGACCCTTGCAACATTTGATCAACCAACTCCAAAATCTTTCCTAGGGCATGGTAGTCTTTGGCCTGTAATAAAACAATTACATGATAATAATCTCTTACTAAGAGTCATGTATAATATAAGGTTGCTTTGATGATTAAAAACAAAATGGCAAGTAGGAAGATAAATGAAGAAAACAACTCCCTGAGCACTGAAAATAAGTACGTTTCTTTTCTTTGTTAGTCCTGCTCACCATGCATGGACGGTTCTAGATATTCGTCAATTCGTAATTTTAGATGCAATTCAAGGAGCCCAATCAAAATGCAGTAAGATTCACTTACAATATTCATTAAAAATTCTGTTGGATTTTGTTTGGGTTCTGCGCTGTGCTTCCCAGTGACAATTTCAAGCAAGAGATGCCCAAAATTGTAGATATCAGCTTCAAGAAATTGAAAATTATCCTCTGATTTTGTAATTAAACACTTTTTTTTTCTTAAATTCTGATCACTATATAGTAAAAATGCTCATAATTTATAATTTTCTTTTCAAATTTTGGTATTTTGAAAGTTTTCAAGTTTTTTGTATACTCTTAATGTACGCAAATGATCTTTGAACAATAATTGGAGAGGGATGAGAAGAATTCTTGATTATCAAATACACTTATAACTAATCTTGATAGTGTATTCATTCATAAGAATTCTCTGCGTATCTTTACAAAGTTTATATGGGTATAATCTCTCTTCACACAAAAAGACAAAGTGCAGTAACTGAAACTTTTGCTGCCAACTAATACAGCCAAAACAACCAAAACAGAAAAATGCTTACGAAATGGAATAAATGAGAAGCATAACTGATAGCATTTGGCTAACTAATTAACAAAACTTATTCCAGCTCAGATTCCCAAATGCATTTACTCAAACACCTGGTGTGCCATTTTCTTCTTCATCTACTTCTTTATCTCCTTCAACAGCCTTCCCTGCTTCTTTCACGCTATCCTCATTTTGAATCGTAACATAAACACGCACATACTCCAAATAAAACGGTAACAAAAGACGAGAACAGAGACTATAATTTGGAGTAAAACTATGATTCATTATGAAAACAGAGACTATAAAAAATGGAGAAGACTATTCTATCATCTATCGCTACCTATTTATACACAATTGAACGAACGTTAACTTTGCTAAAGATACAGCCAAGGAAGACGTACGTGTCCAGCCGCTATAATCTGTGAAGCTCCCAGGACTTCAGTAAGGATATCGGCATTTTGTTCAGAAGATGATATGTGGTGAGATTTAATGAAGCTAGCTTTGTATTTTTCTCTAACTAGGTGGCAGTCCATGTCGAGGTGCTTGGTCCTTTCATGGAAAACAAGGTTGGTAGCAATATGTAGAGCTGCCTGATTATCACATTGGATAGAGATAGCAAGAGGAGCTGCAAGATGAAATCCATCAGAGGCTAGACTTCTATATTCTGCCTCTGGAGAGCACCTAAAAACTGTGCACTGCTTCTTTGTCTTCCAATAGATCAATAAGCCGCCAAGATAAAAACAATAGCCAGTAAGGCTTCTTATCCTATCACTGTAGGATGCCCAATCAGCATCGCAATATCCTCCAAATCTGAGATCAGTTTCTGCTCAATATGTCAAGGATATACGTTCTCTGGTTTATGTATGTAATTACCATATTTAGATTATTTTCCAGCCTAATCCTTGGAAGTTCAGTCAATCATAATGCAGATCCAAATGCTGGTTAGTTAACATGATCATCGACTTTTCAAAAGGACATCAGGATTCAGTAAGCCAGTGTTCACATCTGAAGAAATATACAAGTTATATGACCTTTCTTGTCTTTTAATTACAATGAAAAGAGGACATGTCAATTGTCAAGTTTATTTTCCCCCTACACCATGTCAAATTGGCTTCTGGTTTGCTTTTTTATAGGCTGCGAGTGTCAACAGAATTCGGAAGCAAAAGCCCAAGGTTGGGAATTAAGCCTAAGAACGACACAGAGTCGACTGGAGAAAAGTCAAAAACAGTTCCAGTTCTACCTCGGAGGAGAATCCAGAAGGTGAAAAATCAACTGCAGATTCAGGTGAAGAGAAAGTCAACACAAAATCTATCAATTATTCTCTCCGTCTCGTATAGATTTCCATATTGGTAGACACAATTTCCTATTTTATTCGCAGCAAATTATAGTCCATTTATCTTTTGCGCCATAAAATCAATTAATTAAATATATATTATATTTATTTCATTTCTAAGAGCAAGAGTTCGCAAAACAGATACATAAACTATGAACACCACTTTAGGTTTTGGCAAATTTCACACGGTTTCAAACTCAACAATGCAGTATTTCACACAAGCAAACATCATAGTGCATGCCATTTTTTGCAATCTTTCACACATGCATAATCATGATCAAAAATAATATATACTTGGATACCTCATGCAATACATATAAATGCTGTTCTAGTTTTCATCAGTTCTTATCTCCTCCATATCCTGGCATTGTTGTTGAGATCACCTGGGAAATTTTTCAAATTGGAACAATTGCTGGTCTCAGCGTAGCGTAACGAAGGCATCTTCTTTAACAACTCATTCCAGTCTGCCTTCATGAATGGTAGCATATTCAAATGTAATCGCCGAAGAGAGGTGTAGGCAGTGGTTGTGGGGATTTCAGCCATATTTCCATCCTCGATCCGCAAATGCAACAAATTCTGCAGACGCTCGGGACAGACCCATGCTGGCAAATTGTCATGATGGTATTGCCTGAGATTCAGCTCTTCTAGCTCAGTTGGAGGCGAAAGTTGCTCTAGCATCTTAAGAGTATCTGTCCGTTCCTCACCTTTTGTGTCAAAATCAATAGACAGAACCTTGAGCTTCTTATGCTTTGAAAGGACTTCACATTCTTGTTCTATTAACTCGCTATCTTTGCTCAACTTGATGTGCAATACTCTTAAGTTGCATAGTGCTTGAAGCTCAACAAGCTGACACCTTTTTCGGTTTTGGCGGTGTACAAGTCCCAATCCATACAATTCTTGAAGCTGAGTGAGCCTTCCTAATCCTGGCGGTAAGCATAGAAGAGACTCACAGACACCTAGGTTCAACACTATTAATCTCTTCAAATAAGTGACTGAAGGACTTAGCTTGGACAACTTTTCGCATTCAGTTAAAATCAAGAACTGGAGGTTCTGGAGTTTGCAAATAGAATCAGGAACTTCGTCGAGATACTTAGATTCACTTAGGTTCAGGCATGCAAGTCGTTTGAGGGTGCTCATCCAGCTAAAGAGGCTCTTTAAAGAATCTCTATCTAGCATATTATGGGACAAATCCAGCACCCTAAGTGAAGTAAGTGAACGCAAATTCTTGTCCAATTTACTTTTATCCATACCCAGCATCAACAGTGACCTCAGCCTTGGACTTTCGTTTAAGGATTTTGCTTGCCTTTCAGTTGTGCACCAAAACCATCGAGCTTCTTGAATGGAGTCTTGCACAGATTGGTCGTCATCAGTTCTGCAGATTTTCTCCTTATTTGCCATAATAATTGTCAAATCTCGTACCATATCATGCATCTTACAACTATAAAATCTTCCAGTATCATGCCCATGCCTGTCAACAGCTTCAACAAGGCATCTGTTGACCAGCTTAGATAGGTACACAAAACCCATATCTAGCACAGTTTTTCTCCCTTCTGCTTGGATGAGGCCCTCTCCGATCCACCAATGGATTAAGCTCTCCGAGGGTATGACATAATCTTCAGGATAAACGGAGAAACATAGCAAGCATCGCTTTAGATGACTTGGAAGTGCCTTGTAGCTCAGGTTCAATGAATTCATTACAAGCATATTTTGTTCGGTGAAGTTGGGTTCACAAAATCCTTTGAAAATTTCTTTCCATTCCCATGTGCTAGAAGTGGATCCAAGCAAGCCTCCTATAGTTTTGATTGCCAATGGAAGTCCCCTGCATTTTTGCACAATCGTTCTGCCCTGCTCCTCATAGCTTTTAACATTAAGACCTTGTTTCTTGATCGTCGAAAATGCGTGCTTTTCGAACAATGACCAGCTATGTTCCTCATTAAGAGGTTTGGGCTTATGATTTTTATTGACTCGGATATCAGTTGCAACACTGTCGTCTCTGGTGGTGATAATAATGCAACTTCGTTTAGTATTTGTTTCTGATAGAGGAGAAAAGAACTTGTCATTCCACCATTTTAGATTTTTATCCTGGTGCCAGACATCATCTAGAATAATGAGGCAACTACTGTCTTTCAACCGTGAAACGATCTTGCTAAGCATGTTGTTTCTTGATGATTCCTCTGATTGTTGTGCACAAGATACTTCTCCCAACTGTTTTGCTATGCTCCCCAGTATCACCTCCTTGCTAAAAGTTTGAGAAACCGTAATAAAAATCTTCTTGTCAAAATGAGAACGGACAGCAGGATCATTAAAAATGATTTTGGCTACGGTGGTTTTACCCAGGCCACCCATCCCAACTATGCCAATCTTGCAAAGATCACAATAGTCCGAAGAAAGAATCCAGCTTTTAATCATTTTCACATTATCATCAACTCCAAATATTGCATCATCATGTTTTGATTCATCAGATTCTAATAGCTGATCATAAGATTTTTGTTCTGCGTCATCTACATTGTTGTTTCCACCACTTGCTGATCTCAAATGCTGGTTAAAAATGCCATATGTCACCTCAATCCTTCGATTGATATCCTCAATCTTCTTGGCAGTTTGTAAGCGGAAGAAGAAATTATGAGGAAAGAAATTGGAGAAGAGTCCGTTACTACCATACATTCTTCTGATAGAGCAATCTGTCCAGACATCATCTGCTTCATACATCAAACTTGTCAACTCATATAAGGCTAACTGAATACTTTCAAAAGTTTGCTTATCCATCTCCTGATCATTATTTTTATTGGCCTCAAGTATGGCCTTTATGCTAGCAAGTCTCATCCTCAAGAAATTCAATTGATTATCAAAAGCATGTGCATGTTCAGCTGTGCTCAAAACACTAGTGATCAGTTGCTCCGCAAAAGGAGATATTAGAGCAGCTCCTATTTCCATCACCTGTGATCATGAACAGTATCAAACAAAATACTCCATAAAATCGTATTTTACTTCCTACCATACGTATTTTATTGTCTTATAAACCCTTAAATTTTTTGAATTTTTTCCATTGTAATATTAAACACTTGAACTATTATTATTATTATTATTATTATTATTATTATTATTATTATTATTATTATTATTATTATTATTTACATAAAATTGAATAGTATGTGTTGTTTCATGCACTTTTATTATATGCACCTCAATCTCAGTTTAATGTGTCATCATTAATATTTCTTTTAATTCCAGATTAAAGTATTAACAGAAAATAGTAATTACCTTAAAATGGACAAAAAATTTATAAAAATACATCAAATTGAGGTACAAATGCAGATATTAAAAGTGTATCAAATAGGACATATAATTTAATTTTATGTTTTCCATCTAGTAATTGTTTATTGTGTAAAAAAAATAAAAATTAGAAATTTAATAGTGCAAAATAAATATTTAGCGACTTAATAGCAAAAATTTAAAAAAAAAATCAAAAACATGTAATTTTTTTTTTTGCTAAAAATATATGAAATGCAAGTTTGTTTCTACTAAAATTATATTTTAGATTTGCCTTGAATGATTTTTTATTATTGTCTAAACTCAGAAAGTGAAATTTTGCTGTTTTTTTTCGAAATTCATAATATTATAAACAAAACCAGAACAAACATAAAAATAAAGAATAATGAAAGAGAAAAACGAACTAAATTCGAGCCAAAAGCACACCCGATTTAATGTCCTTTTATTTTTATTGGCAAAAGCATTATCTTTATTAGAATTTAAAATTAAAACTAAATAAGAAGAAAAAATATTCTAAATATAACGGTATGAATATAATAAAACTGAAATTTTTCTACTATAACTATTAAACCTCTAGAATTATGAAACAAAAGTTTTTTCCCATTAAAATTATATGTTTGATTTGCCCTTAAATGATTTTTTTTTTTTTTTGCCTCAACTCATAAAGCAAAATTGGCCACCAGTCTCCCCATAAATATAGGGATAACCACCAATTCACAATTAAACATAACAATTGAATTTCTAAAATTTTCATAGCATTTTAATTAAACCCATTTACCTATAATTCCATTAAATTAACGAAAAAATTAAATTTTTTATTCAAAAATTAATTTCAATTTTTATTCAATATTTAATATCATTTTAAATTAATAATAATTTTTTATTATTTTTAATATTCAAATTGGATCGTTTCCTTTAATTTTGCTAGTTAAGAATAAAATCATTATTAATAAATATTTAATTAAAATTTCAATTGAAAAATACTAGTCTTAGATATATAAAATTTTTAGAATTTATTTAAATATTTTTTCACATACTCATATATATTGCTTTAATTTCAATCTCATATATTATTTTCAAAAAGTAATATATAGTATTTAAAATATATATATTATTTTTATATTTAATAATTAACTTCAATATTTTCCTATTATAATGTTATTTTTAATTTAATTTGTTAGTTTGGATAAAAAAAATTGTTTTCAAAAATAACAAGAATGTATGTACTAGATTTTATCGAAAAATAATTTAAAAATGAAAGTTTTATAATTTATTTTTAATTTAATTTTTTTATTGAATTTTAGAGATTTTTTTAAGGAAAAATTTTAAAGTCAATAGTTATTATAACTATATTTTAAATATAACTTATATTTATGTTTTAATTTAAATTGTATTTTAATAAGCTGAGAATTTTATTAGTAGAATAGAGAGTTTGGCTGGAACTGCTGTCATACCCCAACTTGACAACATGATTATTATTTATATAAATAAAAGCACCAAAACTGAATTTTCTGACTTCATTTCGATTATTGAGTTCTTAAACATTTATTTGTTAACATTATAACTTTAAATATTTATTTTTTTTATCTGATTTAGTTTTCTCATATTTTCTTGATTCTTTAAAATTATATTTTTATTCCAAATCATTTTATTTCTTTCCTATAACTTATTTTTCTTTTAAAATTTGTCTAAAATCTTTAAAATTACTTTTTAGAATACTCCAAATACGAAACCATATTCAGATATCAACAAGGCAAGCCTTTTCTATACCAAGAATTTTCTGGTTATCTAATTCGAATATATATATATATATATATATATATATATATATATATATATATATATATATATATATATGATTAAGTGTAAGAGATGCACAAATATATGATTAATGGCAGTGCAGAGATTATATACATATATGAAATTATAAAATTCTTCAAGAAAATAAAACAATATATAAATTTATGAATCACCTGGCAGGGAGCGAGTAGTATAGTATTTGTTGCAAACCAAAAATCCTATCAGTCTGAAGAGAGAGCAATGAGTCCAGTAGGCAAGTGAGAAGTTTATTAGCTCTCTCTCTCGTTCACTGATTATAAATTTATCTTACTTTCCAAAAGTTAAGGTGTTGTCAATTCGATGAGCTGGGTTCCACCATTTCTGCCTAAAGCATCTTTTATTTTACTTTATTTTGTTTTTATTGCTTTAAAGCAGTAATCAACCAACTTTATGCATATTAACAGATGGCAGGAATAATATAAAGTGGCCATAATGAAGCTGACCACAGGCCTTTCTTTCTCATATTTATGCTCATCTGTGTCTATTGTTTTTATAATTGATTAGGAGTCTTCAAAGAAAAAAAAAAATTGTGGGCTTTCGATATTTATTCATCCTCAATAATTGAGTGCATCAGTATACAAAATTAAATTTTAAATTTTACATCAACAATAAAAATTTGAGTGATAATTTGGTATCCGTATTTTAACCGTATCATCTGTGATATGCACACGACAAGCACTCTTGTATTTTCTAAAAATTATGCTTCATACAGAATAAAAAAAATTAAAATTCTTATATATATATATATTTTTTAATTTTTCTTATGAGGCTTTAAAATAGAAACTTGTATTGGTCTTTTTGTGATGAATATGAATCCATTTCTTCAGTGGCAATACACAAAGAGACAAGATGGGTAAAAAGAAAAAAAATTATATAAATTTTTAAAAATTATAATTGTCTAACATATTATTTTTTTTAATTAGTATCAAATTATTTTCTTAAATTGGTTAAAAACAGCATATTACTCCCTACAAAAACTCTTGATAATTCACAAAAAATACGTGAAAACAGACGCTTTTGGCACGTGAGCATTTACATGGATCATATAATATTTTTAATAAGTATAGAGGGCTAATTTGACATATAGTATAGGGTATTATTTATATTTTAAATAAGTTTTGAAAACTAATATGACATTTGATTAATTTAAATTGATAATATGTTATAAAGTGATAGTTTTGGAGGTTAATTATGTATTAATCCAAGAAAAAAGTTATTTTTAAACATCTTCGTGTACCCTAACAATAAATCAATAATGTCTTGAGCACACTAAAAAAAAAATTCATTTGCGCCAAAAAAATTTTGAAGCGATTGCTAGCATTCGTCGCTAATGGATGTATAGTGATGACAATTGCATTGTGATTGCAAATAATTTTAATTACCTGCCACAATTATAAATAATATTACTAATACTATTTTTTTTTTTTTGCCATCTCTTCATTAACTGTAGAATTACATAGATAAGGTTTTGTTTCCTGATTACCACACAAAATAAAAATATGATTACTATTTATTACATTTAATAATCAATCAGGTAATTTAGATACATTTTTAAAAAAATATAAGGAAAAACATAAGAGATCTATAGGTTAGGTATAATAGAAAAGTCTGTTGGCTCGGATTTTGTCTCATTTTTCTCTTTTGTTTCCTTGTTTGTCTTTTCTTTGCTTAATAGAAGTTTGAGTTTAAAGATAAATAAATAAATAAATACCTAAACTTTAGTAATTAAACAAAAAAGAATATTTGCATAGGTCCAAACTGATTAATCTATGTCATAGTCTATTTTTTAAATTCAGTTCATTAATATCGGTTTTTAAAATTTAAAATCAAATTCAATCCATTAACAATCAATTAGCAACTAACCAAGAGTGGACCCATAAATTAATATTAAGAAGCATAAAATTTTAATATATTTTATAAGGGGGCAAAAATTTAAAAATTTTCTAAATCAGGAAATAATAATTGATTTTTAATAAATTAGGATGGACCAATTCAATTGACTCCCATCATTGTTTGGAGAAGATTTTGGATTGTTTTGAGTGAAGGGAGAGGCGAGAATTGGCAGTCATTGTTTGTTAGCAGAAGAGACAGTGGCAACCTTTTAAGCTTTTCACACTTCAATATTGTTATGTATTTTGGGGAACTGCATATTATGTCTGCCTTGCAAATGCTCTTTAAATTTGGTAAATTTTTCAATGAAAACAACTTCAACTTTAGAAGAACGAACTCCCTGAACTTTGAACATAAATATATAAGGTTTCTTTTCTTCGTTTGCAAGAACACTTTAAACTTAAAGATAAAGACCCACAAGCACAAGCATATATATATATATGAGCATCGTGAAAGAAGTAGACCATAGAGAGGGTGTATCACACAAAACATCCTCCAAATTTGCTCCGGAATTATGGTTTGTCCTTTCTAATGATCCTTCCTAGTTCATTGACAATATAATACATTTTAGGCCTACTATTTGGAGCATAGCTGAAGCACTTCAAGGCCAGCTATAAGATAGCTTGAGCCTGATCCTTCTCACTAGACTTTTGTACCATTTTATCAACCAACTCCAAAATCATTCCTCGGTCTTGGTAGTCTTTAGCCTGTAATAGAACAATTACATGATAAAAATCTCGTACGAAGAGTCATGAATAATATAAGGTTGCTGTGATGATTAAAAACAAAACGGCACATAGGAGGATAAATGAAGAAAGCAACTCCCTAAGCACTAAACATAACTATACAAGGTTTCTTTTTTCTTTGTTTAGTCCTCTGTGTAATAAGCTCATCATGGATTCATAAATACGTAACTTTAGATGTAGTGCAAGGAGCCCAAACTGCTGTCAAATTCACTTACATCATGCATTAAAATTTCTATTTTATCTTGTTTCTTTACTGAGCTGGGTCTCCCGGTGACAATTTCAAGCAAGAGATGCCCAAAACTGTAGACATCAGCTTCAATTGACGCAGGCGCATATGCACATTCAGGTGCCATTGTAGCTCTGTCATAACATATTTAATTTGTTAGACTAGAAGTAAAGAATCGGCTAGTAATCACAAAGGAGATGAACAAAATAAAACAAAATATGGATCAAGAACTAAAGGATATGTGCTTACAGTTCATATCGACGTTCAAGAGTCGAGAATGGCTTAACATCATAGTACATGGCCAATCCAAAATCGGACAATTTGGCTTTATGATTTGCATCAAGCATAACGTTTTCAGATGTTACAGCTCCATGAACAATTTTAATTCTGCCCATGTTTTCAGATGTTACCTTTCCATGAACAATTTTGACCTTGTTCTCTTCATGTAGATATTTTAAACCTTTCGCTATTCCCAGGCAGATATTTAATCTTGTTTTCCAGTCAGGTTTTGATCTGGGTTCTGCAAATCCAAGTAATTAGTAGTTTTCTTCAGTCAACTTAATGTTATAAAAATTGGAAAGGATAATAAAAACAAGAAATTCAAACAAATAAACTATTCGATCGCTTGTAAACAACTATTTACGCATATGGTATATAGAAAAGGAGAAAATAAAACTTACCTTTCTTTATCCAGAAGATGAATTCCAATACGTACAAGAGTTTAATACTAAATTATTACCATGGTTATTAAAACCGGTACAAACCAACCGGTTAAATCTGAAATACTATAAACTTTTTTTTTTCTTAATACCATAGAAAACCGTTATCTCAAAACATGATTATAGTGTTAAACATTATTTATAGATATTAGTAGCTTAAACATTTTATTATAAATATTATAAAAAGAAATATGCTAAAATTTATAATTTAGTGGATTTTATCTTTTACTGATTTAATCTTGGTAATGACACCATTGAGCCTCTAACCCATAATTCTTTATCTGTAATTGTTTTTTGTCCTGTACGGATCTGAGAACCCTGATCATTACCATCAAACAAGGCCTTGTAAAGGGTGCCATTATCCATGAATTCATATATCAACAGCCACCTGTCTCCTTTAGAGTAGCAAAGCAACATCTGGACAAGATTCTCATGGCTAAAGGATGTCTGACTGGAAATCTCCTTCCTCTTTTTTTTTCCTGTTGTAATAATTTAGGATATATCTTTTTCACCGCTAATGCAATTTGCTGATCTTTAAGTTCAGCCTGCATCCATAAAAAAGATTATTTACATTTGCTCCATAAGAAATTCAAAAGAAAATACCAAAAAGCAACACTATCTTTAACCTTATATACTTCTCCAAATCGTCCACCACCAATTCTATTTGTGGTGCTAAAATTTTGAGTAGCATCAATGACCTGTCTAAAGGTGACATCTTTGCCTCGAAAGTTTATTTTTATTTCTATTCAAATAAAAAGAAAATAGTATTAATTTTTCAACCAGAAGTATAAACTCCTACAAGATAAAAGTGTTTAGATGAGCAATATAATTTCACCATCCAACTCTTTCATGGCCCGTCGATGCACTTCTATTCTTCACATTAAAGCCAATAAAAGTAAGGGAGTGAAAACAGAACCCAGAGTGATCCCTGCTATTTGCAAAGGAGATAGTTTGTTTTGGGGTTTTTCACCTGAATAAAATAGTATTAACAATAACAGAGAAATTATTTACCACGCCGAACTGGAGAAAATAATAATAAGTGAAATTTTTTGAATTATATACTTGGCCTGTCAGAAATGGCAGATAAAAGAGGTCCATTAAGAGCAGGAGAGTTGGACGTTGATCCTTTGCCCGCCCAATACAGCTGAATCTCAAATAAATTTTTCTTTTACAACAGTTTCATGCTTTAAAATATATTCCACATTTGGGCCAGGAGCACTTGCGTTAATATCAAAATCCTTATTTTTTAGCTCTCTCTGTGATTAAAAGCAATAGCTCCTCAAATGGTAATAAACTTTTTTTTTCACAAAGAGAAACACCAAGAAATTACCTAAATATGCACATCAAAAACCCGTCTCCCAGAGATGCTACAGTCATCCTCTTTTGCATAAACAGATTCAGCAAAGTGAAGTTTCACAGTGTAATTGCCTTCTTATAGACAAAAGGCATAATATGTCAAAGCAACAGGGCAATAGCGAGCTGTTCTGTATAAAGATTTTTCAGAAACTCCACAAGTCATTTCTTGAAGGTAATCACTTGAATTGTTGGTTGTTGACAAGAAATCGCCAGAACATGTATACACCCACTTTTCTCCTGGACCTTTATCAAACTTTGATTTGTTATTATCTCGGTCATATACAAACCCTTTCTCAATCCCATCATCAATATCTGGATTAATTTCTAATTGCGGACCCCCACAATTTATATACAATGAATTATCCGTAGGAAATATGATCATGAGTGAAAAGGAGATAGAAGTGGCAACACAAGGTAGTAAAATGAAATATTTTAGTGAAAATGCAAAGGCCAATACAAGTACAACGTTTTGTTACTAGGTCCTACCTAGCTGGTAAGGATAGGGCAAAAAGAAAGAACAGAAATAGAACAGGGCAATAAGAAATTATAGAAAAAAAAAACTCCAATATAAAGATCTACATTGGTGCACAAACTAAAACTAAACTAATCCAATTAGTGTACGGCAATAATAAATTATCATGAAACGTATAACCACATAAATTCTATCAATGCAGAAAATCATTCTATTCACCATTATAGTTGGCAATGCCAAAAATATATAATCCCATGATGAAAACTACAAGCATATGAATTCTAAATCCAGTAGCTACTTCAAAAAATCACATCATGCATGTTAGCTTGCTGTAAAGAATGATATTTTTCATTGCTTTATATGATATTTTACACATCATAATCCATGGGGTTTGAATATTTCTCCCATCGGATTATGTTTGTCAATCCAAGTATGCTTCCTATGGATTAATACAAGCAACACAAACATCAGTCTGGTGTTTTACTTGTTTTTCCAGAAGAATCTGTATTTTCCTACTTCTTTCTTTATTTGGTTTCTAATAGATGGACAAAATTTGATTACTGAGCTATGTTCAAGCAAATATCAAGTCACTTTAAAATTTTAATCAAAAGACTAAATCTGATGTCATGGTTTTCAGTATTTGTTTTTCAAATTGTACTTACATTTCGATTTTCCCTCGCAATGTTTATTTCTCATTTCAAGAACTTCAGTCCTAAAGAAACAAAAAAGAGAAAAAGAACATATTTGTGCAAGATAATTCTTTATATCTTGTTATCACTGTTAAATAAGGATGATAACAGCGTACCTGTTTGGATTGTTATTTGAGCAGCAATGGTACGTTTTGCAAGTTATAGAGCAAAGACACACTAATTAATTGAAAAGATTTAACATGATTTCTAGAAGTTTAAAAAGTTATATATATATATATATAAAAGGACAAAGAAGAAACCATTCCTTACATGTTTAGTTCATGTGCAGGAATTTTTGTGATATTCAGGTCTCCTGTTGAGTTTGTAAAATTGTTATATGACAATTTCCTGTCTCAAATTAACATAACAAAAGCACTTTCATATCTGCTTTTCAGGTAATTAATGAATCATGAAAGAAAATAAATATCGTATCCATATAAATTAAAAGAACTTGATAAATACAAAAGCATAAATTGAATAAACCATGAATTCGAGGATTTCTCATATCTGGATGATGTTTATTTGCGTAAAGAAGAATATCAAATATCTAGTAAGATAAAAGCCAAATGCTATTGATATTTGATACAATCTTTGAGGAACTTAAAAGTTCAACCTAGTATTGAGTACTAGAAAATACTACTCTTAGTTTACTTCCTTCTAAGGTGAATTACATTTTGTACTCTTAGTTTACTTCCTTCTAAGGTTAATTACATTTTGAAATCACTTAATTACTGCCACTATTTCAAACTTAGTAAATTTAACCTTTATGCTATTACCTTTGTAATGTGCAATTTGACGGACTAAAGGGATTACAACATAAGAATTCTAGAAACTAAAAATTTAGTTGAATTTTTCATTCTAGGAATAGATGTTCAATAATAATTAGATTACTTTTAAGATTAGAAATATGAATAATTATAACATTATGATAAGTACTTTAATAGCTCAAAATAACAATAAATATATGTTACAATGGATAAGATTTGGAATAGATTTTATTATTTTTTACGTATTAAAATAAATAAAAATAAATTGGTGATACATAGAAAAATAGCTAGTTGCATATATATTCTTTAATATACAAATGGATTAGGTGGGGCAGGTTCAGGGCCGGTTGGTTAGGTTATAAACGGACCAATTTTTACAGGTCATAAATGGGTTGAGGCCACATGGTCTCTTAGCTTTTGGAAACTGTAGATCTATGAAAAAAAAATGCCAGAGAAGAAGAATTTGGAAGAAAATGGTGTTGCTTCTTAAATGTGGCATTTTTGAAATAACAAATTTAGTAAATGGCAATTGAGAAAGAAGGAAACACGTGCGCGCATTTACGATATTTCCTTTTGTTTTATGGGCAATTATGTAGTATTAATCCCTTTTTTAAGCAAAAATTAAGTTTAGAATTTAATTTTTTTAAGTGAAAAACGTAAATAGGCAAAACTGGCCAAATGGGTCAAGCAGGCTAAACTATACTTGTTGATGAGCAATATCAAAGCTAACACCAAAATCTAAGTGTTGAAGAGTTGATAGGTTATAAGGATAAACTCATATGCAGGCGACATGGATTAATGACAAAAGGGTAATATATCTTAACAGCCCTCTTCCACATCAACCTACAAGAAAACATATGGGCAATATATATTATGAGCAAGAAACAAAAGAGGGAAACAGGCTCTGATACCCATATTAGAAACCCAAAAGTAACCTCAAAATCTAAGTGTTGAAGTTAGAGAATGCTAAAAGGTTATAAGTATGCTCTCAAACTCAGATGCAGTAACGTGATATGAATGCCAAAAAGAAAAATATATCTTAACAGGCCCCCTCTAAATCGGCTTGCAAGGAAAATAATGGGCAATACATTTTAACAACCATAAACAAAGAGGAAAACAAGCTCAGATACCAAAAGCTGACCTCAAAACCTAGATGTTGAAGTTATATGAGGCTAATAGGTTATAATAAGATAATCAGCTCACATGCAGATGATGTGGGGTTAATGACAAAAGGATAATATATCTTAACAAGCAAAAACAAAAATAAGAGGAATTCTAGATCAAAGTAACATACACTTTATATATGTCAGAAATCCATGAAGGAATTGTTCCAATGAGCATATTACTTGCAAGAAACCTATGGAAAATCAATTAAAAGTGAAAGTTCTTGCTTTTAAAAATAATTTATGACCCAAATATGGTGAAGTATGATAATTCTGTTCACTTACATGCTTGACAAGTTCAAATTCTGCAAGGAATTTGGAATTTCACCAGTTAAATTATTGAAGCTCAAATCACTGTATGATTAGAGCAAATGAATAAATATTAACTAAAACATATATTAAAAAAAAGGAAAAATAATCAAGAAAATTGACAATTAGTTGTGTATATATAGTCATGTGAAATTAACTGATAATGAGACTAAATAATAGATAAGACGGTATTAGAAACATGAAATAAAAGCATTAAGTGTTAATCATATATTAACACTTTAAAGTTTAATTTCACATCGATCATTGAAATTTTCAACAAACTATTCAAAGAGCTGCATGACACACCTTATTTTTCTTCTTGAAACATTTTCGCATCCAAAATGATTTTGTCAGAAAGGTTACTTGCATATTTATATTGAAGATAGTAAAGTTACACTTATAACTAGACTTAGTTCTTCAAATTAATTTAAAATTTAATAATCTTATCTTGAAATTAAAAAAGAATCAAGTTCATTATCATTCAAAAAATTTATACTATCAAAATCACAACAATTATTCGGGTAAAACTTTATTTCAACTGTAATGGCCTCAACGTCGGACTGATTGTGAATAGTACTTTCCGACAGTGAATAGTATCTCCGAGCTAGAAATGACACCCGAAAGTGAAAAATATTTTATTGGACTATTGAAAAGTACTAGTCACAGATAGTCCGGGGTTGAAATTTGAAGTGAATTTGAGGTCAAATAGGCCTCCAAAAGCCAAAAGAACGAAAACTGAGAAAATTAGAATTTAGGGTTTTTAATTGATTTTTGGTCGTTTTGGCTATTAAAAATATCAAATAAAGTCTAAAAATTATCAAAAATTACATATGTGCCTAAAATAATATGTAGAATATTTTGGTGGTAAAAAGTAAATTTTTCGGTAATACCGGTATTTTTGAATCGGACCAATAAAATTGAATCGGACCCAAAATGAACTCCGATTGGGCTGAAATTTTATTTATAGCCTATTTTTAATGTGATATGAATAATGAAATCAAATTTGAAGAGAATTGAAGATGGAAAGTGGAAAAAATTATTTAGGGATAATTATCGAGTAATTATCGGGCTTAAATAATTAAATTATTCAAGCCCAAGGTGAGTCCAGCCCAAGGCCCAATCTGAAGAGCTATATAAGCTCTCCTTCTCCAGAATTATCCAGCAGAAACTTGTGCCTTCTTCTTCTTCATAGGTGGCCGAACTCCCTCTCTCACAAATTCCTCTCTTTTTCTTTCAAATTCTCACCAAATCTCACCAAATCAAAGCCTAAGGAAGTAATTTCAGCCTCTCTAGAGTATCATAGCAAGCTCTACTCTTTGATTCAAGGAAGGAAATCAAGAGAAATCAAGGGTTAAAGTTTAGGTTTCAAAGTTAGGTATGTGAAACTATTAATTTTAATTTGATTTTTAGGTGCCTACTACTAGTTTTGGGTGCCTAGAGTTCATTTTTGCTGTTAAATTCAGCATTTGAGGCCAAGATAGTTGAGTTATCTTTGATGGGAATTTCGGTTTGTGAAGGAATCCAAGAAGAGGAGCAAATTTCTCAAGCTAAAGGAAAATAAAAGGAAGTCTAGGCAAGGCTAATCCATAAAAAAAAGGTGTGTGGCTAATTAACCCTTTTATTTCCCTATTAAATTAGTGAATTTCCTTTAGGTTTCTTAAGAAAAATTTTATGTATTGGGATATAATTGAAAGTAATGTTATATTCATGCATTTAGGAGTTATACATGCCTATTAGAGACTTTAAATGAAGTTAAAACCAATGGTATGATGGACTTGTAGTATAGGCCGAATGAAGATTCATAAGGAATTAATGTAAATTTGAGTGATTTTAATGATTTTAGGCTTTCTAATGTTAATATTAATGTAAATAAATAGTTATGAATTTTTATAGAATTTATAGAAATTAAATGAATATTTTTGGAATAAATATTAATTAGGTATTAGTTGAAAATGTGAAATTTGAATGAATTATGGCATAATTTGTTGATTACATGGTGAACTACTGTGAAATATTTCGTAGTATGTGTAAATAAGATTGACTGTAATTATAAAGTATTGATACTGTATTGACAAGGAATGAAAAGTAAGAAAAAGAATGAAAAAGTAGCTAATAAAAGGAAAATTAAGAAAATATGTGCCCTTAGAAAGAGTCAAGCAGTAAAACCTAGTTCAAGATATAATTGGCTGGCCATAGAGATACATATACCGCGGTGTAAGTCATGGCGACTTGCTTTACTATGGTTGGATCGTTGATCTCCATACATTTATCATACGTACTGTCATATGTTCATATGTTTTATGAGGGATGATTTTGGAGGTCATTTCTCATTCTATTGTGGCCCTGTGAGGTTCACGTCCCGCATATCCAGTCTGAGAATTTTTTGCCTGGTCTGTACTAGGGGTATATTAATAAGAAAATGTTAAAAGTATAAAAGAGAAGCTAAAATGAAAGTTTAATATGAAAAAGGACTAAAATGAAAAGAATTTAGAAGTTTAGGGGTAAAATAGTAATTTTTCTAAAAGGTAAAATTAATTGGTAAAAGTAATAAGGGAAATAAGTAATAAGGGTAAAATGGTAATTTGGTCAATTAATTAGGTAAAAACTCAACCGTATAAAGTTAAAGGACTAAAATAAAATTTTACATGAAAAAGGTTAAATTAATGATTAATCAGTAAATTATAAGTTAATTAATAAGGTAAGATAAGAAAATAAGGAATAAAAAGGGCAAACTAGTAATTAATAATATAAAATGACATTTTTGAAATAAAAGAGAAGTTCAAGGACTAAATTGAGAATATAAGAAAGTTATAAGTTAAATGAGAAGTTAGTCGTTCATAAAATAAATATTGCTATTAAATAAGAAAAAATCGATAATAAATCATTTAAACCAAAATTATTAAAAATATTTATATATTAGGGAAATGCTATGATTTTTAGTCACCACTGGGCATGTTTAATACTCAACACGTAGGATTGATTGCGTGCAGGTACAACTAGGTTGGAGCCTGGGTACATAGCAGGAAATTGAAGCTGAAGAGTTAAAAAGAATATTTTTGTGGCATGTATATATACTTATTATGTTTTGTTTTATGAGGATGATACTGTAGCAATGACCGTACTGTGTATTAATTATAGTAGTATGTGGATGAGGAATTACAGAGAATGGATGGCATGCATGTGTTGCTTGATAGTATTTGTGGGTTGTTATGATTGGATATAAAATATTATGTCTCTGAGAGGCTGTGTAAATGTCTGCTTTTCAGGGGGCTAGTTAAGAATATAGCTGTTATATTGCCAAATTTTTATTAAAAGCATAGAAATTTCTGAACAGTTATAGGCTAATGATTAATGAAAGTTATATGCATGAAGGTCATTAAGTTAAAGGAGTTAAGGATTGCAGAAAAAAAAATTTCGACTTATTGCCTGTCCAATAAGACTGTTACAGTAAGGGTGTTACATTTTATGGTATCAGAGCATTGGTTTAGCCGGTCCTAAGATCGGAATGGGGATAAGTAGAATTTAATTACCTGTATATATACATGCCAATTGTAAGTAATAAAGTGTGATGGAAATCTAATGTGTACCTGCTCCTTTCTGTTTTATAGTGTAAAGATGTCATCGGATCGAGATAGACAGGTAGGGGATGGTGAAAGTGAAGCTTCAATAGGTACTGGACAACAGGAGGCCCCACAGCAGCAGGCTTCCTCTCCAGCAGTGCCACCTCCACCTCCATAGCCGGACTTCCTTAATCTTATGGCTGAATATATCCAGCAACGACTGCAAGCTGGACAAGCACAGTCTTCTCAGACAGTTGTTCAGGTTCAGCCAGCTCCACCTAAAAGAAGACCCATTTTAGAACAGTTAAAAAGGTTGGGAGCTGAAGACTTCTCTGGAATTGATCCTTTGACACCCTCACAGGCTGAAAATTGGTTGTTTAAGACAAAGAGGCTTTTTAAAATCACCAACAGTTCAGTGGAAGAAAAGCTGGAAGGTATAGTTGCTTTGCTGCAAAGACCAGTTTTTATTTGGTGGGATTCAGTTAGGAGGCATAACCCAGTGGATCAGTTGACTTGGGACTTCTTTGTGTCTCAATTTAATTTAAAATATATCGGGTCAGAATATAAGTTAGCCATACAGGATGCCTTTTAGAGGCTTAGACAGGAAAACAAATCAGTGGCAGAATATGAGCGCGAGTTTGAGCACTTGAGTGCATATCTTGATAAGAGTCAGACTATAGATGAAAAGTTGCGACAGAGGTTTGAGAGGGGATTGTACACCGAGCTCATGCAGATTATAGGAACTCAGCAGTACCCTACCTTGAGAGCTATGGTGGAGGCATCTATTAAGTTAAAGACCATCCAGACTGAACAGGCTGAGAGACAGTCTCGGTCTCAGCAAAAGAGAAAGCAAGGACAATCGAGTGGAAAGGGTGGTCAGAGTAAGAAGTCAAAGGGATCGTTTACACCTCAGAGCCGTCCCCCAGTTCCAGCAGGACGGGATAGGGGTAGTGCTACTCGTGGCAGAGGTTCAGCTACACCAGCTGCCAGTACCCCTCAGGATAGAGACAGTGGGATAGCTGCAGCTTGTGATTATTGTGGCAAATTTCATTATGCGGAGTGCAGATTCCAGACTGGAGCATGTTTTCGCTGTGGGTCCAGGGAACACCAGATTAAAGATTGTCCGGCATTATCAACTTCTTCAGTTGCATCTCCAGCATCAGGTACTGGGTTCTCTGTATCGAGAGGTCGAGGTAGGGGAGCTACCTCCATCACATCAGTCTCTAGACCAGCTGGACAGTCATCTCAGGGTCAGAGGAGATCTGCAGGCCATACTTATGCTGTCAGAACCAGAAAAAAGGAGGATGCTTCAGATGTGATAGTAGGTACATTTCTCCTATTATCTGATGCAGTTCATGCTTTGATCGATCCTGGTTCGACTCATTCCTATATTAGTACTGCATTAGCTCGGGATAAGGGGATGAAAGAGGCATGCTTGGACCAGGATATCTTGGTGAGTAATCCTCTGGGGCATAGTATAGTGGTAAATAAAGTGTACAGACAGTGTTCTATTAGTGCCCAGGGACATATATTCCTGCCAAATCTTATTGAGTTGCCCTTCCATGAGTTCGATGTGATTCTGGGGATGGATTGGCTATCTGCCCACCAAGCGACTGTTGATTGTAAAAGAAAAAGAGTCACGTTAAAGCTTAAAGATGATTGAAAAATTACAGTGGTTGGTGTGCGACATAACTATCTGTCTGATGTGATATCTGCTACTGCAGCTAAGAGGTTGATCAGGAAAGGATGTATAGCCTACATGTGTTATGCAGTGGAAGCAAAGAAAGATAGCCCAAAAGTATCAGAAGTGCCCACTGTCAGAGATTTTTCAGATGTGTTCCCTGATGAGTTACCAGGTTTACCACCTGACAGGAAAGTAGAATTTTCTATTGATGTTGCTCTAGGCACTGCACCCATATCCATTGCTCCTTACAGGATGGCTCCAGCGGAGTTAAAGGAATTGAAGATTCAGTTACAAGAATTACTTGATAAGGGATTTATCAGACCCAGTGTTTCTCCCTGGGGAGCACCAGTCCTGTTTGTTAAAAAGAAGGATAGGACGCTCAGGTTATGCATCGACTACAGACAACTGAATAAGGTCACTATAAAGAACAAATACCCCCTTCCTTGCATTGAAGACTTGTTTGACCAGTTGAAGGAAGCGGGTGTATTTTCAAAGATTGACTTGAGATCAGGCTATTATCAAATGGGAGTAAAAGTTGCAGATGTGCCTAAAACTACTTTCCGTACTTGGTATGGCCATTATGAGTTTCTGGTCATGCCATTTGGATTGACAAATGCACCGGCTGCCTTCATGGACTTGATGAACAGAGTTTTTTATCCTTATCTGGATCAGTTTGTAGTGGTCTTTATCGACGACATTCTGGTATATTCTAAAACACCAGAGGAATATGATAAGTGTAACACCCTTATCCCTCCTTAAATTGTACCGGCGTATCGAAGACCGAAAAAAATTTTTTTTCTATATCTATATCTAAAAACCTTATGGATATTTATTTAATCAATAATTAAATTTTACCGCTGACTTATAACTGTCCAATTTACTATGCACCTAATAAAAATTCTGCAATATAACGGCTGTACATAGTACTAGCCCCCTGAAAAGCAGACAATTCCCACAGCCTCTCAGAGGCACAATAATCAAAGATAATAACAATATACATTCATTCCATCCATTTCATTTGTTCACAATCCAATACTCTTTAGTACAATAACTTATGTTTACATTACATAACCATAAGTAAAACTTGTACTCATATATTTATATATATACATGCCAAAATTATACAACTAGAGCAATCTAAAAGAAATCCTGCAATCTGAATTCTTGCTCCAGCTCCTGTTTACCTGCGCGCAGTAAAACTACAAGCTGAGCACTCAATATGCTCAGTGGTGACTAACAATCGATACATTTCCTAACATTTTCATTTTTATTCTTAAGTATTAGCATATAAATATGAACATAATTATAAAATCAATTATTATCACCTTTAAGCAACAACCTAACATTTTCTATAAGGTTATTCAATTTAGTCATATAATTACAATTTTACCATTATAGGCTCAATGATAATCTTTAAATTGATAACTGAAGCAATTTACGTTTCTTTACACTTAATTTGTCAATTATAAGCAAAATTACATTTTTGCCCTTATTGTCCATAAAATTTACTTTTTACTTAATTTAACTATTATTTGACTATTTTATCCTTAATTAGTCAATTCTCACTTAATTTACTATCTTTTTACACTTTTTGGAAAAATTACCATTTTGCCCCTAAACTTTCTTTTTCTTTCATTATGGTCCTTTTTTACTTTCTTTTCCTACTTTTTATTGTCTTTTCATTTCTTTCTCAATTTATTACCATTATGCCCCTAGTACAGATCCGGCAACAAATCTCAGACCGGATACACGGAACATGAACCCCACGGGCCCCACTAAAAAGAGAAATGATTCCCAAGGAACCATTCTTAGAACACTACACTTTTCACTGTCACATTAACACTTAAGCTATGGAGATCAATGATCCTACCCATAGCAAAGCAAGTCGCCATGACCTGCACCGCGGTAAAGGGTGTTCCTATGGCTAGCCAACTATATCCAGAACTAGTTTTTACTGCCAGACTAATTCTAAAGGCACAGGAATAATTACGTTATTAATTCTTTTCAAGTCCGAAAAATTCAATAATTGACTTTTTATTTCTTTTTGTTAACATTAATTTAATTTCACATAACTTAACCAATTTCACTATTTTTATGCAATTATTAATCAATAATTCAATTATTTTCAATATACATAATAACATTAAATTCTAAATAAAATCACAATAATTTCAATAAATGCCAATAAAATTTATTTCTACATTATTTATTATTTATTATCATTTTTCATTAAAATAATCAATTAATTCACTATAAATCACAACTTTTACTATATACATACACTATAAATAATCTTAAAAATTCCCAAATTAATTCCAAAAATTCTCTAAAAATTCATGGATATTAATTTTCATCTCTACTATTAATTTAAGCTAACAATTATTATTTTTGTGCAATTTCTCACTATATACCCTAATTATAAAATTCGGCCAACCCACTTCACCTTCCTAAAAATTTTATTTCTTTCATTTACATCTTCCATTCATCATTTCTCTCACTTAATTACAATTACCCTAACATATTTGCATCAATTAACAACTTTAAACATTTTTGTCCTAATTACATAATTAAGAAAAAATTCATAAACTTAGAAAATGTAAAGATTTACTAGTCACTTACAATTTTCTCTTCAATTAGGGAGTCTAGGCTTCCTTTCCCTTGCCTTTGCTTTTGGAAAAACTCCCCTCAATTTGCTCACCTACAAAGGCAGCCCATTTAAGCTTAGATTTCTTCATTTTCTTGTTCTCAAATACAAAAACCAACCTCATAATCATAATCTACACCCAAAAATCTATGGAAAACCACTAAGAAATCAATTTAAAACATTAAAATTATCAAGCTCCAACTTACCCCTCTTTCTTTCTTTCCTTGATTTCTTCACTTCCCTTGCCCAAATCAACTAAGTGAAGCTATTTTAGTGTATTAGAGGGATGGAACTACAATTCCTAACTTGGAATTTAAGAGAAATATTAAGTGGTTAAGAAGCAAAAGAGAGGGAGAGAAGAGTGAAGGGTATTCGGCCAAGGAGGAGGAAGAGGAGACACAGGAAAAATCTGGAGTTTTCTCCAGAAATTCAGCCTTTAAATACCTCCATATTGGGCCCAAAATTGGGCTAGAATAATGGGCTTTGTCCATTTAACTTAAAAGGCCCAATTTAGGCCCTTAAAGGCCCAATTAAAATTCTCTCTCCTCCAGCCATCAAATCACTCCAAAAATAATTCCATCACTCTTATCACATCAAAAATAGCTAACACGCAAATTTTCGGCTCAATCGGAGTTCGTTATCTGTCCGATTCAAACTTATCGGTCCGATTCGACAACTACCGGTGTCACCGAAAAATTTCATTCTCATCACTAAAATATTCTACACAAAAATTCATGTAGGCATGCAAAATATGGCAATATTCGGAGTTCGTTTACTATTTTTAATCGTTTACACAAAATCAAGTCACCTTCCCTAACAGGGAAATTGACTCGCTAACTTTTTAGTATTTTTGACTTTTGGAGGCCCATTTGACCTCAATTTCACTTCAAATTTCAACTCCGGACTCACTATGACCAATACTTTCCGATGGTCCAATAAAATATTTTTGAGTTTCGGGTGTCCTTTCGGGCCCGAAAAGCACTATTCACCATCGGAAAGTACTGTTCACGGCTGACCTGGTGTTGAGGCCGTTACATTTCTCCCCTATTAAAAGAAATTTCGTCCTCGAAATTTACCTGAATTGAAAAGTAGAGGATAACGTTGTCTCATCATTGCTTCGGGTTCCCATGTTGCTTCTTCGACATTATGGTGATGCCATAGGACTTTCACCAAAGGAATCTGTTTGTTTCGAAGCTGTCGGACTTCCCTAGCCAAAATCTTTACTGGTCTTTCTTCATAACTCATGTCAGTCTGAACTTGAATTTCTTCTGGTGTTATTATATGGCTCGGATCAGACCTGTATCTTCGGAGCATGGACACATGGAAGACATCATGTATCTTCTCCAAAGCAGATGGCAGTTTCAATCTATAGGCCACGGGACCCACTCGTTGAAGTACCTCATATGGACCAATGAATCTAGGGCTTAACTTGCCCTTTCTTTCAAATCTCAGAACTTTTTTCCATGGAGATACCTTCAAAAAGACCTTATCTCCGACCTGGAACTCGATATCTTTTCTTTTCAGATCTGCATAAGACTTCTGACGATCCATTGCTTCCTTTAGTCTGCTTTTAATGATCTGAACCTTTTCTTCAGAGTCACGAATCAAATCCGAACCCAAAAGCTTTCTTTCACTCAATTCAGTCCAGTACAAAGGAGTCCTGCACTTCCTACCATACAATGCTTCAAATGGAGCCATTTTCAAACTGGATTGATAGCTGTTGTTGTAAGCGAACTCAGCTAATGGTAAATATTTTTTCCAATTAGTACCAAACTCTAGGACACAACACCGAAGCATATCCTCTAATATCTGAATCACCCGTTCGGATTGTCCATCAGTCTGAGGGTGAAAAGCCGTGCTAAGGCGAAGTCTAGTACCCAGAGCATCTTAAAAACTCTTCCAGAAGTGAGAAGTAAACCTGGGATCCCTGTCTGACACAATGGATGCAGGCACTACATGCAATCTAACTACTTCCTTTATATAGAGTTCTGCCAGTCGGGTCAAAGAGAAATCCATCCGAACTGGCAAGAAGTGAGCTGATTTGGTGAGGCGATCAACTACTACCCAAATGGCATCATGTTTCCACTGAGTCATAGGTAGCCCAGTCACAAAATCCATGGTTACATGATCCCACTTCCACTCTGGAATAACAAGTGGTTGAAGTAGCCCAGAAGGTACCTGATGTTCTGCTTTTACCTGTTGACATATCAGGCATTTACCCACGAATTCAGTTACATCCCGTTTCATACCTGGCCACCAATAGTAGACTTTCAAATCCTGGTACATTTTGTTACTCCCAGGATGCATAGCATAGCTACTATGGTGTGCTTCTGTCAGAATCTCTTTCTTCAATTCTTCCTGAGCTGGCACATAAAGTTTTCCTTTGAAATAAAGGCTTCCATCATTTGACAATGAATAGTCACTTTCACTGTTATGATGTAGCTTTTCCACAATAGCCTTTAGTTTGTCATCTCCTTTCTGAGCCGCTTTCACTTGATGTACAAAATCTGGTTTAACTCGTAGTTCAGCTATTATAGCTCCATCTGTAGCCAAACTTAAGCTGGTGTTCATTGCCTGAAGAGCTGCAAAGATTACTATTAATCATTTACACTTATCAATGCCTTATACAAATTCACTTCAATCACTAACATTACCTGACATAAATTTTCTGCTGAGCGCATCAGCTACTACATTTGCTTTTCCTGGATGGTAGTCGATGTAGCAATCATAGTCTTTGATCAACTCCAACCAGCGTCTCTGTCTAAGATTGAGTTCTTTCTGGGTAAGCAAATACTTTAAACTCTTGTGATCTGAGTAAATGTAGCATCTTTCTCCATATAAGTAATGCCTCCATATCTTTAATGCAAAAACAATGGCTGCTAACTCTAGATCATGAGTAGGATAGTTTTTCTCATGAGTCTTGAGTTGCCGAGAAGCATAAGCTATCACCTTGCCTTCTTGCATCAGAACGCAGCCTAGCCCATTCTTGGAAGCATCACTGTAAAGGACAAAATCCTTGCCTGACTCAGGTTGAGTAAGTATAGGAGCTTCTGTCAACATCGTCTTTAACTTTTCAAAACACTCTTGGCACTTGTCAGTCCACACAAATTTGACATTTTTCTGTAGCAGTCTTGTCATAGGAACTGCAATGGTGGAGAAGCCCTTGATAAATCTCCTATAGTATCCAGCTAAACCCAAAAAAATTCACACTTCGGTTACATTCTTGGGTGGATTCCACTGAAGGATTGCTTCAATCTTTGAAGGATCTACTTCAATACCCTCTGATGAGATAACATGACCCAAAAAGGATACTTCATTCAGCCAAAAGTCACATTTGCTAAATTTGGCATAAAGCTGCTTTTCTCTCAATGTCTGCAATACAATCCTCAGATGTTTATCATGCTCTTCTGGTGTCTTAGAATACACCAGTATGTCATCAATGAAGACCACCACAAAATGATCCAAGTAGGGGTGAAAAACTCTGTTCATCAGGTCCATAAAAGCTGCTGGCGCATTTGTAAGCCCAAATGGCATGACCAAAAACTCATAATGGCCATACCTAGTACGAAAAGCAGTCTTAGGCACATCAGTTTCTTTTACCCCCATTTGATAATAGCCCGATCTCAGATCTATCTTGGAGAAGACACCCGCTCCCTTAAGCTGATCAAACAAATCTTCGTTACGAGGAAGGGGATACTTGTTCTTGACTGTCACTTTATTTAGTTGCCGGTAATCTATACACAGTCGAAGAGTCCCATCCTTTTTCTTTACAAATAGGACAGGTGCTCCCCAAGGAGAAGTACTAGGTCTAATAAATCCCTTTTCGAGCAACTCCTGAAGCTGAATCTTTAACTCTTTCAATTCTGCAGGTGCCATTCTATACGGAGCAATAGAGATAGGAGCAGTACCAGGAGTGACCTCAATGGAGAATTCCACTTCTCTATCAGGTGGTAAGCCTGGAAGCTCATCCGGAAACACATCCTGGAACTCCCTAACTGTAGGCACATCTGACACCTTTAAACTATCCTTCTTCACCTCCACTGCAAAACACATATATGCTTCACAGCCTTTTCTGATCAATCTTTTTGCTGTAGTAGCTGATATCACCTCTGACAAAAAGTCAGATCTCGCACCCACAATAGTGATGTCATCACCATTCTGAAGCTGTAATGTAACCCTCTTCTTTCTGCACTCGATAGTCGCTTGGTGGGCGGATAGCCAATCCATCCCAAGAATTAAATCAAACTCACGGAAGGGCAATTCGATAAGATTTGCCAGGAATACATGTCCCTGGACACTGATAGGACACTGTCTATATACCTTATTCACTACCACACTATGCCCCAGAGGATTACTCACCAAGATGTCCTGGTCCAAGTAGGCCTCTTTCATCCTTTTACCCCGTGCCAATTCTGTGCTAATATAGGAATGGGTGGATCCAGGATCTATCAATGCATATACAGAGTCAGATAACAGAATGAACTTACCCACAATCACATCAGGAGCATCCTCCTCTTCACGAGCTCTCACAGCATATGTCTGTCCCCCTGACCGCCTCTGTCCCTGAGACGACTGGCCAACTGGTCTGGAGGCTGACGGATTAGGGGCTGCTCCCCTACCACGGCCACGTGGTGCAGAAGATCCAGTACCAGAAGCTGGTGAAGCTACTGAAGCAGTCTGTATCATGGGACAGTCTTTGATCTGGTGATCTCGGGACCCACACTTGAAACAGGCTCCTGTCAGAAATCTGCACTCCCCAGGGTGTGTCCTGCCACAATGCTCACACTGTACTGCTGACCCACTATCTTTGCCTCGGGGTGCACTAGATGTCGTGGTGGCAGTAGACTTGCCACGGGAGGCACTACCCTGTCCTCTGCCTGCTGGTGAATGACCCTGAGGTGCCTGTTGACCCTTTTGCTTTTTACTCTGTCCTGACTTTCCACTGCTCTGTCCCTGCTTCCTCTTTTGCTGAAATCGGGACTGCCTCTCTGCTTGCTCAACCTGAGTAGTTTCTAACTTGAGAGCTGCATCAATCATAGTTCTCAAATTTGGGTATTTCTGGGCCCCAATGATATGCCTCAACTCAGTATGCAGTCCCCTCTCAAATCGCTGACATAATCTTTCTTCTGTAGCCAAGCCCTCATCTAAATAAGCGCTCAAACTCTCTATCATACTCAGCTACTGTACGGTTTCCTTGTCTCAGCCTCCAAAAAGCATCTTGCATAGCAAGCCTGTATTCAGACCCAACATATTTCTTCTCAAATTGATCAGTGAAGAACTTCCAATTCAGACTGTCGGTAGGTGTATGTCTCCGAACTGAGTCCCACCAAATAAAAGCTGAACTCTGAAGCAAGGCTATAATACCCTCAAGCTTCTCTTCTTCCGAACTATGGGTAATTTCAAACAATCTCTTTATTTTAAAAAGCCATGCCTCAGCAGCTGCTGGCGTCAAAGGGTCCTCACCTGAAAAATCCTCTGCTCCCAGTCTTTTCAACTGCTCCAATATAGGTCTTCTTCTAGGCGGAGCAGGCTGCTGAACCTGTATCACTGGTGGCGGTGCCTGAACCTGTGCAGCCTGAAGTCGCTGCTGGATGTAGTCGGACATCAGATTAAGGAAATCCAGATGAGAAGGAGGAGGAGGAGCTACTGGTGGAGGTGCCTGCTGCGGTGGGACCTCCTGTTGCCCCATATTACTTGAGGCCTCACTCCTGTCATCGCCTGCCTCACGGCTTGGCTCTCCAGACATCTTTTCACTATAAAACAGAAAGGAGCAAGAATTCATTAATTCCAAAATACTTCTCAAAATAACAATTGGCATGTATATAATCAATTTAAATCAAACATTGCACCCACTCCGATCTTAGGACCGTCTAAACCTGCTCTGATACCACAAATTGTAACACCCTTATCCCTCCTTAAATTGTACCGGCGTACCGAAGACCGGAAAAATTTTTTTTTCTATATCTATATCTAAAAACCTTATGGATATTTATTTAATCAATAATTAAATTTCGCCGCTGACTTATAACTGTCCAATTTACTATGCACCTAATAAAAATTCTGCAATATAATGGCTGTACATAGTATTAGCCCCCTGAAAAGCAGACAATTCCCACAGCCTCTCAGAGGCACAATAATCAAAGATAATAACAATATAAATTCATTCCATCCATTTCATTTGTTCACAATCCAATACTCTTTAGTACAATAACTTATGTTTACATTACATAACCATAAGTAAAACTTGTACTCATATATTTATATATATACATGCCAAAATTATACAACTAGAGCAATCTAAAAGAAATCCTGCAATCTGAATTCTTGCTCCAGCTCCTGTTTACCTGCGCGCAGTAAAACTACACGCTGAGCACTCAATATGCTCAATGGTGACTAACAATCGATACATTTCCTAACATTTCCATTTTTATTCTTAAGTATTAGCATATAAATATGAACATAATTATAAAATCAATTATTATCACCTTTAAGCAACAACCTAACATTTTCTATAAGGTTATTCAATTTAGTCATATAATTACAATTTTGCCATTATAGGCTCAATGATAATCTTTAAATTGATAACTGAAGCAATTTACGTTTCTTTACACTTAATTTGTCAATTATAAGCAAAATTACATTTTTGCCCTTATTGTCCATAAAATTTACTTTTTACTTAATTTAACTATTATTTGACTGTTTTATCCTTAATTAGTCAATTCTCACTTAATTTACTATCTTTTACACTTTTTGGGAAAATTATCATTTTGCCCCTAAACTTTCTTTTTCTTTCATTATGGTCCTTTTTCACTTTCTTTTCCTACTTTTTATTGTCTTTTCATTTCTTTCTCAATTTATTACCATTATGCCCCTAGTACAGATCCGGCAACAAATCTCAGACCGGATACACGGAACATGGACCCCACGGGCCCCACTAAAAAGAGAAATGATTCCCAAGGAACCATTCTTAGAACACTGCACTTTTCACTGTCACATTAACACTTAAGCTATGGAGATCAATGATCCTACCCATAGCAAAGCAAGTCGCCATGACCTGCACCGCGGTAAAGGGTGTTCCTATGGCTAGCCAACTATATCCAGAACTAGTTTTTACTGCCAGACTAATTCTAAAGGCACAGGAATAATTACGTTATTAATTCTTTTCAAGTCCGAAAAATTCAATAATTGACTTTTTATTTCTTTTTGTTAACATTAATTTAATTTCACATAACTTAACCAATTTTACTATTTTTATGCAATTATTAATCAATAATTCAATTATTTTCAATATACATAATAACATTAAATTCTAAATAAAATCACAATAATTTCAATAAATGCCAATAAAATTTATTTCTACATTATTTATTATTTATTATCATTTTTCATTAAAATAATCAATTAATTCACTATAAATCACAACTTTTACTATATACATACACTATAAATAATCTTAAAAATTCTCAAATTAATTCCAAAAATTCTCTAAAAATTCATGGATATTAATTTTTATCTCTACTATTAATTTAAGCTAACAATTATTATTTTTGTGCAATTTCTCACTATATACCCTAATTATAAAATTCGGCCAACCCACTTCACCTTCCTAAAAATTTTATTTCTTTCATTTACATCTTCCATTCATCATTTCTCTCACTTAATTACAATTACCCTAACATATTTGCATCAATTAACAACTTTAAACATTTTTGTCCTAATTACATAATTAAGAAAAAATTTATAAACTTAGAAAATGTAAAGATTTACTAGTCACTTACAATTTTCTCTTCAATTAGGGAGTCTAGGCTTCCTTTCCCTTGCCTTTGCTTTTGGAAAAACTCCCCTCAATTTGCTCACCTACAAAGGCAGCCCATTTAAGCTTAGATTTCTTCATTTTCTTGTTCTCAAATACAAAAACCAACCTCATAATCATAATCTACACCCAAAAATCTATGAAAAACCACTAAGAAATCAATTTAAAACATTAAAATTATCAAGCTCCAACTTACCCCTCTTTCTTTCTTTCCTTGATTTCTTCACTTCCCTTGCCCAAATCAACTAAGTGAAGCTATTTTAGCGTATTAGAGGGATGGAACTACAATTCCTAACTTGGAATTTAAGAGAAATATTAAGTGGTTAAGAAGCAAAAGAGAGGGAGAGAAGAGTGAAGGGTATTCGGCCAAGGAGGAGGAAGAGGAGACACAGGAAAATTCTGGAGTTTTCTCCAGAAATTCAGCCTTTAAATACCTCCATATTGGGCCCAAAATTGGGCTAGAATAATGGGCTTTGTCCATTTAACTTAAAAGGCCCAATTTAGGCCCTTAAAGGCCCAATTAAAATTCTCTCTCCTCCAGCCATCAAATCACTCCAAAAATAATTCCATCACTCTTATCACATCAAAAATAGCTAACACGCAAATTTTCGGCTCAATCGGAGTTCGTTATCGGTCTGATTCAAACTTATCGGTCCGATTCGACAACTACCGGTGTCACCGAAAAATTTCATTCTCATCACTAAAATATTCTACACAAAAATTCATGTAGGCATGCAAAATATGGCAATATTCGGAGTTCGTTTACTATTTTTAATCGTTTACACAAAATCAAATCACCTTCCCTACCAGGAAAATTGACTCGCTAACTTTTTAGTATTTTTTACTTTTGGAGGCCCATTTGACCTCAATTTCACTTCAAATTTCAACTCCGGACTCACTATGACCAATACTTTCCGATGGTCCAATAAAATATTTTTGAGTTTCGGGTGTCCTTTCGGGCCCGAAAAGCACTATTCACCATCGGAAAGTACTGTTCACGGCTGACCCGGTGTTGAGGCCGTTACAATAAGTATTTGTGAATTGTCTTACAGACTTTGAGAGAGAAGCAGATGTATGCTAAGTTCAGTAAATATGACTTTTGGTTGAATGAAGTATTTTTTTTAGGCCACGTGATTTCTGCTGAAGGTATTAAAATGGACCCATCAAAGATTGAAGCAATTCTCCAATGGAAGCCACCTATAAATGTGACTGAAGTGAGAAGCTTTCTAGGGTTAGCTGGATATTACAGGAGATTTATAAAGGGTTTCTCCACTATTGCAGTTCCACTGACTTGATTATTACAAAAAACACCAAGTTTGTATGGATTGACGGATGTCAAGAATATTTTGAGAAACTCAAAAGTATGTTGACTGAAGCTCCCATTCTCACTCAACCCGAACCGGGCAAGGATTTTGTGATTTACAGTAATGCCTCCAGAAATGGTCTAGGCTTCGTTTTGATACAGGAAGGCAAGGTGATTGCTTATGCCTCCCGACAGCTCAAGACTCATGAGAAGAATTATCCTACTCATGATTTGAAGCTAGCAGCTATTATTTTTGCATTAAAGATATGGAGGCACTATCTGTATGGTGCGAAATGTTATATTTATACTGATCACTAGAGTCTGAAATACTTGCTCACTCAAAGAGAACTTAACCTCCGACAGAGACGCTGGTTGGAGTTGATAAAAGACTATGATTGTTTTATCGACTACCATCCAGGAAAGGCTAACGTGGTGGCTGATGCACTTAGCAAAAAATTCATGACAGGTAATGTAAATGGTTTCAAATGAATTGATATACGTAAGTGATATATGTAATTGATTAATAGTGTTATTTGCAGCTCTTCGAGCTTTAAATATTAGTTTGAGTATGGCATCAGACGAAGCTTTGATGGCAGAAATGCAATTGAAACCAGATTTCGTGTATCAAGTTAAAATGGCTCAGAAAGAAGATGATCGACTGAAAACTATTATGAGTAAAGTAAAGGACGGTAATGAAGGAGACTATTCTCTAAATAAAGATGGAAGCCTTTATTACAAGAAAAGACTCTGTGTTCCAAACTAGGAAGAACTGAAAAAGGACATCCTTACAGAGGCACACCATAGTAATTATGCTATACATCCTGGGGGTAACAAGATGTACCAGGATTTGAAATCTTATTACTGATGGCCAGGAATGAAACGGGATGTGACAGAATTTGAGAGTAAATGCTTGATATGTCAACAAGTAAAGGCTGAGCACCAGGTCCCTTCTGAATTACTTCATCCTATCTTGATACCGGAGCGGAAATGGGACAGAGTTACTATGGATTTCGTTGCAGGGTTGCCTATCACTCAAACAAAACATGATGCTATTTGGGTTATTATTGATCGACTCACCAAATCTGCTCATTTCTTGCCAATCCGGATGGATTATCCTTTGACTAGATTGACAGAGATCTATATTAATGAGATAGTGAGATTTCATGGGGTACCATCATCTATCATTTCAGATAGGGATCCTAGGTTTACCTCTCATTTCTGGAAGAGTCTACAAGAAGCTTTGGGTACGAGACTCCACTTCAGTACAGCTTTCCACCCCCAGTCATATGGTCAGTCAGAGAGGGTAATTCAGACTCTGGAAGATATGCTGCAATGCTGTGTACTAGAGTTTGGTAGCAGTTGAGAAAAATATCTGCCTCTTACAGAATTTGCCTACAATAACAGCTATCAATTCAGTATAAAGATGGCTCCTTTTGAGGCTTTATATGGAAGAAAATGTAAGACTCCTCTATGTTGGATCGAGTTAAATGAAAAGAAATTGATTGGATCTGATTTGATTCGTGATTCAAAAGAAAAAGTATGAATTATCAAAGGTAGATTGAAAGAAGCCATGGATCGACAAAAATCTTATACAGATCTGAAGAGAAAAGACATTGAGTTCCAGGTTGGAGATAAAGTTTTTCTGAAAGTATCTCCATGGAAGAAAATCTTGAGATTTGGCAAGAAAGAAAAGTTAAGTCCAAGGTTTATTGGTCCCTACGAGATACTCCAGCGAGTAGGTCCAGTAGCTTATCGATCAAAGCTACCTTCGGAGCTAGAAAAGATTCACGATGTGTTCTATGTATCCATGCTCAAAAGGTACAGATCTGACCCTAGCCATGTCATTACACCAGCAAATATTAAAGTACAGTCTGATATGACTTATGAAGAAAGGCCGGTGAAGATCTTAGCTAGGGAGATTAAACAGCTAAGAAACAAGCAGGTCCCATTAGTGAAGGTCTTATGGCACCATCACAATGTGGAGGAAGCTACTTGGAAACCCAAAGCGACCATGAGACAGCAATATCCTCTGCTTTTCGAATCAGGTAAATTTCGAGGATGAAATTTATTTTTAGTAGGGGAGAATTGTAATGGCCTCAACGTTGGACTGATCGTGAATAGTACTTTTCGACAGTGAATAGTATCTTCGGACTGGAAATGACACCCGAAAGTGAAAAATATTTTATTGGACTATTGAAAAGTACTAGTCTCAGGTAGTCCAGATTGAAATTTGAAGTGAATTTGAGGTCAAATAGGCCTCCAAAAGCCAAAAGAACGAAAACCGAGAAAATTAGGGTTTAGGGTTTTTAATTGATTTTTAGTCGTTTTGGATATTAAAAATATCAAATGAAGTCTAAAAATTATCAAAAATTACATATGTGCCTAAAATAATATGTAGAATATTTTGGTGGTAAAAAGTAAATTTTTCGGTAATACCAATATTTTTGAATCGGACCGATAAAATTGAATCGGACCCGAAATGAACTCCGATTGGACTAAAATTTTATTTATAGCCTATTTTTAATGTGATATGAATAATGAAATCAAATTTGAAGAGAATTAAAGATGGAAAGTGGGAAAAATTATTTAGGGCTAATTATCGGATAATTATCGGGCTTAAATAATTAAATTATTCAAGCCCAAGGTGAGTCCAGCCCAAGGCCCAATCTGAAGAGCTATATAAGATCTCCTTCTCCAGAATTATCCAGCAGAAACTTGTGCCTTCTTCTTCTTCATAGGTGGCCGAACTCCCTCTCTCACAAATTCCTCTCTTTTTCTTTCAAATTCTCACCAAATCTCACCAAATCAAAGCCTAAGGAAGTAATTTCAGCCTCTCTAGAGTATCATAGCAAGCTCTACTCTTTGATTCAAGGAAGAAAATCAAGAGAAATTAAGGGTTAAAGTTTAGGTTTCAAAGTTAGGTATGTGAAACTATTGATTTTAATTTGGTTTTTAGGTGCCTACTACTTGTTTTGGGTGCCTAGAGTTCATTTTTGCTGTTAAATTTAGCATTTGAGGCCAAGATAATTGAGTTATCTTTGATGGGAATTTCTGTTTGTGAAGGAATCCAAGAAGAGGAGCAAATTTCTCAAGCTAAAGAAAAAGGAAAGGAAGTCTAGGCAAGGCTAATCCATAGAAAAAGGTGTGTGGCTAATTAATCCTTTTATTTCCCTATTAAATTAGTGAATTTCCTTTAGGTTTCTTAAGAAAAATTTTATGTATTGGAATATAATTGAAAGTAATGTTATATTCATGCATTTAGGAGTTATACATGCCTATTAGAGACTTTAAATGAAGTTAAAACCAATGGTATGATGGACTTGTAGTATAGGCCGAATGAAGATTCATAAGGAATTAATGTAAATTTGAGTGATTTTAATGATTTTAGGCTTTCTAATGTTAATATTAATGTAAATAAATAGTTATGAATTTTTATAGAATTTATGAAAATTAAATGAATATTTTTGGAATAAATATTAATTAGGTATTAGTTGAAAAATGTGAAATTTGAATGAATTATGGCATAATTTATTGATTACAAGGTGAACTACTGTGAAATATTTCGTAGTATGTGTAAATAAGATTGACTGTAATTATAAAGTATTGATGTTGTATTGACAAGGAATGAAAAGTAAGAAAAAGAATGAAAAAGTAGCTAATAAAAGGAAAATTAAGAAAATATGTGCCCTTAGAAAGAGTCGGGCAGTAAAACCTAGTTCAGGATATAATTGGCTGGCCATAGGGATACATATACCGCGGTGTAAGTCATGGTGACTTGTTTTACTATGGTTGGATCGTTGATCTCCATAGTATATATATCATACGTACTGTCATATGTTCATATGTTTTATGAGGGATGATTCTGGAGGTCATTTTTCATTCTGTTGTGGCCCTGTGAGGTTCACGTCCCGCATATTCGGTCTGAGAGTTTTCTGCTGGATCTGTACTAAGGGCATAGTAATAAGAAAATGTTAAAAGTATAAAAGATAAGCTAAAATGAAAGTTTAATACGAAAAAGGACTAAAATGAAAAGAATTTAGAAGTTCAGGGGTAAAACGGTAATTTTTCTAAAAGGTAAAGTTAATTGGTAAAAGTAATAAGAGAAATAAGTAATAAGGATAAAATGATAATTTGGTCAATTAATTAGGTAAAAAGTCAACCATATAAAGTTAAAGGACTAAAATAAAATTTTACATGAAAAAGGTTAAATTAATGATTAATCAGTAAATTATAAGTTAATTAATAAGGTAAGATAAGAAAATAAGGAATAAAAAGGGCAAACTAGTAATTAATAATATAAAATGACATTTTTGAAATAAAAGAGAAGTTCAAGGACTAAATTGAGAATATAAGAAAGTTATAAGTTAAATGAGAAGTTAGTCGTTCATAAAATAAATATTGCTATTAAATAAGAAAAAATCGATAATAAATCATTTAAACCAAAATTATTAAAAACATTTATATATTAGGAAAATGCTATGATTTTTAGTCACCACTGGGCATGTTTAATGCTCAGCACGTAGGATTGATTGCGTGCAGGTACAACTAGGTTGGTGCCTGGGTACACAGCAGGAAATTGAAGCTGAAGAGTTAAAAAAAATATTTTTGTGGCATGTATATATACTTATTATGTTTTGTTTTATGAGGATGATACTGTAACAATGACGTTACTGTGTATTAATTATAGTAGTATGTGGATGAGGAATTGCAGAGAATGGATGGCATGCATGTGTTGCTTGATAGTATTTGTGGGTTGTTATGATTGGATATAAACTGTTGTGCCTTTGAGAGACTGTGTAAATGTCTGTTTTTCAGGGGGCTAGTTAAGAATATAGCCGTTATATTGCCAAATTTTTATTAAAAGCATAGAAATTTCTAAACAGTTATAGGCTAATGATTAATGAAAGTTATATACATGAAGGTCGTTAAGTTAAAGGAGTTAAGTATTGCAGAAAAAAAATCCGACTTATTGCCTGTCCGATAAGACTTTACAGTAAGGGTGTTACATCAACAGTTGATGTATTATAAAAAATCAAATGAAACCCAAATAAAATGACTAGCTTCGCTAGAAATGTAGCAACTTAACATACATTTTCCTTTAATGTAACAGACATTCAAAATCTTTGAGAAATAAAATGAGTTTGCTGAAAGGAAGAGCTTCCCTTCATCATTCTGTTTGCTTTCCAAATATTCATTTACCAAAGCTGATTTCATTTTGTCATATTCAACCTTCAATTGTTAATTTGATGTTTGGAGAATGTATAGCAAACAACTACAAAAATTCAACATGCAAAATTTTTCTTAATTAGTCCTATGAACCACCTTAAATGAGATGCATTTGGACATGAAAGTTATAAAAATACATTTCACATAAATATATCAGAGTCTACCCAATAATTGAAAGAGAAAGACCTTACATGTCTTTCAATGATGACCAATTCCCGATATAATCAGGAATTTGACCACTGATTGAGCAACTCCTCCACACCCTATAAGAATTATCCAAGAAGCTTCAGATTCTGATTGAATTAATTTTTATTTATTTTGGCAGAAAGGTTCAGATTCTGATTTATTTGTTGATTTCACACTAATCACAACTTAAACCAATTAATATCAGTAATTGCAACTAATGTGAAGACAAATGCATAACTTCCAATCTTAACTCATTACCAAATTCAGTTTATTTCAAAAGAAAATTTATGGCCAATTCAGCATGCAAATTTTAATTTATGGCCAATTTACTCCAATTTCTAGCAAACCAAAGAAATTAATTTTATTGTAAATGATTAATTTAGCCCAAAATAAACTCATGAGATTTTTCAAATGTTTGATTTTAAATTTTGTACAAATTAGCCCAAAATAAACTCATGTGAAATTTTTCTAAGGTTTGATTTTAAATTTTGTAAAAAATATAGTCTATTTGTCCTCAATTCACTTGCTAATTAGTCAGCAGTCAGGCTAAATTGGCAATTAATTTGAGCATAAAATTAATTTGGACTACTTAAATTCATAAACAAGGGTAGAAAGTTAATTGCCACTTAATTTGAAAGAAAATATTCAACAGGTTAAACCATTACATTTTGTTTTAGAACCATAGTTATTAAGGGCGTGCATGAAGCAAAAGACATTGAAAGCGCTAGCCACAAGACCAAGAGAAAGGAGGGCACTCTACAACGAGACTTAATCCAAAGTATTTTGCTCAAACATGGACGAACTGATAACAGTAATGATACTTCATTCCAGCCATAAAGTTATTAAAAAGATAAAACCATATATAATTGGGATATTTTTAGCTGAAATCTCCATGTTTAAAGCACAACTCATGAAACTAAATCATAATGTAATAACTTGAGAAAAAAATCTTTTATAGTTCAAAAGTAGAAACACAAATGCATAAATAAATAAATAAACAACAAAAGGTCATAACTCATAATAGCATTGAAACCGTAAAATATTACCATTAAAAAAATAAAAAAAGAAAATAACAGAAGAAAAAGCAAACCAGACCACTCACATTGTTTTTAAATTTCTCATATTTGTCATATTTGCATGGTCGGGAAACTTGAAGAAGGAGTTTCTAAGGTCATTCACATACCTGCAAAAGAGAGGAGAAAAATGCAGAAAAATAATATATAACTTCACTTTGATTATGAAAATTATATACAGTGTGGCGCCCAACATTTCATTCATTTTCCAATTAGAACAATAAGGAATTTTGTAGCCTATAACATCTAAACAATTTTCAATGTCCACCCTCCATCGCTTAAAAATTTTAACTTATTAAATATATTTTTTATTTAAAAATAAATAACTTTACAAAATTTTAGAACTACCATTACTATTTATTTTATAATTATTATATAATATAATTTTTCATTTTTCAACATTATTATTATTATTATTATTATTATTATTATTATTATTATTATTATTATTATTATTATTATTATTATTATTATTATTTTCAATGCCCTTTTTGCCTTGTCTATTATAGTATTATTCTTTCAAAAATATTTTGAATAAATTTTCTTTAAAATTTCAATATTTTAGTAAAATTTATGTCTCGTATAGTTTAGCATGGTAAAGTTTTTCAAAGACAAAAAGTTTTTCAAAAACATATTAATAAAAAAAAATAACGTTTCCAATCCATTTGATAAAAAGATTCCGATTTTAGTTTTCATAAGCCATAAATATTTCAGCTTAGGATTTTCCATATCAATTTTCTATATTTGTAATATTATTTCAGTCAGTAATTAGAGAAAAAGGAAAAAAAGAAAAAAAAAACTCATCATTTTCAATAATCATAATAATCAATCCTTCCAAAACTCAATGGAAATAACAATAATTCAAACCATTAACGCAAAAATATAGCTTCACTTTATCTTTTATGAAATAAAAAAAAAAAACTTAATGTAGTTGCAAGAGCAGTGCTGCTGCTAATAATAATGAAAAATGAAAACTATTACATAATAATAATAATAAATTATAGTAATAGTTATAAAATTCTATAAATTTATTTGTTTTAAAATAAAAACTATATTAAAAAGTAACAAAAAGAATTGACAAAAATCAGCAACAAAATTCCTTTCCATTGCTAATTCAGATTTTCTTACCGCATCGAACAGGAAAAACGGACAGAAGTTTGACTTCGAAAATTGTTTAAATGTTATAGGTTCAATTGACAACAAAATACATTATGGTTCTAATTGAAAAAGGTGACAAATGTTGGACGCCACACCGCAGTTATACCCTTGTATTAATATTAGAAGACATAACTGCACTTACAAATCTTCTAGACTTGACATGTTAAAGATTTCAGGAGGCAGCTCTCCTTCAAATTCATTACCCATCAGATTACTGTAATCAGCACAGTAAGATGCATGCAATTACTGAACGTTTTACTATATATATATATATAGACAGACACAAATTATTAAATTCTCCAACACGTCCAAGTTCCTATTTGACATGAAGAGATGCTTAAAGGTAAATTACAGAAAAAATCTCTGCACTTTTCATTATATAACACTTCATTTGCATTTTCAAGAATAATGACCATAACTAGCTAACTCATACTTACCTGGTACGCTGCTCTAATGTCCGTCCCACATATTGGAACATCCATTCCAGAACGTAAAAAGTGGCATTCCAAAATTTAAATGGTGAAAGGATTACTTGATTTTGTTTCCTAAGCATTCATGTTCTGTTTTATTTTTCCTTTTATTGACAGCTTGACTTTTTAATGTGAAAGAAGAGGATTCCTAATAAGATTAGAATTTTTATTAGGCAAGTGGTTGACAAATGGTTGTGTAATTAAATTTAAAATTTAAATTCCTTACAGAAAATTGGAGTTTTTGACAAGGGATTTGATTTTATTTAGGGTCTTTTATTATACTCCATCAGTTCACAAATATGTGTCCATCTTTCTATTTTAATATATTCACAAATAAGTATTAACTTTCAAAAAATATAGTATATTTAAATATAATTTTTCAAATATGTCCTTTATACATTAAATATTAATTCAATTTTCAAAACACAACTAATAATTAATTATCTTTTTTTAAGAAGGGCAAATTAGCAAAAATATAAGACAACAAATGAGTTTCTTAGTTTTTGTGCAAAAAGGAAAATAAACACTTATTTATGAAAGAAAAAAAACTAACTAAATAGGAATAAATATTTTATTGTAGATATACTAAAAATACATTAACTCTACAAATATATACAAACATTAAGCCTACCCTCGTGACCCATACAAAGAAAAGTCGGACACCCATAACTGATGGGTGTCGAAACCACCAAAAATTAAAACCTAACTTTTTCCAATAAATAAATTGCAAATAGGGCAAGAAAGGGTCGAATCCACAGAGACTAGTACTGAAGTAATTTTAAACAATCAGATTTTTAACAATAAAATTAAATGGGGGAGTTTAATAAATTGAAAGTAAAATGATAAAATAAATAAACAAATTAGAAATTAATTAAGAGAAAATTCAATGGGTGATAATTCCAGTTAAAGATATTCGCAACACAAGATTTATTCAACTGATCATAGATCAAGAAATAGTTCTAAGAAAATCAAGTAATGAGCCAGTTATAGCAGTCGGCATCGCGCTCTCAACCTAATCTTTTCGTATTAATGAATTAATCAAGTAAGACTGTAATTAATTCCTAACCAATAGACAACCCTTAACAAGCGCAACAATTTAATCTATTGACAGCATTAAGAAATAGAAAGACCCGACCTAAGCCAACCAATCTACAAGCGAGATCGATTTAGACCAAATCATGCATTTACTCAACCTAACAACTCTTGCAAGGAAGCTAAATTGATTGCTACTTGTTATTGAATCCACCAAACAATTACGGATTTGATATCTTCAATTAGCAATATGTTATTTAATTAAATGAACAACGGTGCCTCATTGAACATGCAACAAATAACAATTGAGAAGAAATTTCTCTAAGTTTTAGTAAACAACATGAACACCAAATGAAATATAGAACAAAAAGTAAGCACAACAATCTCACAGTGAAATAAATCCTGGTTTTGAATTAATCTTTAACTGAAAACAATATTCTAGCCACTCATGGCCATGAAAATCTCACAAAATAAAAAGTAAAAGTTGAGAAAAACCCCCTGCTATAGAATTCCAGTCCAAAAACGCAGAAGGTCCCCTAATCTTTAGAACTCCCCTTCTTAAATAATAGACAAACAAAAAACAGGAAGTAAATCCAACAAACTAGGAAATTTAGAAGAAAATTCCTAAAGGAGTTCTAAATTCCTCAAATCACTCCCCTTTTACTCCTAAAATAAAGTCTTAAAATCCCTAAATAATAGCTAGGATTTAAGTGGCGGCTAGGTTAAATTCGCTTGAATTTATCTTGAAAAACTGCTGTCCACTGTCAATCTCCCTTGGGCAGCTCCCTTGGGCAAGGGAACTGGGCAAGGCTTAGCTGTCTGCCTTGGGCAACTGAGCGATTCCCTTGGGCAAGGCTTCTTCCAGAATTTCTTCAACTATCAGCTCTTTGCTACCATTTAACCTCAAAAAGTTTTTGCTTCTCCGGATCATCAATAATAAGCTCCAAAAATACAACTTTCTCAAAATCCACTCCTACAGTCAGAAAAATAAACAAACCAATGAAAAACACTTAAAACTGACTTAAAAGAGCACAAAAAAGCAAAAATCAACCAAATACATGCTCATTTAACATCTTAACAAATTCTCCCACACTTATCCCATGCTTGTCCTCAAGCATTAGTCAAACAACACAATCAATCCCATCAGAAACATTCTCATCCTCAACCAAATCCAAGTCCAAAAGCTCCAACCAAATTGAAGTGCAAGGCAGATCAGAGAACGACATTCAGAACAATTTCCTACTAATTCATATCATAACATGGGTTCCTCAATAATCTTTTTAAACCAAAAACAACAAGACTCAAAAATATTTTAATCATGCAAGAATTTCAAGGTTTTAGTTTAAAATTAAATCAATACACAATCTATCACAAGCATGGGAATCAAATTACCAAAAACTTTTATTTTTGGCATCATTTTTACTTTTGATGCTTTTAATTTTTTTTTTCATGGGGAAGATTAAGGCTGTTTACAAGGAATGTAGAGGTCCTTTTTACGCGAGGGCACCCGGTTCTGACCCGCATACACCCGGTTACTCAGACAACACAAATTCAAGCGGCTACTACCTCTACTCATATCCAAATTTTTAATGGATAGCGGAGTAAAAATTTATTTGCTAATCTCATTTTTTTCTGGCAATAAGATTCCCAAACCATAAACACACAAAGATTTCTTTGATACCTCGACTAGTTTTAACAATCACCCAATGTGCAAAGATTTCAAATTAAGGTCATGCAAAGATTTATTTCACTTGTTAAATTTGAGCCTTGAATTTTATTATTCAAAAGAATGTTGAGGCTACCATGAAATGTATGCAATAGAGTAAATTATCAAGAAATTGACTCATCTCTGCCTAACATCCAATAGGTTAAAACGACATGGTCAAGGAATTGGTCTAAGATAAGTATTTTCTTCTGGAAAAGAGAATGCAATTCAACACATGCTAAGAATAATGAACTAGAGGAACAAAATCATTTAAATCCATGGGACAAGTGCTAACTCCTATCACTTTCCCACAAAATATGCACAATTATGCTTCAACAGACCAAAATTTTATTTTATCCCAAAATAACCAAAAAGACCAACTAGCCAAAATATTCATAACAATCTAAGAATCCAAAAGTATGTCTAGCAAAATCAACACATTATCACAAAATGCATAACACTTCTATCTCAACCCCTCCCCCACACTTTCTCCTCGCATTGTCCTCAATGCGGAACAACCAATCAATTGTGGGGCAAAGGACAGCCAAAAAAATGTAAAAAGAACAAAAGAGAGAACGAATACTGCCCTGGTGGAGGAGGAGGAGTCCAATCAATCAATGCTGTGAAGGAGGTGGGGTAAACCCCACATGCTGAATATAGGCCAAAAGATGCGCCTGCAACTTGTGGACAGCAGTTTCAATACGCTCTAAGCGGGCTTCAAAAGCAGTGGTGGATGTGGTGGAAGAGGGAACAGAGGTCGCTGCTTGTGATGATGGTGCTGGGGCTCTCTTCATAGTATCCTTTCTGAAAATTCGATCTTTGGCCAAAGCACCTGCATCCACAAAAGAAATTGCCCTTTTCTCGCCACATTGCAACAAGTGTAATTTATCCAAAAACATTAAATCTATTGGTGGCATTTGACAAGCAATATGCATTGTGGTAGTACTTATATCCAATAAGCCAATATGAACAGTCAGGCTAGTGACAAAAGACCCCAAATAAAGCTTCTTAGGTTTGAAACAAAGTTTATCCAATTTGGCTGCAAGCCAATAGCCCAAATTAACTCTTTTCTCATGAATCATACACCATAAAAAGAATAATTCAGCTTTTGTGACAACAGTGCTATCATCATTATGTGCAGAGTAATTTATGGCTAAGAAACGATGGATAATTCGCAAAGCAACACTTTGAAAATAAAAAGCTTTAGATTTCCCGGGAAAGAACTCAATGTTAGGCATACCAGTTAACTCTCTATAAACTGCTAAAGCCTCAAATTCATCAGGATAATCACAAATCATATCCAAATAAGCACTTATTTTAGACTCATCACCAGTGATAAACCCCAAAGCAATGTTAAATGTAGTGATTGAAAAATATTTAAATGTGCCAAGCAATCTACAAGTCAAAGCAAATGGAAAAGCTAAGTTAAAATTGGGTCCCTGGTGGTCAAACTTGAAAGTGCTGAAAAACTCTTTGACTAAAGCATCATACACAGGCATATTGATCATGAAAAAACAACGCCAACCAATACCATCAACCAATTCCCATACCTCATCATACAATCCCAAAGCACGTAAAGCAGAATCATCAAAACATCGTCCTGGCACAATATCTAAATTATCAAGGGAATAGTACCTGGTTTTGTGCTCTTCTCTGTCAAAGTCAAGATTTCCTCCTAACTCATGTGCTGCTGGGGGAAATTGACTCTTACCAGTCGCAAGCCTTGGATATTTTCGAGGTGGCTTGTCGGGAATGGGTGCATCTCCGTGGTCTGAATCGTCCTCTGAAGTGCTCTCATCAACCAATCCAGCTTCTACCTACCTAGACGCATAAGTAATGGATCGTTTACCTTTATCTCGTGCTTGTGAGGGGGGAAAACACCAAATCTGGTTGAACGGCGAGTGTGGTAAGCAGAGAGGGCTAGATTTGTAACTGCAAAGGAGGATGGCGCAGGAGAAGCGTCGTTGGCCGGCGGCGATGGCATTGCAGCATGCGGTGGTGGTGGCGGGCTACTGGTGTGGCACGCCTGCTGCTGCGGTTGCGGTGGCGGGCTACTGGTGTGGCGCGCCTGCTGCTGTGGTGGCGGGCTGGCGCTGCACGCTTGGCTGTCGTGCTGCGGTGGCTGCTACTGCCGCTGCTGCCGGCGTTGACTTGGCTGCCGGAGGCGAGGCGATACTATAAACTTTCGACGGGTCATGGCGGTGTGAATTTCCGGTAAATGAAAAGAGAAAGGTTAGGGTTTAGGTGTGTGGGGAAGATGGTGAATAGGGAGAATAAAAATAAATTAACTTAGGTCAAAATAAAATAAATAAGGTAAAAATTTTGAAAGGAGGTAAAATTTTAAAAACCTATAAGAAGAAGAAGGCCCAAAAAAAATGTGAAGACCCAAAAGAAAACAAGGCAAAATAATTTGAAATGATGGGCTTCCTTAAAAAGTTCAATTAAACTTGATTAAAAATCTAACAGACCCAACATTCAAAAGACATGCCCAGAAAATTGATAAACCCGTCAACCTCTTTTTTTTAATTAAAATAAGTAAAATGCAAATCTAAATAGTAACAGTTTAGCCTTGGGCAAGGCTAAATATTGGGTTGCCTCCCAAAAGCGCCTTTCTTTAACGTCTTCGGCTAGACGTTGCTGGAATTAATTCTCCAAGCTAGGAATGGCCAGTTGAGATTCTTCATTTCCTTGGTCCAAAGCGCTGTCATAGAATGGTTTGAGGCGATGTCCATTAACTTTAAAAATTTTGTCGGTCTCCAAACTCTGAATTTCAACTACACCATGAGTAAAAACATTAGTAACAACAAAGGGTCCTATCCATCTGGACCTTAATTTCCCTGGAAATAATTTCAAATGTGAATGGAATAATAAAACCTTTTGCCCGATTCGAAATTCTTTCCTAGAAATCATTTGATCGTGGAACCTTTTTGTTTTCTCTTTATAAATTCGTGAGCTCTCATATGCCTCATTTCGTAATTCTTCCAACTCCTGTAACTCTAATTTACGATGTTCACTTGCTGCTTCTAACGCTATGTTGCAACGTTTTATGACCCAAAATGCTCTATGCTCTAACTCCACGGGTAAATGACAAGGTTTTTCATACACTAGTCGATATAGTGACATACCGATGGGTGTCTTATAGGCAGTCCTATAAGCCTAGAGAGCATCTTCTAACTTCAAACTCCAGTCCTTCTTGGTTAAATTCACTGTCTTTTCCAGTATAGACTTCACCTCTCTATTGGAAATCTCAGCTTGTCTACTTGTCTGGGGGTGGTAAGCAGTTGACAAACAATGTGTGACTCCATATTTCTTTAGCAGTGCATCCAAGATTTTGTTGCAAAAATGAGTCCCTCTGTCACTTATAAGCACTCGTGGGGTACCAAACCTGCAAAATATAGTATTTTTGACAAAATTCACCACAGTTTTGGCATCATCAGTCCTTGTGGCTTTAGCCTCAACCCATTTAGAAACATAGTCTACTGCAAGTAAAATATAAGAATTGCCAAAAGAAGAAAGGAAAGGGCCCATGAAATCAATACCCCACACATCAAATATTTCACAAATTAATATGGATGTGAGTGGCATTTGGTCTCTGGGTCCTAAGTTACCTGTTCTTTGACACCTGTCACAGGATTTACAGTATAAATATGCATTTTTAAATAAACTAGGCCAAAAAAAACCACATTGCAAAACCTTTCGAGCTATTCTTTTAGGACCAAAATGACCCCCACATGCCTCGGAATGACAGAATTTCAGTACGGACTGTATCTCATCATCAGGAATACAACGTCGAATAATCTAATCAGAGCAATATTTCCATAGATATGGTTCATCCCAAGCATAGTATTTGGCATCTCTCTTCAATTTGTCTTTCTCAAACCTGGAAAAATCGACAGGAATGGCACCTATAACCAAGAAATTCACAATATCAGCATACCAGGGGTTTAAAGTGTGGACAACAAATAAATGTTCATCTGAAAAATCGTCATTTATAGGCAATGCTTCCTTATTCAGCAACAGTCTACTGAGGTGATCAGCTACTAAATTTTTAGACCCCTTCCTGTCTCTAATTTCAAGATCAAATTCTTGCATTAAGAGAATCCATTGAATAAGATGGGGTTTGGCTTCTTTCTTCTTCAATAAATACTTTAATGCTGCATGATTAGAAAAAACAACTACTTTAGTACCCAATAAATATTGCCTAAATTTTTCTAGAGCAAAAACAATGGATAATAGTTCTTTTTCTGTCGTGAAGTAGTTGTTTTGTGCACTATCCAATGTTCTTGAAGCATAATAAATCACATGTGGATTTTTCTCAATTCTTTGGCCAAGAACAGCCCCTATGGCATGGTTACTTGCATTGCACATGATTTCAAAGGGGTAGTCCCAATTGGGTGGCTGAATTATAGGCGCAAAAACCAGCCTATTCTTCATCTCATCAAAGACATCTCGGCATGCTTGATCAAATTCAAAGTTTACATCCTTTTGCAATAATTTGCACAATAGTTGGATGATTTTGGAGAAGTCTTTTATAAAGCGCCTGTAAAATCCTGCATGCCCAAGAAAAGAACGAACTTTCAGCACACTTGCAGGGTAAGTTAAAGATTGAATAACATCGGTTTTAGCCTTGTCTACTTCTGTACCTTTTGAAGACACTATATGGCCTAAAATCAACCCTTGATCCACCATGAAATGGCATTTTTCATAATTAAGAACCAGATTAGACTCTAAATATCTCTTCAAAATCTTAATTAAATTAGATAGACATTCATGGAATGAGTTACCATAAACCGTAAAATCATCCATAAACACCTCTATTATTTTCTCAACATAATCTGAAAAGATGCTTACCATACAATGTTGGAAAGTTGCTGGAGCATTGCAAAGTCCAAATGGCATCCGTCGATAAGCAAATGTGCCAAAAGGACAGGTGAAAGTTGTCTTCTCCTGGTCCTCGGACGCCATCGGTATTTGATAAAAACCTGTGTAACCATCAAGAAAACAATAGTAAGATTTTCCAATGAGTCTTTCTAACATTTGATCAATGAAAGGAAGTGAAAAATGATCTTTTCTAGTAGAGGTATTCAACTTCCTGTAGTCTATACAAACCCTCCACCCATTCTGGACTCGGGTGGGCACCATCTCGCCATTGTCATTCTCCACAACTGTAACTCCCATCTTTTTGGGTACGACTTGGACTGGACTCACCCAATTGCTGTCCGAAATAGGGTATATAACTCCTACATCCAGCATCTTTTGAATTTCCTTTTTCACTACTTCCATCATTGGCGGGTTTAAACGTCTTTGGGCTTGTCTGCTGGGTTTGATATCACCTTCCAAATGAATTCTGTACATGCACGTGGAGGGACTTATGCCGGTGATGTCAGCTATAGTCCATCCAATGGCTTGTTTATGCTCTTTCAATGCTTGGATCAGTAACTTTTCTTCTTCCTTAGAAGTCAGCTTATTGGAAATAATTACTGAAAGTGTTTTCTCCTCACCCAAGTAGGCATACTTTAAATGATTGGGTAATACTTTAAGCTCCAATGTCGGTGCCTGTAAAACAGATGGTAAAAGTTTTTTGTAAGTGCCGATAAAGTTCAGAGGATTAGATGCATTTACCACTGGTTTCAAAGCCTCCAACTCCAATACTACTTCTTCGAGCTCTTTTTCAAGATGTAATTCCTCTTCTACTGCTTCAAAGCTGTCCCTGTGAACACTTTCATTCAAAGCAACTTGCAACTTGTCAGTTCTATTTATTTCGAACACTTTTTGAGTCAAAGGTTCAATAACATCAATTCCACAAATAGAAGACATCTCACATGGATATTTCATAGCATTATACACATTGAATTGAACAGTTTCACCATCGAATTCCATAGTGAGGGTACCTTTGTAAACATCAATTTTAGTTCGAGTTGTTTGAAGGAATGGTCTACCTAATAGAATATCAGATGACTCCCCTGAATTTCCATCATCTTTCATATCAATCACATAAAAACCAGTAGGAAAGATCAGACCATTAACCTGAACTAACACATCTTCCAACAATTTCTCAGGATAAATAATGGATCTATTTGCTAATTGAATGACTATCCCTGTTTCTTCTAAAGGTCCAGCATTTAAAGAGGAATAAATGGACTTTGGCATGACATTTATAGACGCACCTAAGTCACACATGGCTCTTTTAATGCTTAAATTACCAATTTTGCAGGAAATAGCAAACATACATTTATCCTTGCATTTTTGAGGCATTTTTCTTTGAATAACAGCAGAAACATTTTCATTGACAGTAATTTTTTTATAACCAATCTGTTTCTTCTTGTTAGTACAAAGTTCCTTGAGAAATTTCGCATATCTTGGTATTTGTTTGATAGCATCAATCAAAGAAATATTTACCTCAACCTTGCAGAAAGTTTCAAAGATGTCTTTTTCCTCTTTCTCTTTCTTTGATTTGGCTAACCTGTCAGGAAATGGGGGTTGTATAACTAAAACAGGGGACTGCTTTGAATTTTTACCTATGGGCTGTTCTGTTTGCTCTATTTCTGCCTCTTTTTCCACTTCTTTTGCCTTTTCTGATTGTCCTCCTTGGGCAATGGTTGTTCCATCTCTTTCCCACTTCTTAGAACAATGGCACTTGCATTTTGCCTTGGGTTTTCTATGGTTTGTGATGGCAAACGTCCTTGGGATTCGATTCTACTCAGAGACATTGCTATTTGACTCATCTGTTTTTCCAGGTTCTGAAACCTCGAATCTGTCTTCTCTATATGCTGCTTCAAATCTTTTGTATTAGTTGCTAAAGAATGTACAACATCCTCAAGAGACATACCTTGCTTAGGAGCTGATTGAAAAGGCTATGGTGGTGGTGCTCTTGAATGGAAAGCTTGCTGCGAATTTTGCTGCCTTGCTCCATAACCGAAGTTGGGATGATCATGCCACCCTGGGTTATATGTATTTGAATATGGATCGTATTTTCTTTGGGGTTGTCCACCATATCCTACCAGTGCATTAACTTGCTCTTGTGCCTCATCTTAAAGTGCAGGGCATATGTCGGTAGTATGTCCAACATAAGCACAGATTCCACACACTTGAGCTTGAGGAGTCTAACCTGCAGCCATGTTTTGCACAAGAAAAGTGAGATTTTTAATTGTTTCTTTAAGGGAAGAAGATTGTACCTCATTTACTCGTCTAGGAGGGTCCTGATAACACCCAAACTGTTGGGAGGTTGCAGCCATGTTTTGGATCAACTCCCGTGCTTGAGTTGGAGTTTTGTTGTTGAGACTTCCATCACTTGCTGCATCAATCATTTTCCTTTCCATACTCAACATACCCTTGTAAAAGTACTGAATAAGGGACTGCTCAGTTATACCATGTTGAGGACAGCTTGCACACAATCTTTTGAACCTCTCCCAATAGTCATAAAGTGACTCTACATCTTTTTATCGAATCCCACTGATTTCCCTGCGAATTATAACAGCTCTAGATGCAAGAAATAATTTATCTAAAAATATTCTTACCATATCAGTCCAAGTTGTAATAGTTCCAGATGGTAAATTCAGCAACCAGTCTTTTGCTGAGTCGACTAAGGAGAAAGGAAAAGCCCTCAATTTTACTTGCTCCTCGGTAACTCCATGTAGCTTCATTCCTGAACAAACAATATGAAATTCTTTAAGATACTTATGAGGATCTTCATTTTCCAAACCTCGAAAAGTGGGCAGCAGATGAATCAATCCAGATTTTAGCTCAAAAGTAGTGTCTACTGCTGGGTATGTAATACACAGCGATTGCTGATTCAATGGTGGCATGTGTAGCTCTCTCAAGGTCCTTTTCGCCATCTTTTCCTCTTCTATTTTAGCTGGATATTCAGTAAAATCAACTACCTCTTCTTCTTTTTGCTGTTTGGAGGAAGTTCCAGTAAATGCTTTACGTATTCTTGTCTCCTTCCTCAATCTTTGGGTTGTTTTCTCAATTTCAGAGTCGAACAATAATTCTCCCAGAATTTCAAATCTGGTCATTCACAAATTAAATCAAGTTAGACTAGTCCCCGGCAACGGCGCTAAAATTTGATGGGTGTCGAAACCATCAAAAATAAAAACCTAACTTTTTCCAACAAATAAATTGCAAATAGGACAAGAAAGGATCGAATCCACAGAGACTAGCACTGAAGTAATTTTAAACAACCAGATTTTTAACAATAAAATTAAATGGGGGAGTTTAATAAATTGAAAGTAAAATGATGAAATAAATAAACGAATTAGAAATTAATTAATAGAAAATTCAATGGGTGATAATTCCAGTTAAAGATATTCGCAACACAGGATTTATTCAACTGATCATAGATCAAGAAATAGTTCTAAAAAAATCAAGTAATGGGCCAGTTATAGCCGTCGGCATCGCGCTCTCAACCTAATCTTTCCGTATTAATGAATTAATCAAGTAAGACTGTAATTAATTCCTAACCAATAGACAACCCTTACCAAGCGCAAGAATTTAATCTATTGACAGCATTAAGAAATAGAAAGACCCGACCTAAGCCAACCAATCTACAACCGAGATCGATTTAGACCAAATCATGCATTTACTCAACCTAATAACCCTTGCACGGAAGCTAAATTGATTGCTACTTGTTATTGAATCCACCAAACAATTACGAATTTGATATCTTCAATTAGCAATATGTTATTTAATTAAATGAACAACGGCGCCTCATTGAACATGCAACAAATAACAATTGAGAAGAAATTTCTCTAAGTTTTGTTAAATAACATGAACACCAAATGAAATATAGAACAAAAAGTAAGCACAACAATCTCACAGTGAAATAAATCCTGGTTTTGAATTAATCTTTGACTGAAAATAATATTCTAGCCACTCATAGCCATGGAAATCTCATAAAATAAAAAGTAGAAGTTGAGAAAAGTCCCCTGCTACAGAATTCCAGTCCAAAAACGCAGAAGGTCCCCTAATCTTTAGAACTCCCCTTCTTAAATAATAGACAAACAAAAAACAGGAACTAAATCCAACAAACTAGGAAATTTAGAAGAAAATTCCTAAAGGAGTTCTAAATTCCTCAAATCACTCCCCTTTTACTCCTAAAATAAATTCTTAAAAGCCCTAAATACTAGCTAGGGTTTAAGTGGCGGCTAGGTTAAATTCGCTTGAATTTATCTTGAAAAAACGATGTCCACTGTCAATCTCCCTTGGGCAGCTCCCTTGGGCAAGGAAACTGGGCAAGGCTTGGCTGTCTGCCTTGGGCAACTGAGCAATTCCCTTGGGCAAGGTGTAACACCCTTACTGAACAGTCTGACTGAATATGAGATAACCTGAAATTTTTTTTTTCTTTTCCTTGTCCAAGGACAATTTGTCAGATACTGGTCATTGCTCCTTTGAGGAACAATGCACTGAGTGACAATTTCCAAAATCAGCAAGATTTTTTTTTCTTTTGAATCTTAACTAACCCAACGACTCCAAGCTTGTCCAAAAAGAAACACTTATAACTTAAGTAAGCCATTAAACTATAATTGTCTAAGTGACTAATTACCAAATAAAAATCCGGCAATATAACGTCTAAAAACTTATCTAATCCACCTGAAAATCAGACAATTTCCTCAGCCCATCAGGGCACAACAATACAAGAATAATTTCATCATACATCTCATTCATCCATTCTCATTATTAATCACATTTTCTAAGCTAAGCCAATAATACAAATTACACTCTTAAATCACTATAATACTCCAAAATAGAAACAATTTACATTAAAAATCAATTCGCTACATCTGTGAATCTCAAAAGATGAAGTACTCGAAACTAAATCCCTTCTTCTGATGATTGAGCCGAAGCAGCTGTCTAACCAAACACAAGTCTATCTCGCTACCTACACGGATAACAAAACCCGTGCTAAGCTATAAAGCTTAGTGGGGAACAAAGTAATATAACTATAATCATTTAAACATGTAATATCAATTATATTAGTATAAAGTTGATAACACTCCTACTAAATACTTTCAATTACCTTAGATCCCAGTTCTTACATTCAACAATAAATCACAAGTATAAGCGACCGAACATCTTACTTTCATGAACAATAAAACTGACTAATTCAGTAATCAATGTATCATTCATTATTACCACAAAAGACATCCGATATATTTCTTTCATATATTTACATCATTTAAAACATATTATGCATTCAAAATTTACTTTCATGCAATCATTAAATACTCTTAACAAGGTGAACAATATAATACTTAACACTATGTTGAGCCATATGTTATGTACTTGCTCGATAACAGAGTGATATACATATCTAAACATAAATATATAGATACTTAATGCTTATATAGAATTAAAGAATCACATGTTCATCAATATCATAACTTGCAATTTATTATCCATTTGATGTACTTATATAAGAGAATAATTCTTATGCATATTAGTTCTGAACTATAACATTTCTTATCTTTTATACTTTTTAACTTATTTTCGTATTAATGCCCCTAGAACAGTACCGACAGAAATACTCAGACTGGATATACGGGATGTAGACCCCATGGGCCACAACAGAATGAGAAATGACCTCCAGAATCATTCCTCATATAACATATGAACATATGACAGTACGTATAATATATATACTATGGAGACCAACGATCCAACCATAGTAAAGCAAGTCGCCATGACTTGCACCGCGGTATAGAATCCCTATGGCTAGCCAATTATATCCTGAGCTAGTTTTTACTGTCAAACTATTTTCTAAGGGCGCAAAAGATCACTTACTTTTAATACATTTATCAACTTTATCATCATTTCAATCCAGGTAATACAGTTATTTAGAACATTCAATATTTTTGTACATTTTGTAAACCATCATTCACTTAAGACATGAATTATTTCACGCTAATTCAGCAATTTCTCGTTACATTATTCTTCAGTCAGCAAAGGAGTTTATTTAATATACATTCTTTCAAATTACTTTTAAACTTTCTAATAACCATATATTAACAATACTTGTACTTGTCATGATAAGTCACCCCTGACTATTTTATAAGCATACATACACTTATTTAACCCATTGTTGCATGAAACAACGTATAAACACATAATAACAATAGAAGGACGTACCTGTATGGCTCCTCATCACCATCTCCTATACTTCATTGTACTTACTTTAGTATCAAACATATTAGGTTCAATACATGTATTCAATATATTACCTTTAATAGCAATGTCTATATAAAAATATAAATTTAATCTCATGCTTATACTTATAACAATATCATCTCAAATAGTTATATACTAAGCAACCATGTATAAAAACATAACATCTTTACCATCACTTTCTCATACTATCATAAAATCATAACCATGATACTATATCCCGTCTATTTAATATATTGATGTACATAATAATTATCCAAGTATCAGATTAGACTATAGATCAAGAGCGGTACAAGTGTCACATTTATTCCAAGAGCTTGTTACTACACTAGTTACATTTTCATTCTAGTTTTCACCTATAGTCTATTAAATCCCAAATAATCATCCTTATACTCTATCATAATCTCTTACGTATCAAGTAATGTCTTTGTTCAATACCTTTACAAAATACATCATGAAAGATCTGTACATGTCACTAATGTATTTAACCTATAACCATCATAACCTAGTTACCTTAAATTAAAAGGTATGCAGTGATAGCAACTACGATTATAAGTACAAAATTCTTATTATTATAACAGACATACTACTATATTATAATTTTATCAAACCATATATTCATAGAGTATAATCATATATCAGTATGCCATCATATTTCAAGTTAAACTTATTTAACAACAATCTTAATAATGTTAATTCTTTAGCTATCTAAGTTCAATCATAAGTCAACTGGTAAAAAAACTATACTTTTTTATTACTAAATTAATCATCAGCCCTTAAAATAGCATCACCTACATCTTTTAAATAAACATGTTAACTAAATTCTTAGTTAACCTCAACAAATACAATTAAGAGAATGAAGCAATTCACAGGAAAGTGCTCAACCCCTCGATAAACTAAACAAACCATTTGATGGAGTGTTCATTGACCCAAAACTATAAAACTGCATTCTTTTTACAACTCATTCCACAAACTTTAAAGGATAAAGATATTTTATTTCTGTAGATATATATTAATAAATTTTTCCCTTAGTTCCATGTTAACCAAGTTCAACATCACTTCTATGAATAGTTATCATTCTTTATTTATTCAAACATACCATTAATACTTAATACTCAAATCAAATCAACCTCAAACTCTACCTCACCTAGTGCAGCATTACTCAATTCACTTGAACTATTACACTTTCAAAACTATGTCTCACTAACACTATGATTCATGTACTTTAATATAGTCAAAGCTAATATCAATCATAAAAATTAACCAAAACTTATGTCACAATTATACATGAAATCAAATTATTAACATAGTTCCCATACCGTAAAAATCGAAACTCCCTATTATGCCTCGCCGGAGCCTCGTCGGAGACTCGCCGGAGGTGCACGGTCAGTGTCAAAATAGAGTTCACGCCACCCCAAGCTTGCCGACGGTGGTCACGCGCCTCACCACCGTCTCAAGCTGCCGGAAAACACACTGGAAGGTAGCGGCCACCACGCTTCCGATCTCCCTAACGCCGGCGAGTGGAGCAGATCGGCAGGCACTGAAAACTTCATCTTGCTACTAGGAGTTGACCACCGGTGGTAGTGTCGCCAGCCGCCGTCGTCACTCGCCGGAAAAGAAGAGAGAAGTCTTCGATGAAAGAAAAAGAAAGAGAAAAAAGATGGTGGAGCAAAAATCACGGCCTTGCTAAGGGAGGAGTGACGCCGCTGCTGGCCAGGAGAGGGAGGAAGCGACGACAAGGGAGGTCGTCGCTGATAGGCGCCGTTGGCCGGTCTCTTCTCCCCTCCCTCTCTCTTCCCCGACTCTCCCTTCCCTCTCTTCCTTCTCTTTCTTTCGTTTTCTTTTTTATAATAATAATAATAATAATAATAATAATAACAACCCCCATTTATTTTCCTTTTTACTTATTGACCCAAACCTTTAATCAAAATCACAAAAAATGTCTAATATATATATATATATATATATATATATATATATATATACCTATATACACATATATACCTTAGTCTTACTCAAACATAAATTTACACATTTAATCAATTTAACTTAAATATTAATACAGTGAATCATGAGATGTCAACTAGGATCATTTTTGGGACACTACACAAGGCTTCTTCCATAATTTCTTCAACTATCAGCTCTTTGCTTCCATTCAACCTCAAAAAGTTTTTGCTTCTCCGGATCATCAATAATTAGCCCCAAAAATACAACTTTCTCAAAATCCACTCCTACAGTCAGAAAAATAAACAAACTAATGAAAAGCACTTAAAACTGACTTAAAAGAGCACAAAATATTAAGCAAAAATCAACCAAATACATGCTCATTTAACATCTTAACAATAACCCTATGATAGAGAAGTTGTTACTCAAGCAGGACCGGACTCACTTGGGCCTGGGAAGCTGCTGGCTTATGCTCGTAGGAAGAAGAAGAAAGGGCAGCTGGAAGTTAAGGAGGCAAAAACACAGCAAAGGCAATGAGGGGGTTTGGTTGAAATAAATCGATTAGGGGCAGGAGAGAGAAAAAGGTGCCAACCTAGTGTCCAGCTGGGCACCTAGGGAGAAAAACGTTTTTAATCTTTTGCTATATTTGGTTATAAAAGCTAGGAAGAGAGGGAGGGGAGATCATCTTTTGAATCATTTGTATTTAGCTGCTGTTTTAGCAGGGCTCCGGTTCTTGGAGAGGGAAGATCTTTTATTCCGGTCATTTTAAAATAAGGATCTAACAATCACTTAAATAAAATCCAACAACCGATATATTATTTTGTTATCATCTAATTGTTTTTTAATTTGTCCATTTAACGATGTGAAAAGACTTTTTAAAACTAATGCTTTCTACAACCTCAAATTCTTATTTTTAGAGTAAAATTAAATTATTAAAAAAAATTATATTTTTTTATATATCAGCTTATTATTTATATTATATTTTTAATTGAATATTAGATCTATTAATTTATTAATAAAAATTTTATAATAATTTACATTAAATTCATGAATCGATTCAAATTCGTGTAACTCATTTGAATATTAATTCATTTATGATCCAAAACTTTTGACTTATTTATGATCAAACCCATTAATAATACAACCTAAATCCATTGAATTCGCACATTTGCCAATTTTATACTTTTTCTTTAATTTTTAAATAGTACAAACTTCAGAACTTTTGATTTGCATATGTTTTGATTAAATATGTCTAAATCTGATATAATATGAATACCAACTATTTTACCTCTTAATAATATTATTATATCAAATTTATTATTAAAACAAATGAAAAGATCATAGCAAACAGTAAAAATATCTCCTAATTATTTTAATCAAAAATTTATTTTGATAAAAAAGAAACCATGCCATACAAACCGTTTGTGGTCTTTTTAATAATAAAAAAAACTTTTACTATTTAATAATTTGTAAGTGGGTGGCTATGTGCAAAATCTATTGGTTATTTATTTTGAAAAATATTGGAATACAGGTAAAAAATGATAAAAAAAAAAGATAAAGATATAATTAAATAAGACATGTATGGAATTTTCAATTTCTTATGTACACATATTAAGATAAACTTAAAATTCTAAAAAAAAAAATCATTAAAAGTGAAAACACTATTAAAATTTAAAAATTTAGCCCAACAAAATATAAAAGTAACTTATTAAGTTTTAAAATTATTTTGACTTTTTAATTTCTCAAAAGCCCAGCCTAACAATTCTGTAATTGGAAATTAATTCGTCCTTTAGGAATCGCCTTTGAAAATGCGATTTTTTTATTATTATTTTACCACTTAAATTTACTAATATATTACTCGTAGCCAGATTTCAGTAATTATGTAATTGACACTTAGATGATTTGAAATAGACTTTTTTAATTACTTAAAAAAATACTTAAGATTGCATGGCTAGCACCATAAACAACAGACTTCTTACCAAAATTAGACTTTTTAAATGGAAAAGAATTGTGGTTAATTGAAAAATTGCAAAATTTCATATGTTTGGATTATAAATGATTTTCTTTAATTTGTTTTTAGTTGGCAATAAAATCTTTCATTAAGAAAATAAATATAAATCAGCTAGCCCATATCCTAATTCAGCCCATGCCAAATGCATCTTTTATTTATGCAAGCTTTGGCTGAACTAGGGATGATCACGAGGTGGGAAATTCCCGTTTCCGGTGGGGAACCGTCCCGAATGGGGCGAAAAATCCCCGAAAAATTTTTTCGTGAGGACGAAGACGGAAACAAAGTATTTTCCGACTTAGAATTCGGGGCGAAAATGGTGATTGTGATCCCCACCCCCGAAATTTAATTACTAAATTTAATTATATTTATATATTTAGTTTTAAATTATATTTAATTTTAATTTTATCAATTATTAAAATTTATATTAGTTTGATTTGTAATTGAATTTATATTTTAAATTATTAAATATCATATTTCAATTATAATTAATAATTAAATATTATATTTTAGTTATAATTAATATTTTTTAAAAATAAAAATATTTTTTATGCGGGGATGGAAATCCCCGCGGGGATGGGGACAGGGGGAATTTTTTCTCCGAAATACTATCAGTCTCCACCCCGCCCTGCGATCATCCCTAGGCTGAACTTGTAAAAGGAAAAAATTTTAAATCTCGATTATGTCTAATCCGAACCTAATTTATTTCGGTTGGACCTAACCCGACCCTAATCTAGCTCGTGTCAGGCTTGTCTTTTATTTATACGGACTTGGATCAAATTTATATAAAAAAAAAATCGAAAAATCTAGCTCGATTAGGCCCACTCCAACCTAAATTTATTCAACCCACACCAGGTTTGTCTTTTTCTTATGCCAGCTTGGAACAAGCTTGGTCAAGAAGAAATTTGAAAAGCCTATTTAGACCCTGCCCAATCTACCCTAATTAGATCCGATTTGGCTCGAACCTCATCTAGCCAATGCCTGGCCCACCTTTTTTTTATATGAGCTTGGAATGACCTTGTGCAATAAAAGATTTTAAAATTCGGTTAGGTTTCGAACCAAATCCAATTCAGTTCGATCAATCTCCAAATCTAGTTGTATCTATTTATGTATCTCATTATTTAGGTTTTTACTTGTAAATTTTATAACATTGAGACCTTGACTCAAAACCCAATCTGAATCAGTTCATAAAAAGTCAACCTTGATATCAAGAAAAGGCACATAACTGTAACACCCTACTCTCATCCATAATTTTTATAAATTATTCAGAACTACTATTCAAACATACCCGTATACTAGCATCCAACATCATATAATAATACAATAATAACTGAAATTATAAAATGCTAGTCACTAATTAGAAATTATTCTACCTCAATTTATGCGATCCCAACAGTCTTTATGTACATGCTCCTCGATCCTACTTCTTCATATCTTGAAATCCTTTGTTCCTGCACGCAGTCAACAACCGCACGCTAAGCAACATTATTGCTTAGTGGTGGATACAACTATATAAAATTTCATCAATATAAATTTTATTTTCTTTTGCTCTTTAATATATTATAGTTCCTTCTTTTGTTATCTGAATTTCATATAACTGTATATTTTTGCCATTGTCTTTCTCATATTTGCTTAGATTCTAAATTTTCTCTTACCTTGACTAATCTACTTATAATTTTCTTCTATTATATAAATCCACGATTTATTTTTATCATACTTGTAATTTACTTTAAATTTCTTTATCACTCATCTTTTCGAATTAATTTCACAATTTCTTCAAAGTTGACTTTTCCTTAATTTGATCAATTTGACGAAAATTTTGACTCATTTGAATTTGTTTGACTTTTATTTCATTTTCAATGTACAAATTATATTTTATTCCTTTGAATTTCTCAAAAATGAAAAATTTATAATTTAGTCCTCAAACTTTTGACTAATTACAATTTTACCCCTTTGTTGTATTTAACTATTTTAACTTCATTATTCACTCTTTTTGCTTCAATTGATCAATTTACCCTTATTCTATCATGTAATTACGATTTTACCCTTACTTGTCACATTGATCTTATTTTTTATATTATTTATTATTTATTTACATTTATGGCATCTAAATTATCATAATTACTCTTTTATCTTAATTTTATACAAAATTGTCATTTTGCCTCTAGCCGTAGACAACCACGAACTGGATAAACGGAATGTAAATACGGTATACTAGGGGAATCCCACCACTAGGTGCGATACCAAAACCCCAGTACTAATGTATATAGTATGTCGGCTATCCTGTCTCATATCTCATGGTTATTTTTGGTAACAAATATCTCATATACTCATGGTATCCCGCGAAATAAATTCCTATGGCTAGCCATACTATCGAAAGAACTGAATTTCCCACTGACACTAAGGGCATTATTAAATTTTATTTCTTCACATTTCTATATTATTATTTTTCATCATTATTATTATTTATTTATTTATTTATTTATTGTCACATCATGCTCACAAACACATCCAATTAATCTCATCAAATTATTAATTTATATCCATTTATTTCACACTTTTATTCACTTATGTATATAACCATACAATGTTACATCACTACATATCTATAGTGCACATTATGTTAATATATTTATTTAACTCAAATTACTCTAATTATGCTCCTCTAAGTTGGTATAACATATTTTATATGTAAATACTATTTAATATCAATTTGTCACTTCATACACTATTATATACAATTCGGCCAACATATAATTTTTCAATCATAAATCTCTTCTTGCTCTACTTTGTGCTATTTACTTCTAATATTAATTTATATAAAGATATACTAATTTATCCTTTATTCACCTTAATATCAATAAATTTCCCATGTGAATATCATTATGTTTCATACTCGTATATATAATTTTGAACTCAATTTCACCATAATACCATTAAATAATCAATATGATATTACAATGACATTTAATATTTTATAAATCATCATATTTCCACTTAATACTTTTAGGAAAACCATCCGGCCTCACCTAAATTCTTGACTAACAATTATATTTCTTCTATCGTTTAATTTATCACTTCCTAAATCATCATACTACATGGTTCCTTTAATTTATTTCCTATTAGTTTTGAATTTTATGTTGTTACATAGAATAAACTTCATCTTAAATTCTGGAAATTAATGAAATTAAATGTAGTTTGTTTTTACATACCTTATTTCCTTGCCTTTCACTCCTTAATCTTCAATTCTTTTGTCCCTCATCATTAGAACACCATGATCCTCTCATACACCCAAGTAGCCAAACTCACTTGATAAAGAACTACCCATCCATTAGCCTTCTTGATCCAATATAACACTATAACTACGATCTATATATCTAGATCTACCTATTAGAGTCTTTAATTCAAATTAAAAACCTTGATTGCACATACCTTGATTTTAAGAACATAGGCTTGGATCCTTAATTTCTCCTAATACTTTTGCTCAAAATGGAGTTTAGGGACTGCCATCTTGTTGAAAAGGGGCTGGAATTTCATGGAGAAGCTTGGATTTAAAAAAAAGTTTGAAGAAATTGCAAGAAAGAATAAGTAGACATAGAGAGGAATGGGTCGGCCAAAGAGAAAATTCAAGGAAAAACGGTGAAGGGTGAAGAAAAATCTAGAATTCTTGTATCTCTTAAGCCTATTTATACTAGAGTAATTGGGCTGGCAAAAATTGGGCTGGTTCAACCAATATAAATGGGCCTATCTTAAGTCCAAATTGAAATTTCAAATCCAATTAGCACACAAAAATTATTTCTCTATCTTCTCTTGCTCAATTTCTCTCCAAATAAATTTCAAAATTTTTAAAATAATAAATTAAGTCTTCATATAAACTTTCGGCTCAACCGTTGTTTATTTTCAGTCCGATTCACTCAGAGCAGTCCGATAAGCAAAAATCTCGACGTCACCAAAAATTTTATTTTTTATACCAAAATATTCTGCATAAAATTTCATGTAGAATTGGAAAGTTTGGTGATTTTTAGAAACCATTTGCTATTTTAAAATTTCGATCGAAACTTTAATTAGTCCTTTTTCCCAGTTACACGACAATTTTTCCAAAATCAGTGTTCCTAGTTTAGAATGCTACAAAATTTTACCCTGCTTGTACTAGATTACTCAAGAACACATGGTTAAAATTTCGGATAATTTCGACATCATTTCGATATTTTTGTAGTTTAAACAGTCTGCACAGTCAGTCCAAAATCCAAAATTTCAAAATTGTCAAAACACATATTTTCCTTCACATAGTTTAATTAAGTTAATAATAACATATTTATGCCATCAAAATAATTTTCGGAGGTCGATACACTTATTCAGAGTCCAGTCAAACTTTCAGTTAAACATTTTTACGATTCCGGATAAAAAATTTTCTGTCCCTTTTTAAGGATCAATCTAGGCTCATTTTCTTTTCAATTTGTACCTTTGGAATCCATGAAACACCAAATTTCATAATTTACTCTCAGAAAAAACTACCCGTCGGATCACCCATCCTAAGATTTTTCTGGTCCGAGCACGTTTAACCTTTACACATTTTTCAATTTTCCTGTCTTATTCAATTCTGATTATTCCGAAATTTGTTCTAAGATAAATACTCATGCTCTACATCGTACCGTAGATGACCGATACAAAATTTGGGGCGTTACAATAACTCAATCTGAAAATTAATCGTCAACTCAAACTTAACCCATAATTTGAATGGGTGGATCCAAAATTAAAAAATAAAATTGAGAAAATTACATAATTTACCCCTTTTTAACTCTTATTTTCAAAAATGCTCAATTATATTTACAAGGTATCATTTTTATATTTTTACACATTTAACTTTCAAAATACCCATTTTTCTGGTTTAGGTTTTCAAACAGACTGTAACACCCTTGCACCCCTCAGGAGTAATTAGAGATGCTACACTTGTTATAGTCGTATCAAAATATCAATATAGCTAATATAAGCTTCAATATAATATTTTGTTTAGACTTAATACCAGACACAAAGAAAAATTCAAATCTTTATAACAGTTACAAAATTTTAGTTACATACATATTTTCATTAAATCTTAGTTAGCTATACAATAAAAGATGTACAAAATGTACTACTTTCTAGAGTCTACATTACGTCTTCGAGAAATTCTTCATGAATGCCAACGATCTAGCCACCAGGACATCTTCAACTCAAACCTACTCATACAATACATACGACTAATCATTTACAAAGATAATAGTAATTTAATTCATGTAATTAAGGGCATATCTAATTCTTTGCTATAATCGACCTTAAGCTCACAAACAAATTGATTATTTATTTCAATTTAACTTCCTCCACTAGTCATTCATTCCACTCTATTCATAACACAATCACATTAATTGTTATATTGAATTAGCACCTTAACTTTGCTAATAACACTCAAACTACTCATACACGTCACTTCTTTATAAGATCACTAACACTAGTATACTTAACGTTTACATCTAACATTTGGTTCGAACTCGAAATTTGTATTCCAAGCTTCCTACGTATCTCAAAATCGAGAATCAGAACCATGTAGTTCTAAACGTTTATTTATACTATGTATTAACTAATAGATAACACATCAACCATACATTTTACAACTCATTCATTACTCGAGCACATCTCATTACCGTCATTGTACACTTAATCTTGCATATGTATTAACTACCTTATATATATATGCAACACGTATAAATCATTAGTTTTAACAATAATAAACATGAATAAATCAACAATATTTTATATCATATTCGTCACTAGCACTACTTTCATTCTCTCATAATCACCTTTACAGCTTATATTTGGTATAGGCGTGGACATTTGGAAACACTAGATACCATATAGGTATTGTATCACTAGACACCAAAAGGCACCAATCATTGAATTCCACAAGATATCAATTCACTAGACACCAAAAGGTGCCAATCACTAGATACCACAAGGTATTAATTCACTAGATACCAAAAGGTGCCAATCACTGGATACAACAAAGTATCAATTCACTTAAAAATGCACTTCAAATATAGTTACCACTTTATAAAACATATAATACTAGGCATATCATTGATCATAGTCATCACATTGCATCATTATATACTTAAAGATCATATATGTATCTATTCTTTCAATTCCATGCTTAATGTGATCTCATTAAGCTTAAAAGTGTCCATAGGGATTGTGATAATGTTTGGATCACTTAAGTATCACGTTGGCTTCGAATATGGCATTACTTGGTGGAGGTGGGCGTGTTTTTTCGCGAGCACGAAAGGGGTCACGACTGCGACAGAGGGCTTATCTCCCTGCTCATAAAATCCTGCCGATTGCTTTAAATATCTAACTTGCAATTCAGTTTAGACACACTAAAAGACATTTTTAGGAAAAATGTTCTTCTACAAAGTTGTTCCTCTATATCTCTAGTTTCTAAAACATTAAAAATAATTCAATTATGACTTCTAAATCTCAAGATATTACTAAAATAGCATAAACTGCTCTAGATGACAGGGCAGCAAATATTGCTCCAATTCAAGCCGTCTTTAGGGGACTTTAAGAGTAGAATTAAGTTTCCATTTCTTCTACAAAGTTGTAGATATATGTGTTACCTTTCATTTTCAACTTGATTCACTTAATTTAGGAATCTACATAAAAATTTATACCCTTTATACTAAAATAGGTTCAAGTGAACCTTAGGGCAGAATTTTCACTAAGTCACTTTTCATATACAATTATCATTTTCATGCAATACCAATATCATTATCTAGTTATATCATCAATAACATAAAAATTAGAGCACATGAATCAACTTAAATCAAATAATAACTTAAATCAAAAAATAGAGAAAAAATGGTAGGACATTTCTTACAATGTTGCAACTACTGATCCACCCACATAATTTAGTCTGTCTACTTCTTTCCACACCAGCTTCGATGTTATTTCGTCATATTCGGTTTCATACTGCTAATAAACCATTAAAAGATTGTAACTTCCGATGGAATATGAAATGGTATGAATGTGATGATAGCATAGCGGAAAACAAAAATTTTATCATACATACCATACAATTCCAAAGCAAGAAACGAAACATGAAATTTTAGGGTTGTAGAACTTACAACTTTTGATGCCTTTTATTTATTGAGTTTGGTGATAGCCAGCAACTAAGATAACTCTATCCGCCTTAAATCTCGATCACCAATGCCAAGGAACAGCCTTTTACGTCACTCCCTCTATTCTCACACACACAATTGCACCGACGGCTTAAAATCGAGATTGCTAGCTCTCTTTTAAAGTATTGTGTAATGGCTATGGTTTGAAGCTACAAGATTTGATTTTGTACTTCACTTAGGTTGCTATTACTACCCAAGATCACAAGAGAATGAGGAACTATCCTTTCTCCTTGTGAAAATTGGCTAAAAGAAATTCTTTGAGAGAGAGAGAGAGTTCACGCAAAACATAGAAGAAATTCCTAGGGTTTCACGTTTTTCCCACAAAATATATATATCTCTTTTTCCTTTAAGTGATAGATCTCAAATATACTACCTTAAGATAATTAATATTAGCTAAAGATAATTAATATTTGCCTTTATCACTTAATTAAAATAAGTAATATTTATTGATAAAAACTCTTTTAATTTATCCAAGATAAAAACAAAAGACATTTGATCAAATAATATCACTTAATTTAGGATAAAAGATAAGTCATTTAAATCTAATAAACCACTTAAATAAAACTATACATGTGCCAAAATTCCTTGTTATTTCTCTAGGAATTTCGGCCACATCAAATTTCATTTAGATGATTTAATTAGATAAATATGTCTTTAGGCTTTAATACTCAATTAATTAAATTAATACATGACATTTAATTAATTGAAATTAAACTTTGTGGGCTGAATTTCTCTCTCTCATGGGCCAAGGTCCAATAGCAATCTAATAACCCATTACACATATTAATTTGACTTTAATTAAAAGCTCAAATTAATGTCCAATACTTAATTTAAATATTTTAAGCCCAATGCTTTGTGTGCGATCCTATAGGTCCATTTAATGTTGACAATGAATTAATAAATTAATTCAAAGGCTATATATATTCTCTAGCAAGATATTATAGCAATCCACATTAAATGAAAATGCATATGGCATTTAGTGACCTAATGTAATTTTGCATAGTCCCTTACCCATAAATATCAGAATTAATATAAGGCATGGAACTAGTCATCCTTATATATATTAATTTCTTTCTTGATATTCCAGTGATACTGAACTCTCAGATAAATAATGATTACTCATTATTTCATCTCGGTATGACCATACACTTCTCAGTTCACTGATCAAGTGGCCGATGATATTTTCTCTCTTATTGAGAGGGGTAATCCCTTCACTTCTCTTAAGCTCTCTAACATGAATCAATGCATACCCAATCATACCTGTACTTGTCACTCTGTTACGAGCACGTTAGGTGTATGTCAAAGTACACAGTAATTCATAAAGAGTTTCATAGAGATTTCAGGTCTAAGAACTCCGATACAAAACTTGCATATGAGAAACACTTATGACTTGTACCATGTAGTGTTCTCATGAGCGGATCGTATCCAGATACATGTACTTTAACATGTATCTATGATCTCTGATTGACACTCTTGTCCTAATGATCCGTAAGACAGAACTCATAATATCAAAGAGAGCATACTAGTCTTAATTCATTGTTATTCCCATAACAATGACTGACTAGGGATGTTTAGAATGAAGTCTCATTTGTTTCAAGGTCTTACAACCATGTGCCTCACACATGATAACTTAAACCGAAATGACATTCTTGGATAGTTTTATCAATTGATATGCACAGGAATACAAAAGATAAAACAAATGCCTCATTTTATTAATTTCAAGTGTTTTGTTACAATGCATTGGGGCTAGGGCTTACACTAACAATCTCCCACTAGCACTAGTCCCAATTGGGCATAGCCCTAAGACCGAACGCTCTCAAATGAGCTTCGTGCAGATTTGGACGTAACTGTTTCGTCAAAGGATCTGCTACATTGTCTTCACTTGCTATCTTGCTAACCTTGACGTCCCCACGATCAATGATTTCTCTGATCAAGTGGTACCTTCTGAGTATGTGTTTGGATTTCTGGTGTGACCGGGGCTCCTTTGCCTATGCGATGGCCCCGTTGTTGTCACATAAAATTTCTAATGGATCTAGGATGCTTGGGACCACTCCTAATCTAGTAATGAAATTTTTAATCCAAACAGCCTCTTTTGCAGCCTCACTTGCTGCAATATACTCAGATTCTGTGGTTGAGTCGGCAACGGTCTCTTGCTTTGAGCTTCTCCAGCTGATAGCACCACCGTTTAAAACAAAAACAAACCCAGATTGCGATCTAGAATCCTGAGTGCTAGTCTGAAAAGCAGCATCGGCATAACCTTGTATGACAAGCTCTTCTTGACCACCATACACCAAGAAGTGATCCTTAGTCCTTCGCAGGTACTTCAGAATTCCTTTTACAGCAGACCAGTGCTTCTCACCAGGGTCTTGCTGAAACCTACTGGTTATACTCAGTGCATGAGCAACATCCAACCTAGTACATAACATAGCGTACATGATAGATCCAATAGCAAATGCATATGGGATTCTACTCATGTTGTTCCTTTCCTCTTTGGTTTTAGGGCACTGTTCTTTAGTCAAAGGAACTCCCAAAGCCAAAGGTATGTACCCTTTCTTTGAGTCTCCCATACTAAAATGTTTTAGTACTTTGTCTATGTACTTTTCTTGACTTAGTCCCAAAAGCCGATTCGATCTATCTCTATAGATTCGAATACCAAGTATTGTCTCGGCTTCACCTAAGTCTTTTATTGAGAAACATTTTCCCAACCATTTCTTAACCTTTTGCAATGTTGGAATGTCATTCCCAATGAGAAGGATGTCGTCCACATATAGGAACAGAAATACTACTATGCTCCCACTAACCTTCTTGTACACACAAGGCTCATCTTCATTCTTGATGAAGTCAAATTCTTTGACTGCCTCATCAAAACGAAGATTCCAACTTCGGGATGCTTGCTTTAATCCATAAATGGATTTTTGAAGCTTGCAAACCTTCTTAGGATGCTTGGGATTGATAAAACCTTCAGGCTGTGTCATATACACATCCTCAAGTAAATTTCCGTTGAGGAAAGCAGTTTTGACATCCATTTGCCATATCTCATAATCATGATATGCAGCTATGGCAAGCAAGATCCTAATGGACTTGAGCATGACTACAGGCGAAAAGGTCTCGTCATAGTCTACACCATGAGTTTGTCGAAAACCTTTTGCTACTAGTCTACCTTTGTAGGTCTTATCAGCTTTCAGTTTGAATAACCACTTGCATTCAATTACCTTAGCACCTTCTGGTGGATCAACCAAGGTCCAAACCTGGTTATCGTACATTGATTGCATCTCGAATTTCATGGCTTCAAGCCAATTTTCCGAGTCTGGGCTCTCAATAGCTTCTCGGTAGGTAGTAGGATCCTCACGATCTACTAACTCAATAGTGTCACTGTCAGTGATTAGAAATCCATATCTCTCAATCTCCTAACGTACCCTACCGGTCCTTCTAGGTTCTTGTGTAATGGGTTCTTGTTCCACAACTCGTTGTGAACTTGATCCCATTTCCAACTCATCCTCTATAGGAGTTTGTGGCGCTTGAATTTCTCCAAGTTTTACTTTACTCCCACTGTCTTTCTTGAGAAGGAACTCCTTTTCCAAGAAAACAGCCTTGCGAGCAACAAATACTTTGTTCTCGGCTTGTGAGTAAAAGTAGTATCCCTTTGTTTCTTTAGGATAACCCACAAACAAGCAAACACTGGATTTGGACTCTAGTTTGTCAGATGTTAATTTCTTAACATGTGCTTCACAGCCCCAAATCCTGAGAAAAGACATATTAGGTTCTTTCCCAGTCCATACCTCGTATGGTGTCTTCTCAACTGCTTTAGTTGGAGTACGGTTCAATAGAAACGCAGCAGTTTCTAATGCATAACCCCGAAAAGAGATAGGAAGATTAGCTTGACTCATCATAGATCGAACCATGTCCAACAGAGTTTGATTTCTCCTTTCGGACACACCATTCCATTGAGGTGTTCCAAGAGGAGTGAGCTGTGAAATAATACCACACTCCTTTAGATGACTGTCAAACTCTTGGCTTAAGTATTCGCCACCTCGATCTGATCGAATGGCTTTTATACTTTTGCCAAGTTGGTTTTCTACTTCGTTCTTAAACTCTTTGAATTTCTCAAAAGTTTCATACTTATACTTCATTAGATAGACATAGCCATATCTACTGAAGTCATCTGTGAATGTCACGAAGTAGCTAAAACCACCTCTAGCATGTGTACTTAAAGGTCCACATACATCGGTATGTATTAGTTCCAATAAGCCATTAGTCCTCTCACCTTTTTTATTAAAAGGACTCTTTGTCATTTTTCCATGCAAACATGGCTCGCATGTATCATAAGACTCTAAGTCGAATGACCCAAGCACTCCAGTTTTGTGGAGTCTTGAAATGCATTTTTCGTTTGCATGTCCTAAATGACAATGCCAGAAGTAAGTAGGGTTCAATTCATTTGATTTAACCCTCTTTGTATTAATGTTGTATATGGACTCTCTGTTTTGTAAATCAAGGATATAAAGGCCATTTCGCAACATGGCATTGCCATAAGAAATGCCTTGGCGACGAATATGAGTATTGCCATTTTTAATAACAAAATCAAATTCATCATTATCCAAACATGAAACTGAAATAATGTTTCTGCTCATAGCAGGCACATAATAACAATTATTCAAAACAATACAAAGTCCGGAAGGTAAAGTGAGGTGATAATCGCCTATCTCCATGGCAGCAACTCGTGCTCCATTCTCCACACGGAGGTCCACTTTATTCTTCCCAAGTAACCGCCTATTTCTTAGCCCCTGCACATTTGAACAAATGTGAGAACCACAACCGGTATCCAATACCCAAGTGGTAGAAATAGAAAGGTTAATTTCAACAACAAAAATACCAGAACTGGACGCCTTGGCTCCATTCTTCTTTTGTTCTTCCTTGAAGAGAGCGCAATTCTTCCTCCAATGCCCTATCTTGTTGCAATGGAAGCAAGTGCTCTCACTCTCTTTGAGTTTTGGCGCCTTGGGCTTGGATTGGGCCTGAGGTGCACTCCCAACTGACTTGGGTTTTCCCTTTCCCTTTCCCTTTCCTTTTGCGGGTCCCTTCTTAATTCCCTTTTGAACCATTAGTACGGGATTGGTCTTTCGAATGTTCTCTTCAGCATTCTTAAGCATCCCATAAAGCTCAGTGACTGACTTGTTCATTGCATGCATGTTATAATTCATCACAAATGGATTATAAGCAGCAGGCAATGATCCTAAGATCAAGTCAGTGGCCAATTCCTTTGGCACTAGTACCTCAAGCTTCTCAAGAGTATCAAGATACCCTTTCATCTTGAGTACATGGGTACTAACAGGAGTACCCTCAGCCATCTTACAAGAAATCAAAGCCTTTGTTGTCACGAACCTTTCGTGACGAGCTTGCTCTTAGAACATCTCCTTGAGGTGCACCATGATCGCATAAGCCTCTTCGTCCATAAATTGCTTTTGCAAGTCAGGCACCATAGTGGCCAGCATCAGACAGGTCACATCATTGGAGTCGCTCTTCTTGGTCTCAAAAGTTTCCTTTTGAACCGCAGAGGCGTTCCTTCCTGGTTCTTCAGGCAAGGGTGCATCCAAAATATACGACTTCTTCTCTTGCTTAAGAACTATTCTTAAGTTTCGAGACCAGTTTATGAAATTGGTGCCATTCAATTTGTCCTTTTCAAGGACCGATCGCAATGATAAATTGTTGTTTGAAGATGCCATTTTCAATCTACAATAAAATTTAGCAAGATTAAATGAGGTCTTATTTATGATCCCACAAACCGAATTAATATTCCTTTAAATAATTCGCATTAGTGATTTGATGTGGGCCAAGATTCACTTTTCACAACAACTTATTAGTCAAGCTGAGCCTGTACACCTAATAAGTTAAGTTACTTAGGTAGGAAAACTCCAATCATGTCTCGTACATGACTCTTGGATCAAATGGGCTAACATCTTAAGATATTATAGCACAACCCATTTATTAGTTGCCTAGGTCCGGGCATCCCTTTCTATGTTAAGTCCAACCTATATTCACAACCCATGCCTCACAAAGATAATCGGGCGCATCTAGGACTCCTAGTCTACGTGACCGATGATCGATGCCTTGACATGTTTCGAATTAGGAAGGCAACTTTGTGACTTACTATTTTTAGGGATTCATTTTATTACGGCTTACATGGCATACGCTTTTTCATCCATACATAGCATGCATATATATATAATTGCATAAAGTAAAGCGTGACAAACATGGGCCCAAAAACCTACAACTAAGATTCTATACTATTACATAAGAATCTTCGAGTTGGGCTTCTCCACTCCGGTGGGCTTCGTCTTGATTTACAAAGTCTTCAAGTATATTCTATTCTAAGAAATAAATGAAACTTTTACAATAAAATATAATGGCTCGCAGGCCATATTTAATTACAAAACCCAGGGCCCATGAATGCACCATGCATATCCATTCATCACACCAAACTAGCAAATAAATATACATAACATTCATGGATAAAACAAAGTCCAATTTTATTTAATTTAGCCAAGCTCATTAATGAAAATTGTGTACTTGAACCTTTAAGAGATGACCCCGTGATGGGCCTGGGCCGAAGCCCGATGGACTAAATCCTCTTATTGAATAAGTTCTCTTAAATGCCCAAAACATAAACTAGTTAGATTTGTGCCATAAATCAACTCTAGTATAATTTTCAATTTTGCCATTTTTAATTTTATGTCATACAGCCCATAAACATTAAAAATACATATAATATGTGCTAACATGAATTAAAACACAAAATCATGAAGAACATATATATATGGTACACGGCATACAAATAAAACAAACAAACAACAAAACTAGTTGTTTAATGCTTATGTGATGCCACAAAAATGCACAAATATTTAAAACAATTTTATGAGTCATTTAATAAATTAAATAAGGTCATAAATATTGATTTAATATTCTGTACCATTTTAATCTAAATGTGTTTTTTACTATTTTAATCAAAACAAAACAAACAATGTTGATTAAACATGTAACAAACACAAACTAGACATAGTTTTAAGTGATTTTAAAATTAATCAATTAAATTGTCATGGACCAGAATTAAAACTAAATTTAAAACATGTCCAGACCTGATATTTAATCTTTAAAAATCACTTACAAACATACCAAAATAAATTTTACATTTAATTTTGAAAACTAGTTGTTAAACTAGCAATTTACATGCCAACTAGCACCTAGTTTCATAATTAACATGTACCATCAGGTATAAATAATTAAATCCGACCATTACCAGCCCTATTAACATCTTAGGACAGTATATTAACATGTCATATTAATTATAATACCTATCTAATCAATTAAAATCGTTTTTACACCAAAACAATGCAAAAAACTCAAAACAGAAAATTTCAGATTTGCATGTTTTCATAATGACAATTTTTAATTAATTTTTTCATGCATCTAAAGCACTAAAATAAGCATGTTTAGGCTCTGATACCACTGATGGAATATGACATGGTATGAATGTGATGATAGCACAGCGGGAAAAAAAAATTTTCATACATACGATACAATTCCAAAGCAAGAAACGAAACATGCAATTTTAGGATTGTAGAACTTACAACTTTTGATGCCTTTAATTTATTGAGTTTGGTGATGGCCAACAACTAAGATGACTCTATCCGCCTTAAATATCGATCACCAATGCCAAGGAACAGCGTTTTATGCCACTCCCTGTATTTTCACACACACAATTGCACCGACGGCTTAAAATTGAGATTGCTAGCTCTCTTTTAAAGTATTATGTAATTGCTATGGTTTGAAGCTACAAGATTTGATTTTGTACTTCACTTAGGTTGCTATTACTACCCAAGATCACAAGAGAATGAGGAACTATCCTTTCTCCTTGTGAAAATTGGCTAAAAGAAATTCTTTGAGAGAGAGAGAGAGTTCACGCAAAACATAGAAGAAATTCCTAGGGTTTCACGTTTTTCCCACAAAATATATATATCTCTTTTTCCTTTAAGTGATAGATCTCAAATATACTACCTTAAGATAATTAATATTAGCTAAAGATAATTAATATTTGCCTTTATCACTTAATTAAAATAAGTAATATTTATTGATAAAAACTCTTTTAATTTATCCAAGATAAAAACAAAAGACATTTGATCAAATAATATCACTTAATTTAGGATAAAAGATAAGTCATTTAAATTTAATAAACCACTTAAATAAAACTATACATGTGCCGAAATTCCTTGTTATTTCTCTAGGAATTTCGGCCACATCAAATTTCATTTAGATGATTTAATTAGATAAATATGTCTTTAGGCTTTAATACTCAATTAATTAAATTAATACATGACATTTAATTAATTAAAATTAAACCTTGTGGGCTGAATTTCTCTCTCTCATGGGCCAAGGTCCAATAGCAATCTAATAACCCATTACACATATTAATTTGACTTTAATTAAAAGCCCAAATTAATGTCCAATACTTAATTTAAATATTTTAAGCCCAATGCTTTGTGTGCGATCCTATAGGTCCATTTAATGTTGGCAATGAATTAATAAATTAATTCAAAGGCTATATATATTCTCTAGCAAGATATTATAGCAATCCAAATTAAATGAAAATGCATATGGCATTTAGTGACCTAATGCAATTTTGCATAGTCCCTTACCCATAAATATCAGAATTAATATAAGGCATGGAACTAGTCATCTTTATATATATTAATTCCTTTCTTGATATTCCAGTGACACTAAACTCTCAGATAAATAATGATTACTCATTATTTCATCTCGGTATGGCCATACACTTCTCAGTTCACTGATCAAGTGGCCGATGATATTTTCTCTCTTATTGAGAGGGGTAATCCCTTCACTTCTCTCATGCTCTCTAACATGAATCAATGCATACCCAATCATACCCGTACTTGTCACTCTGTTACGAGCACGTTAGGTGTATGTCAAAGTACACAGTAATTCATAAAGAGTTTCATAGAGATTTCAAGTCTAAGAACTCCGATACAAAACTTGCATATGAGAAACACTTATGACTTGTACCATGTAGTGTTCTCATGAGCGGATCGTATCCAGATACCATGTACTTTAACATGTATCTATGATCTCTGATTGATACTCTTGTCCTAATGATCCGTAAGGCAGAACTCATAATATCAGATAGAGCATACTAGTCTTAATTCATTGTTATTCCCATAACAATGACTGACTAGGGATGTTTAGAATGAAGTCTCATTTGTTTCAAGGTCTTACAACCATGTGCCTCACACATGATAACTTAAACCGAAACGACATTGTTGGATAGTTTTATCAATTGATATGCACAGGAATACAAAAGCTAAAACAAATGCCTCATTTTATTAATTTCAAGTATTTTGTTACAATACATTGGGGCTAGGGCTTACACTAACAACTTTAGCAAATTCTTGGTATGAATAATTAGAATGTTTGGGAATAGTAACTTGAAATGACGATCAATATATATATATATATATATATATATATATATATATATATATATATATATATGAGCTTGAGTTCAGCATGACACACTTTCAACTATGTAATTATTTTAGCATGTTCGTGATCATTTTCAATATATATCTTGGTTGATGATTTTACTTGAAATTGGAAATTTTCATTTGTGGTCAATGAAAAAAGCTAATTTCCATTGTTATTTTATGATTTTTGCAATAGAAGCTCATTGTCCATCTAATTAAATAATATACAACCAATTGAATAGATTAAATCCGCAGTTGTTTGATTGAACCCACATAAGTGAAAATTAATATAATCACTACAACAGGTTGTTATATTAAGAAAGTATACAATTTAGTTTGAACGAATCTCACTTGCAAATTGTTATATTAAGAAAAACATAACCCTTCCATCCAATAATAATGTATTTCAAATAAGCCTCCCATGTAGGCTGTTATACTAAGAAAATATATAATTATGTTATCAAGAGTATATCACCTAATAAGAAATTCTATGTCATATTACAGTAATCTTAAACTTTTTGTCCCCAGGAACGTGGCAATGAATTGGGAATAAAAATAAAGAAAAAAAATAAAACCAAGATATCTTTTCCATAAAATGTAAATTAGGTTTTCTGTGAACTATTTTTCTCATGAGAAGCCAAAATTCATACAAGTTTCTCAAGTAAAATTTTCATTACATTTGTTTTCCGACAAAATCAAGATTTGCAAAATGTAATTTGTAGGATCAAACTATTAGCAATGCTAAAACTTTAAATGCTAAAACTATAAAGCAATACAATCATTGATGGAAAATCTTACACCAGTGTTACCTTAATTTCAGTCAAACATTGTTGGAAGAGTTCTCACAGCCATAAATGCATCCACCCTTTGAATGAACATATCCAAAACCAAAAATAATGAAAAAGTCCTTCACTTGATTTTATATAAATTATTTGATACTCTGACCTTCAATGCCTTAAAAGTAATTCAAAAAATAAACCATAGTCCTCTGTTGAAGCATTGATTTGATGAGGCTATAGAAAATGCTTACGAACCTTATTTTTAAGAATGTCCAAATTCTGAAGGGAAGTAATTATTCTCATAAGAGTAATGATAAATAAAATATAGACACAGATTATACCTTCTTTATGTGCTCAAGCTCATCATCATTCTCCAGGAAAAAATTAAATATTTGACTGGTATATCTACCTAAAGGTTAACAAAATAGAATTTGATCTCATCAATGGCGTTCCACCCCATGGGGAACCAAACATTTACAGAAAATTCAAAGTAACAATAGTTTCCAGGGTTAGCTAATAAGGAAAAGACAAATTGGTGAAGACGCAGTTATCAAAGAACAGCTTTTTGGAACCAAACGTGTGACATGCAATTAGACATTCTACATCATGCTTAACATTAGGGGTGTGCAAAAACCGAACCGACCCGATCAATTCGATCAACCCGAACCGAACCGACAAAATCGGGTGGGGTTAATCGGGTTATTAGGGTCGGATCGGTTTTTGATATATATGTTGATCGGGTCGGGTCGGGTGAAACCCGACTAACCCGAACAACCCAAAAATTAAATATATAAATAAAAAAATTATAATTTTTCTACAATATTAATTAATAAATAATATATATTTAATGTAATTTTGAAATTGTTAGTTTATTGTATTTTTAAAATATTTTTTATTGTATTTAATATTATTTATTTATATTAATTTGAGATTTTAATTTAAAAATGTAAATTTAAAAAAATAATTTCGGATTAATCGGGTTGTTCGGGTCGGGGCCCGAAAAAATCGGGTTGTTCGGGTAGGGACCCGATATTTATGTAGGGTCGGATCGGGTGAAGAAAATAGGTAAATTTCTGGTTTCGGGTTAATCGGGTCGGGTTCACCCGAACCCGACCGATGCACACCCCTACTTAACATAAAAGTTTACTATATGTAAAAAATGGAATAAACTGTATGTTGGTGAAAAAAAAAAGCTGCATAAAGGCAAAAAGGGACTAAAAGAAAGATTTTTAATAAACACAGTATATTGAACAAAGTTAAATAAATGAATTTTTTCTCCAAAATACACTGTATGTTATTGTAAAGAAAATAAAATACATTGTATTTTACTTATGTAAAAAATGTAATACACTGTATATTGGTGAAAAGAAAACTCAATACACTGTAATAAATACAATATATTGAACCAAGTTAAATGAATAAATTTTTATCACAAAATACAATGTATGTTAGTGTAAAAAAAATAAAATACAGTGTATTTTACTTATGTAAAAAATAGAATACACTGTATGTTGGTGAAAAGAGAAAGAAAATACTAGGGGTGCTCACGGGACGGGGCGGGGCCGAGGATTGCATCCCCACTCACTGTCCCGTCGGGGTCGGGGATTCCCCGTCCCCACCCCCGACTCTAGAATGGGAAGAAAATCCCCCCCGTTCCCCGAGGGAATCCCCATCCCCGATTTTTTTTTTAATTTTAAAATATAATATTTTATAAATAATTAAAATTAAAATATAATATTTAATAAATAAAAAATTTAAAATCAATCATAATTTAAATTAATATAAATTTTAACCATTCATAAATTTAAAATTAAGTATAATTTAAAACTTAATAGTTATAAAATTAAGTTATATTTTAATTTTAATTTTAATTATTTATAAAATATTATATTTTAAAATTAAAAAATATATTTTTTTTGTGGGGCAGGGATCCCCGCAGGGCGGATACCCCGTTCCCCATCCCTGCCTCCGATTTTATAACGGAGATTTTTTCCCTCCTGTCCCCGTCCCTGCGGGGGGAAATTCGGGGATTTTTCACCCCGAACGGGGCGGATTTCCGCCGAGATCGAGGAATCCCTGCCCCGTGATCATCCCTAGAAAATATATTGTAACAAACACAATATATTGAACCAAGTTAACTGAATGATTTTTTTTTTCCAAAATACATGGTATGTTAGTGTAAAGAAAATAAAATACATTGTATTTTACTTATGTACAAAATAGAATATACTGTATGTTGGTGAAAAGAAAACTCAATACACTATAACAAATACAATATATTGAACCAATTTAAATGAATGAATTTTTTTCGCAAAATATACTATATGTTAGTGTAAAGAAAATAAAATACAGTGTATTTTACTTATGTAAAAAAGGAAATACATTGTATGTTAGTGACGAGAAAAAAATACATTTTAACAAACACAATATATTGAACCAAGTTAACTGAATGAATATTTTTCCCAAAATACACTATATCGTAGTGTACAAAAATAAAATACACTGTATTTTGCTTATGTAAAAAATTAAATACATTGTATGTTGGTGAAAAGAAAAATCAATACACTGTAACAAATACAATATATTGAACCAAGTTAAATGATTGATTTTTTTTTGCAAAATACATTGTATGTTAGTGTAAAGAAAATAAAATATAGTGTATTTTACTTATGTAAAAAATAAAATACACTATATGTTAGTGAAAAGAAAAGAAAAGAAAATACATTATAACAAATAAAATATATTGAACCAAGTTAACTGAATGAATTTTTTCTCCAAAATACATTGTATGTTATTGTGAAGAAAATAAAATACACTATATTTTACTTATATAAAAAACGGAATACACTGTATGATAGTTAAAAGAAAATAAAATATATTGTAACAAAATACACTATAGTTTTTGTTTCTTTTTCTTTTTTTTTACATTTCTTTCTATTGTTTTTATTCTTCTTTATTTCATTTTTTGATGATTTGTTGAAATGATATGGACTTTTGAAAAGTTTAATGGCCAAAACTATATCATCTACGTCTAGAGTTGTACTTTCAAGGGCATATGGTGTCTTGTTGTGGAACTGACACAGAATCCAATGAGGCCTATAGACATTTTAAGGAAAAAAGTGAAGAAAAGATGTCTTTGACACGAGTTTTTATCAAATTTCTAATATATATATATATATATATATATATATATATATATATATATATATATATATATATATATATATATGCCACCCCTTGCCAGCCCGAGATCTTCAAATTTCGATCACCACCCTTACACCCACTTAATCAATTTATACCCTGCATTATTGCTTATACAAACACAACACCCACAGCAATACCATAATATTTCCTTTTATCAAAATTCATGATGGTCTCACATTAATATACCCATTTATTTTTCTTAATAATAATATTTAAATTCGGCTATATCTATTGGATTAGATTGATCGAAAATAAACGAAATAATATAGATGGATGAAATTCCAAAATCAAAATAAAAAAACTTTTTTTTCTTGTAATTATTGAGAGAAAACAACATATTTTTGAATGTGGAGCATTTTTGAAAGGTGAAATATAAAAAATGGTATTTATGAAAGATAAAAATGTGAGGGTGCAAATATGAAATTTTTTTCTTTTTTTTGTGGCATTTGTGAAAAAAATCCAATAAAATTTGACTCAATATATAATTTGAAAAGTTTTCATGATTCAAAAAAATTGATTATGTACTTGACTCGAGAATTTGTTCGACTTGAAATTGAAGTGATCCAAAATTAGTGATCCTAAAATGATATGATCTAAAATGGTGTTAGATACAAAACTTGACATGTATGCACCAGATTAATTTTGTACTTATAAATGTTTCAAATATTTGTGGTTCATTTGGGCTATTCCAATCCATCCAATTCATTTGGACCATGTGGCATTAATGATTCATAAATAAACATTCATTTGATGATTAATGATTCATAAATAAACATCCATTTGATGATAATTTTTCTGCAATAGGGGAAGTAATTTTTATATGGAATCCTAGACTTCTTTTATCGTATACCAAACAAATAAATAGATCATTCAGTTCGAACTAGACTTCTTAGTTAGAAACACTTAATCAATCGATCACTTGAAATTACATAAATTTTAATTAATTTAGTTCAAATCGAATTAATTCATTATAGAAATAAAGTTGTTGAACTCTAAATATTTTTATTTTTATTGTTATTTTTTTGAAATCTCTGAATGTTTTTCATTCATAAAATTCTAATTCTAATTCTTACTTTTTTGAGAAAATTCTATTCCTTAAAACAAAATAACTGCTTGAAACATTTAACGAGCTAGCCACTCCAAAAAGTGCATATCTATCTCAGAATTTAATGATTCTGAAGACATAGCCAAGTCACGTGACTTAGAAGACCTAATGGCATCATTAAGCCACAAAACAACCCAAGTGGAGGGAAACTCATCTGGCCGTCCATTTCACATCTTGGTCCTCTTAGATCTATACAGTAAATATTTTTTTAATGTGTTGACAGACAATGCGTTGCATCTCAATCGTCCAATCAAATCCATGTAAACAATCGGACGGTTCAAATATCTAGGCAACGAATTATTTTTTTTTAATAAATGAATATGAAAATGCATTTTAAATTGAAAAAAAGAGAGAAAATTACACATAGGGTGAAAGAAAACATAAAGAGGAAGAAGACACAGTTGAGTTGGAGAGGTTTGGTGAAGATAACAGAGAGAGCGCCGATTTTTGGATTTATTTGCCATTCAAACTGAAATTCTAAATCAAACCCACAAATCTATTCCCATTCATCTTTCAGCCTGTCCTTTTTTCGGGAAAATTTATCCTTTCTCTGCTGCCAAACAATATATTCAAAATCTTTTGAAATTTTGCTCTTCTTGCTGCTGCCATTGTGGAAGGTAATGGATTCTCTTTGTCCTTCTCTCTCTTTTCTCTGGTTATATGTGTTTCAATGGCTTGTTTGGTTGTTGAGAGACTGTAATGAAAATTTTTATGATTTCCAATTTCTCAAATATATATATATATTCTGTTCTTAACTTCCTCCAGCGACCAAATGGGGCATCCGTTTGCATTTTTCTTGTTATTTTGATGATTTGTCGTTGATTTTGTTTATATTTGAAAATGCAGGCCGATTGCAGACAGTTTTATGTAGATTCCATTTATTTGACTACAGATCTTGTTGTGAGTTATCACTTTTCTTATGTCATTGAGTGTAATTACTGAACTTTGCTGTATTTTCCTCTATTTTAGTTTCAAACATCTAAATATCTCAACTCTTTTTCTTTCCAGCTAGTTCCTGACAATTTTCAGATGATCAAAGAATTCTAAATTTAGTGTGCCATTAGTTGCTAAAATTGTTTTAATTATGCTATTCAGTTATAGTTACTTCAGATTTCTCAAGGGGGAATTCAATTTCGAGGACTGTCTAACTTCTTTTCTGTTTTTAATTAGTAATTTTCTCACATTTTCTTTCAGATTTTGTTGCACTGATAGATATAGTACTTGCAAATTTTGTTGCTGAGATAGAGAGGGAATGGAGAAAGAAAAGAAGAGTCAAAGAGCTGCAGAAACAGATTTTGTGCTACAATGGGGAACGAAAAAGAGACTTAGGTGTGTGAAAGTGAAAAAAGATCAAAACTTGGCCAACAAATCTAAGCCAATTGACTCTTTGCCAAAGAAGAAACTCACATCTCATATTGTCACTGTTGAGAAAGAATCTCCTCCTCGTGTTATCAAGTAAGAATCTGGGCCCTCAATTCCCTTCAAACTCCATTATTAAAACAAATTCTTTGCATTTGCTAGAATGCATAATTCAAATATATTGAAAACATTTGTTTCAGGACTCATTTTAGCTCTGCTCATTCACTTCTCCAATGTTTTGCTGGTAACTACCCAAGTATCTGGACAAAGTTTCAGTCTTGGGCAAGTATGAGTAATGCACAATGAACTGTTCTTATTTGATAGTGTTGTTGTGTTAGCTTATGGAAGGAGTCACTAAATTTGGAATGTGGTTCTTGATATGAATGCTTTGGTTTCTAATTAATGTCTGTAGGCATGGAAAGGAAAAAGAAAATTTAAAATTGCACTGCTCTTCGAAGTTGGAGAAATTGTTTTTAGATTACAAGTGTGTACGTCTTGTATCTTCATGCTTGTTATGTGTCAAAAACAATTGGAAACATATGACTTTTATTGCTGCATTATGTGTTTACAGGAATTCTGATATGCCGAACAATAGAAAGCCGTCAGCATTGTCACCAGAGAAAGAAGACCGATATTACACGACAAGGGGATCATTGGGATTGGATGATAATAGCAAAGTTTTGATGGATAATCTGAAGGAAGAAAAACGTTTTGTTTGGCCTAAGCTGTTTGTCTCATTGTCTAACAAAGAAAAAGAAGAGGATTTCATGGCAATGAAAGGGTGCAAGCCTCCTCAAAGGCCTAAGAAAAGAGCCAAGTTGATCCAAAGAACTCTACTTGTATGTCTTCTCAGATACCCATCAGGGGTTGGCACTGCTTTCGCCCATCGATTCTGTCTTTTTTTGGTGTGCTGATTTTGTGTCTATTGTGTATGTGCAGTTGGTCAGCCCCGGTGCATGGTTAACGGATTTATGTCAGGAGCGGTATGAAGTGAGGGAGAAGAAGTCTTCCAAAAAGGTGATGCTTTGTTCTTTGATTTCATTTCTTTGGTAATTTGTAGCACGTACAGAAGATTTCTCCTTCAAATGTTATTTTTGCTCAGAAAGTAGATGGAAAGCAAATGAAATTAATATGAACTTTCTGAGTTTTGGTTTTCCATTTGTTACTATGAGCCTAAAACAGAAACTCCATCAGAATGCACTTTGATGAATGTGTAAAAGATTGATTTGAGTGTTATTTTATGCAGAGACCCAGAGGATTGAAGGCAATGGGAAGTATGGAGAGTGATTCAGAATGACAAATTAATAGAGACAAGAATTATTTTTGATAATTAGGAGGGACAGCTTCATAATATAGATTTCTTTTCCTTGAAAATGGAAGGAAGAAGGAAAAAACAAGATAGTGAGGGGTCTCTCTTTATCTCGTTTTACAGGCTTGCAGCAATTGCCATTTTCAAAATTTGATGTTTAAATTTCTTTTGTTTTTTGATAGGCATGTTTCTCTGCCTTATGCTTTTCTTATTGTTCTTTGCTTTTACTTTTATTGTATTTTCTTGGCCCTCCCTGAGAACTAAGAAATAAGGAGAGGGGGAGAATTAAAGTTATTACACTATATTATTTCTTGAATTTTTTTATTGTTATTACATTGTGTCGAAAATTAGTGCGTACGTGCATTAAATTACTATTTGTATACGCCCATTAAATTAGGATTTGTGTATATTGATGTGCATGATTGCATTAAAAATAATTGTATTTTTTTTTAATTTTCTAATCTAATAATGCAGATGTACGACACAATACGCACCATATCATTTTCAAAATTTTGAATCTGAAGTTAAGTTTTTAAAAATTTAAAGCTTGACTTAACCGGAAAAAGAGAGAGGGGGAGGGTTGAATTGATTATTAACTTGAGGCCTTTTAGGTGTTTTATTTTTGGTTTATTTATTTCGAGTTGAATGAGAAAAAAGGTTAATTGGGCTCGGAAGTTGCTTTGCACTTTGCAGGGGTGAGAAACTTAAGTTTGGGGACTCGACTCAAGTCGCATTCATGACTTACCGAGTCATGCCCATGACTTAGTGAATCATGCTAGTGACTTTGGGTTGTACATGATCGAACCGGAATCAAAAATTAGATCGAACCAATTAAATTTTGATTTATTTGATTTCATTTATTCAGTTTTTGATTTGTTTAGTTTTGAACCGAAATAAAATTATAGATTAATTGGTTCGATTTTTAAAATTAAAAAACTGAATTAATCGAACCAATTGATATTATATATACATATATTACAGTATTAAAATTGCAAAATAGACACTTTGGATAAGTGGTATGGACCTGAGTTCAAATCCTACAGGGGATTTTGTAATTATCTATTTATTATTCTATAATTATCTATTTATTATTATTCTATTTTTGTTTTGTTTTTTGTTCATTTACCTAGTTCTATTAGAACTATTAGTGACATCTATTTTTGTTCATTTACATAATTTGTTTTGTGACATCTATTTTTGTATATTCTATTAGAAATACACCTTTTTTTTCAATTGGAAATCTAAAAGACTTATGTTATATTTGAGAAGTTATATTATATTTATTTTACATGAATATTTTTTTTGAAGGACTTTGAATATATTTTTAAATATTATTTTAGCGGTATATTTTTTAATATAATTTTGATTAGTACTTATTATTGACATAATATGATAAATTTATATACATTATTTTAATTTTAGTTATTTTAAATTATTTTATTTTGATGAATATGAGTTAATTTAATTTATGGATGCATATACGGTAAAAAACCAATAAAAAAGAAGTTCATATTGATCCATAATCGAATAGATCAAACCGAACCGATCGAAATTAATTCTATCCATTCGGATTTGGTTCTATATATTTCGGTTTATGGTTTATTTTTTTATGAATTTTGGTTTTCGATTTGTTCGGTTCCGTCTTGACCATTTACATAGCCCTACAATGACTCAACTTACAGCCCACTTGTTGAGTCACTCACACCAATGAGTTGTATCCCACTCACACCCGTTGCTCGCTCAAGTCACACTCATGGTTCTTTTGAGCCATACCCATGATTGGACATCTGGCTATAGAAAGCTTCATTTTGAGGAAGGAAAAAAAGGAGAAAAAAAGCTAGAAATTTTGGTTTTAAATTTTTCTGTAGTTTTTCTTCTCCATTTTCGCTATATTTTTTCAAATTTACTATAAAATGTTTAATTTTTAAAATTTCTTCTTGATAACATTACAAATGAGGGTTCCAGGAACCTTAGGTTCCGGGAAACTTAAACAGAGTATATCCCTTAACACCCCCTCCCCCCCCTCCCTCAAGCCAATGGGTGTCCCAAACTTGAAGTTTCTGGCGAAGAGGAAGAAACCATTGGGCACCTAGTGGCTTGGTGAAGATGTCTGCTAATTATCCATCCGATGCAAGAAATTCGATAGTCATAGTGTCGTTGGTCACCAATTCCCCGACAAAGTGATAGTCCAACTCAATGTGCTTTGTTCGAGCATGAAAAATAAGATTTCGACTAAGGTATATTGCACCTATATTATCACAATACATGGTGATGTTGCGAAGATGATAAAGACCTATTTCCTTCAGCAGAGACTGAATCCACAACAGCTCGGTAGCAGCATTGGCCATGGCCTTATAATCACTCTCTATACTGGAACGAGCGATTGTTGGCTGCTTCTTAGCACCCCACGAGATAAGACTTTTACCAAGGAAAATGCAAAACCCACCAATTGATCTCCTGTCATCTGGGCAGCCACCCCAATCAGCATCTGAGTAACTCTATAGAGAGTTTATAGGTTGAGCTAGGAGAAGGAGTCCATGTCTGTTTGTGCCTTGTAAATACCGAAGTAATCTCTTCACAGCCTTCCAGTGTAAATCGGTTGGGGCATGCATAAATTGACATAATTTATTTACTGCAAATGATATGTCAGGGCGAGTCATGGTGAGGTACTGCAGTACACCCACAACCTGGCGATATTGAGCTCCATTTTGAATAGGCTGGCCCATAGATTTAGACAAATTGGGAGCAACGGCCATTAGTGTAAGGCTAGACTTGGCTTCAAGAAGATGAGTACGTTCCAAGAGGTCATGAATATACTTGGATTGCCTAAGCAACATACCACTAGAAGAATGATCAACTTCTATATCGAGGAAGTAAGCAACACGACCAAGGTCTCTAATGGGAAATTTAGCCTCCAAGAGAGAGATTGTATGCTGAACAGATGCCAAAGAGTTCCCTGTTACCAAGATGTCATCGACATAGCACAAAACAAAGGTTAAAATGTCAGCACATACATTAATAAATAAAGAGTTGTTTGCTTGTGATTTTTGAAATCCCTTAGACAAAAGAAAACTACATAATATTGAGAACCACTCCCTAGGGGCCTACTTAAGTCCATACAATGACTTACGCAGGAAACAAACATGCTCAGGGAAATTTGCATCTTTGAACCCCGAAGGCTGCTACATGTACACAATTTCTACTAAATTATCGTGTAAGAAAGCATTGGATACATCTAGTTGGTGGATTGGCCAATGGTTTGAGGAAGCAAGAGCAAGAATAATCATGATTGTAGTTGATTTTACCACTGGGCTGAAGGTCTCATTATAGTCTATACCATGTTGTTGAGTGTAGCCCTTTGCTACAAGACGGGCCTTGTATTTGTCCACCGTGCCATCAGTTTTTCATTTGATCTTGAATAACCACTTACAGCCAATGACATTCTTATAAGGAGGATGAGGTACCAGTTGCCAAGTATGAGTAGCAATAAGTGCATGTATCTCACGTGATATGGCATCACGCCATACTGGAATTTTTCGAGCAAGGGCAAAGGTTGGTGGTTCAATTTGAAGAAAGTCAGCGAAAGAAATAGAATATGTGAGAGCAAGATATTTAGGTGGTTTCCTAAACTTCGGTGGGCGAAGGTGCATCGGGTGTGTCTTAAGTGGTGGTTGTGGAGCGTGCAAAGAGGAGGAGGGGAAGTAGAAGGTATAACTGAAGTTCTGGAAGTAGAGGAGACAGATGTATGTAAAGGAGAGGGCCTGGAAGGAGTGGCATCAGGTTGTAAAAAAGAAGAAGAGGGAAGTGAGCACATACCAAAGGAGATGACTGCTGAGGTCGGAATCGGTATTTGCCAAGTCATCCACGGTGAAGCAGTCTGAGATGAGGTAGCCAACTCATGTGTTACAGACAACATGCTGAATGGGAACACAGTTTCATCGAATCTGACATGCTTAGCAATATAAATTCCGTCAATAGATGGATTGAGGCATAAGAAAACAAAAAGAAATTTTGATTTTCCCAAATAAACACATTGGTGGCTATGGAAGTCAAATTTATGTTTATTATAGGATTGAAGAAGTGGATAAACGACACACCCAAATATTTTGAAGCTTCAAAAATCGAGAGTTTTGTGGAAAAGGTGAAAATAGGGAGACTCATTTTTAAGAGATGGAGAGGGTAGACAATTAATAAGCACAATGCTAGTGTTGACAGCATAGTTTCAGAACCTGAATGGGATTTTGGAATGGGCAAGTAAAGTGAGACTAGTATCAATTATATGGCGAATTTTCCTTTCAAAAATGTCATTCTGTTCATGGGTATAAGGACACGCTAAATGATGTATGATACCATGTTTTTGAAAGTGAGGAGTTAATTTTTGAAACTCACCATCAAAATCAGATTGAAATTTCTTGATGTCACAGTTAAATTGTCATTTGATCATTGCTTGAAAATCAAGGAAAACATGAAACACATCACTCTTGAGTTTGAGACAATAAACCCAAGTGAACCGTGAATATTCATCGACAAATAAAATAAAATATTTTTGATTTAAAATGGAATCAATCGGGGCAGGGCCCCTTACATCAGAGTGTATTATTTCAAAAGGAATAGTGCTACTCCGAACAGTGGGACACAAATTAGTTTTGGTCAATTTGCCTAAAGGACAAGAGGAGCACTTTTTATTTGAAGCAGAAAAGGAAAGATTGTTGGAATGTAAGATAGAAGAAGTAATTCTCTCTGTTATTGTGACCTAGCCTTGCATGCCATGTATCATAGGAGACAGTTTCCCCAAGAAGGGCTTGCTTCAGCGTGGATGGCAAGACGTACAGACCACGATCACTCGGGCCTCTTAAGAGGATGTCCTTCGTCACCTGATGGTTAACCAAAAAATGGGAAGGCCAAAATTCAAAGAAACAATTGTTATCTTTGAGAATTTTTGCACAGAGAGAAGAGATTTAGTAATTTTAGGAACAAGCAGAACATCATTGAGATGAAAGTGTGAATAAGATGAGGAACCAGTGTGAGTGATTGCCATACCTTGGCTATTACCAACCCGAATGGTGTCTTGTCCATGATACAGTGCCATTGTGTACAAGTGGTTGGGATCAGCGGTCATATGATGCGTGGCTCCAGTGTCGGGATACCATGGTCGTTGAGGTAGAGGAGCCAATGGTGGGGTGGTCCAATGAGTCTGCATGTGCGGAGGAGTAGAAGGCGAAACCCAGGCAACATGTGCTTGACCACCATAAGAATTGGTAGCCAAGAAAGGGGTGTTACCAGGAGTTGCAGACGTGCAAGGTTCATACATTCGATGGCAGCGATTTGTTGTATGGTTATGCAGGTGACAAATCTGACATGGGCCCCTAGGGCGTTTGCTAGTAGTATTTTTATTGTGGGCAGGGTTGTTGCCATTGGTAGGGGCGGCTAGTCTTTGGGCAAGGAGAGCAGTAGGGTTCTCATGGTAGCTTTTTAATAGAATTTCATGGGTAACAAGGTGGCCATAGAGTTGATAAAAGGTTGCTGGTGGTGATTTCATTGCAAGGGAGGTAATAATAGAGTGATATTCATGTCCCATGTTACGAAAAATAATGGCATTGAATTGAGAAACGATGAGGGGGCACTTGCTGAAGCAAGTTCATCTACAAGTGCTTTAGCACGCTGCAGATATGCAGCAACTCCAGTATCAGTTTTCTTCAACTCCTAGAGTTTTATGTGGATTTGCAATTGTCGATTCTGAGATACAGATCCAAAAACATGGGCTAAGGCTTGCCATGCCTCATATGCTGTCTCCACACCTACAACATAAGTAAACACTTCTTCAGTTAGAGAAGCAAAAAAGCCATGTGAGAAGTGTTTGATCCTTCTGGAGCCACAAAGCATAATCGGGTTGGGAATAAGACTAGATACGTCAGATGGAAAGGGAATAGAAAGGGGTGGTTTTGGCGTGGTGCCATCTACATGACCCATTAATTTGTGACAGTGAAGAATAGGGATGAATTGGGTCTTCCAGGTGATGTAATTGGTGCGGTTGAGTTTGACAGTAAATGCATGATTGGTGGAAAAAGGGTGAGATGTAGGTATTGGAGAGTTGTTGGCCATAGTGAAAACTGGGGGAATAATTGATGATGTAGACGAAGGAGATGCTGACGGTGAAGAGCTGGACGATTTAGTGGACATGGAGAGTTCTAAGTTAGCTCTAATACCATGTAAAGAGAAGTATTTGAGTTGTATTCTCAATATATTACTAGAGTAAGTTGTACAGGTATATATACATAGGTAAGAGATAAAAGATAAATACAAAGAATGAGATAACTACAATATTAAACAGAGTATATCCCTTAACAGTTGAGGTGACTTTGGTGATTTCTGCTTTTCCAAGCAAGTGAGCCAACTCGGCATGACCCTTGACTCAGTAGTCACGGGTCAGAGCCGAGTCACACCCATGACTCACAGAGTCACAGGCCAAAATATCATTTTTTATTATTTTATGTGTGTTCATTTATTTTGTACTTTTTATTCATATTATGTGTTTTTAATGCTTTATTTATTTATTTGTTCATTTTATTCTTGTTATATATATATATATATATATGTTATTTATTATATTATATATGTTATTTACTATTTAATGCATATTTTATTTATTTATATTTGTTGCGCTTTATTTCTTTCACATCCTACATAATCTGTGCTTGTAAATGCAACCCGGTGGACCTAGTGCAGTAGATCCATTTTATCTTTTTATGTACTTAATTATTTTACTTTTATTATATATTTGATGTAATAAAAAAGGAATTTTTGACCGCTTAAAGAAAAATATCTCGTATTTTTTTCTAAATTTTTATTTTTTAACTCAAAATTAAAAAAAAAAAAAAAAAAAAAGAGAAAATTTGACCTAAAAAGCTGCCGGATACGAAGACGAGATCGAAAATAAGAAGATACTGAATTTTGCCTCTCTATTTTATAATATGGTGTTTATTGTATTATACAAATACAAGAACATATTGGAAATGTTTAGTTCATTGTACTGTATTAGTTTGTATAATATTATTTCATATAGCATTAGCCTGTAAATTATTACTTAGTTTGCTTATAGTATATATTATATGGTACAAATCTGCATTAATTTATAATATTTTATACTGTATTTGGTGTAAAATAATTTACAGTATTATTTTTAAAAAAAATTAAAAAATATTTAAAATTAAATTTTTAATGTTAGTAATTTAAAATAAGCCAAAGTAAAAATGAAAAACCATACGAAATTGAATTGAATCCCAATTGTTTTCAACGGAATAATATGTCTAGGTAGAAAGAAAAGGGCTTAATCAAACATAAAAACAATAAAAAATAAAAAAAATTAAATTAAATTGTAACCTCTTTCTTAGCCTTCCTTTTTCTCAAAAATGTCATTTTAGCATGTGTAGCTTTTTTTTTTTCCCTCTAATTGTGGTTCAAGCTGCTTTTGGCTCCACTCAGAATTTATTTCACTAATTAGTAACCTCAGCAAGTGAAAAAGAAAAAATATAGCAGGAAAAAACATCGATTCACTCAGTTATTTCAATTTGATTAATGATTAATTTAATTTATAATTCGGTATGAACCCTTCATATATATTAAAATGATGTAATTTTATCAAATTAAGCTCAGTTATTTTGATTCAGTTAGTTCAATTAGCTATCTCTATTTGGATCCCCACACACATATATACGTATATCAAAATTATGGATCAATTCGATTTCGTTGATTTTTTCAGCCAAAAAAAAAAAAGAACCGAACAAATCAGCATTAGAAAATGAAACTCAAACGTATGGAACCAAACATAACAAATTTCTAGTTTGGTTTTTGCAGGCCTCTAATATTTGTATGTAAAAGAAATATAGAGGAATCAAGAAAAGGGACTCTATACAGCTGTGAGAATCCTCATCTGATTGTGTTCATAATTGCCAAAATTGCATCAGAAAGGAAAAGCAGAAAACACAACACAAAACTACATTCAGTACTTGATCTTGATAATATTCAACTTTAAAAAAGCTTTGAATAAATAATTACAAAACTGAATTGATATATATATATATAAGAAATATGTCTTACTAAATTATGAAGCACAAGTACTAGCAAAACATGAAACATGCTTTGTCTGCAAGATATATATATATATAGCTTCTCCTTTAATCACATGTAGACCCCATAATCATAAAATTAAATTAATGCTTAGTCAATATCCAAGATAGATAGATAGATAGATAGATAGATAGATAGATAGATATATATATATATATATATATATATATATATCATATTCAACTGTTAAATTTAAACATTTTTACCAGCATCTATTGCTCCAGATGGATGATAATCTAAATTCCTTCAAGTAGGTCTTGAGTTTGAATCCAGACACGAGAATTATTTTTGAATTTGGTGTTATTTGTTAACTTATTTTGAAATATAGAGCTACACTAAAAATAATTAGAAAACTGGAGTGTCAAAAACCGACACAAGTGTGTGCTGGTTTCTGTCAGACCTAACGTAAATAAATAAATAAATAAATAAAGTTTTTTTATATAATTATAATTCAAGATTATCCTAAAATTTTCGAATTTGACATAAGCTCAAGTTTTTCATAGGAAAAGAAAAAACATCTTTGAATCCCTAAATTTTTATTTATTTAGTTATTAAATAACTTTTTTATTCTATAGTATCATTAAATAATTACTTTAATATACATTACATCTAAACATAGACGTAATAAAATAAAAAATAAAAAAGATAATTTGGGAACTCAATGTACAATGAAATAACACTATTAAAGTTGTTAAAATTAAATTTAATATAGGATAAAATAAAGATTAAAGACAATGAAACACAATAAACATTGAGAAAACATATAAAAATAATTGAATTCAAGGACCTAGATTTAAAAAAAAAACATTATATACATAAATTAGCTAGTAATATACTTATCTCGTATATATTATAAACTAAAGGTTTTATATTTCCTATATATATATATAATATTATAAAATATTTTTTTTGTCAAATTATTTATAGTTAAAACAGTGAAAAATTATATTAAATTTAAATTCCATTTCTTTAAAAAAATGTACTATATATATATATATATATATATATATAAAGAGAGAGAGATTGAGGGTGGACATGTGGGACCATGTGGGTCCCCAGTAATATCCACTAGTCAATTGAATAGAAAGGATCGCTTTAATTAGCATGATCTTGATTTCATGATGAATCCTCCTTAATCTCCTGCAAGTATGCTTTGCTATTCTTAATTTTAATCCATTCAACTGCACCAACTCCTACAATTAATTAACTTATTCCCATTTTCAATAAAAATGAAAATAAAATAAACTTATTCCCACTAGGTATAGGCATGTGATAACAACCAAAAAGTTCCTAAACATTCTTAAATTAGTATTTACTATTTTAATCTTAAAGGCTCAAAGACTCCAATGGTTTCCACATTAACCATTCTTTTATAAACATGCAACCTAACAATACATTGTTAAAGTTATATATATATATATATATATGCAAGTGAAATTTAAATTTAAGGCCTCACAACTTACAAATAATATCGATAATTATCCGATCAGTTCAGTCCTAAAAATAAAGAATAATGGTGGAATAGACTCTAACAATCAAGTAATATAATCAAAAAGGAATTATTTGAGGTTATAATTTAAAGTTTGGAAACCATACTTGAAAAGGCTAAAGGGGCTTATATAGTCTGTGAATCAACTAGTCATTAATATTGATTAATGATTTATTATGTATTAGTAACGTCTGTCAGTTACAAATGATTCACCTATAACTATAACGTTTAATCATAAGTTGCAACACGATTCCGAACTTGTGAATATTCGACTTTAATAATCTGATTATCAAATACTGATAATATTAATTTAAAACTTATTAGTTTATGCTTTTAAAATGAAGACATAATCATGTTTTAAAGATACCCCAGTTGCCAAATGTGCATAAATGATTATACATTTTATTTTCGCATATCAAATTAAGCTCACTAATATCGATAGTTAGAGAATGAAGTCCTCTCAAGAACATTACAAGAAGCAAAAGCTTCAACAAAGAGGATGCAAAGCCTTATGCTGCAGTTTTAGTAGGGTAAGTGTTTCTTCTTCCTCCGAAGAAGCCGAGAGCTCGGTTTTGGATCGCTACCATTCCATCTCAAGTCTAGCACACGCAATGGTCCAAGAGAGATTAGATCAAATGATAAAAGAAGAAGGGAAACGTAGAGAGAAAAGAAGAGCAACAAACGAAGAACGAATCAAATTTGTAGTAATGGTGGCAATGGAGAAAAGCTCTAATGATCCAAGACAAGATTTTAGAGATTCAATGGTGGAGATGATCATGGCTAACAGATTGCAAGAACCCAAAGATCTTCGTAGCCTTTTGAATTATTATATGTCTATGAATTCTCAAGATTATCATGGACTAATTCTTGAGGTTTTTCATGAGGTTTGCTCTAATCTGTTTTTGTGTTCTAATTGCCATTAATTTATTCCAAATTACTGTGAAGCTTTATATAATATATAGCATGCATGTTTTATTGGAGCTTTTATATATATATATATATATAGTAGGAGAGTAAAATTAACGTTTAATGCTTTCTTATATTATTAATTTACATATATGATTGATTTTTCAATTATAATTTAAATTGCTCAAAAGCAATTTTCTTTTTCACGGACAAAATTCTTGATTTTTGTTATTAAATTGCTATGGTTCCTAATATATTTATCCACTTACTCACATTATTCAGCTAGTAGTAATAATTATTCCTTTTTTTTCTTTCAAAAAATAATTATTCTTTTTTTTTCCCGATAAAATTGTAACCATTTAACTTGTAATTATATTGAGTTAAAGAATTACATATAATTCAAGCAGTTAAAAGTTTCACTACTTTTTTTAATTGATCATTTATCAAATATCGCTATTCTCCATCATCAAATTTGGAATTAATAAAAAAATTACAAAAATTTAAAAAGAAAAAGATTAAAAACTGTAAGTTCAGATATATTGATCTTTAAAATCTATTATATAGACTGAATAGGATAATAATTAAAGAAGTGGAAAGGGGAAAAGCAATGATAATTTTGCTTATTTAACAGCCATGTTTTCATGATTAATACAAGTTAAAAGCTATGGAGTATAATATTTAGGGTGTGTTTGGTTGACAAGGAACAGTCCAGTTGCCCTAATCATGAATTAGGCTAACACCCTATATGTCCCCCAACATTAACTGCCCTACAAAGTACAAAGTTGTTTTTTTTTATTTTTTTTAGGAATCTTTTTAAAGTGATTAGAAAATACTAAACCTGGCAATCGAATCAGGTGGGTGGATTCGGATTGTTTCGGATCAGCTCTTTTTAATTTCAAACCGATCGAATATAAGATCATAATTAGAACTAAAAAATCTAACCGAAAGCCGAACCATATTTTACTACACTATACCACATCATAACCAATTTCATCCAAACAAAACCTTTAACTCAGGCAGAGCTCAAACTTCTGTCTAAATTGCTACCAGCATAAGCTCAGGCGGAGCCCAAACTTCTGTCTACATGCTACCAGCATTTGAGAGTTAATCGCAACTTATAGACATTTTGCTACGAATGACCAGCCGTTTTCATCACTTTAATGGCCTGACATTTAATAGAACACTATATAAAGACCCTCGTAAATACCAAATGAGCTCTCTCAGCTCATACATATCCTCATAAATTTGCATACACAATCATCTCTTCTTTGTTTTTACGCTACAAACACTACTAAGCTCATACAGTCATCTCTTCTATATTTTCACTACAACACTATTAACTTGACCGGCAGAATTTTGTCCGACGACAGTTTTTCTAGCCGTCTTCAGTACAGAAAGAAAAATAAATTGTTTGTATTTGATTCTCATATAATATGTTTGAGTTTTTAATGATTATCCATGTGGAACAAGAAAATAATTCATATAGGAATATACAAACTGCAGAAAAATAACAAATGCTGATTATATTGCAAAAAAACGTAACATTTGTACAAAGTGAAATTCTTATGGTTATAAAGCACAACAAAACTGCAGCTGAAACTTCTTCAGCCACAATGCTTTTGGGTATTCACCTTGAATTAGTGTTAGTAATTATTGTAACCCCTATTTCTCTTCAGCTTTGTTCCTTTTCCCACATCATTTACATGGTCAGACCTATATTCCTTACAATTACAATACCTACACATGTACAACTTAAACCAACCCGAGAACCCTCTCTAATGATTCAAACCTGAAGGAGCCTTCAAAGTTGATATCCCTTGACATGATCAGCTTTCAAGTATAGCTGCTTCCATCCAAATTCGTTTCATGATTGCACCAGTCCAGTGACATACTACAGGCCATTCCGGAAGCTGAAAACCGCATCCTGCCAACCTCCCAAAACAACAAACTTCAAATCAGGTCCAAATAGCTCAAACATTAACATATCTAATCAAAACACAAAGCATGCAGCTAAAAATTAGTTCCATATTTTTTGTGGCATGGTAGTAAATGTGATTCAGTTGCGATTCTGTTCAAGCAAAAGATGAAAAGGCCCACGTAGTCATTCAACTCCTATTAAATCCTCCTGCTTTTCTAACTGAAAGGTTAAGGCAACAGACCACTCTAGTTGTTCATATTATAGCACGAAAAGCCATATAGGAAAAATAAATGTCTCCTTGTAAAATGCAAACTGAACATGAGCAAAAAGCTCATCCTTCAAGACTGCATATGAGCCCTCACCTATGTCATTATCACATTCAGCGTGCTTTTATTAATAAGCAATCCAAAATAAAATTTGCAAACATATTCTATAAAGTTGACAAGACATGTATTCTTTTTCCTTCTATTCTGGCAGAAGCTCAAACTTATTCCTTCAGAAAGAAGACTTTAAGAACCTCAATGGTGCAAAATTAATATTTGGCTTAATACATATGCAGCCCCCTATACATGTTTCCTTTATATAATAGCAAGGGAAAGCAAATTACATGGCCAATTTGAATAGACCAAAAAGAAGGGGGAAAGAGATGAGTATATACACATTTATGGGAAACCTTCAGGTCAAAATTAAATAGAATCATAAGAAGGGAGATTGATTGAATTACAAAAATGTAAAAACTTGGGACTGAATTACCTAGCCAATCTGCACAGTGATATTTGGCTCGACAAAAACCTGCCTGTAGATGGTGCATGATCTATGAACAACACAAGCATCTTGATATCCTGCAGAAGTGCTCTCAGCCCAAAGGACAAGGAAAAAAAGGAGTCATTACTGCATACTACAAAGCTTCCAGGGTAACTGATGCCTTTGTGAAAACAGAAAGAACAAACGGTGCTTCTTCTCCTGGGTGTATGGTCGTGGGCACAATTGTGTAACCTTTTGGATCAGGATCCAGAACCATTTCACATGAAATCTCTCGAGAATTTACATAGTCTGTCCCACCAACTGATTCGTGTAGGTAAATATTGTAAGAAGCACGGCGACCACAAGTTTTAAGTATCCTCATCCCAATGTAGAACATCAATGAATCATGACTAGATTGATAATTTCGGAAACCAGCTGTCGTTCTTGAGAAACTCACCCCCTAAACAAGGAATATCCATTAATATAAACACACATATATCCACATATGTGATAGAAAAAGGAGAACTACAACAGCAAAAAAATTTCCGAAGGTTCGCTACTCAAGTATACCTGAGTTAGGGTAATGAAGACATGAATCGGTAATGATGCATCTGGACCAGTGGCCCTCAATCGAAACTGTGGATTTTGATTCCAAGAAGCATAATCCTGGCATCCACCAGCACTGTAGCCTCGCCACTGGCCATGGACAGAATACCGCATCTCTGGGGGATAGACACGACATACATATATTGATCGAAAGTGGATTTGAAAATCTTGCCAAGACATCCAGAAGATGCCGTCCTTTGACTGTTGAATGGAAAAAGAGGAGACACGTTAAAGAAATCTCACCAAGAAAGAACAAGAGAGGTAGAAATTATCATCCAGAGCCAGAGTACCTGTGGAACATGCTTCAACTTATGCTTCATTCTATCCGACCATTCAGGTGATGAATCAGACCAAGGACCATTCCACTCCACTTCATTAGCCCATGGATTGCGAATCTGAACAAGCTTATGTCCATCCACATCTCTAACCTGCACCATAATTTCAAAAGCATCAAAGATTATCAGGTTTCGTCGGGTAGTAGATGACTATATAGTCAAGAATTTGAAGTGGCAATCCTACTTGCAGCAAAGAGTAAGCATGGCCTTGCACAATCCCACTGGAAGAAATGTGAACATCAGAACAGATGGACTCCCAGCGCCAAGTAGAAAGCCCTCTTGTTTAAAGCGTAACAATTGAGACCACAGTCTACCACTGGCAAGATCAATCTGGGCTTGGGGCACTTCTCATATCTATCTCCTCACCAGCACCTCCAGTAAGGTCCACAAGAGCATCCTGGACAAGCCCACCTTCTAATGCCTCATAAGAACCGTGCAATTTGGCATATGCTTTCTCCAGTATAGACACCCAGAGTTCATTATTTTCCCTGCTTGTAGCAAATGCAGGTTTACCTGCTGATTCACATGGAATCCAATCATCAATCACAACTGGAACCCACTCACCCTGCAAAGAGACAACAGGGCATTTAATAGAATCATTAATATTTTTAATGTTTTTGGCAGATTTTAGAATTTGGCTTAATTTCTAATGTTTAAGTATGCAAACTCACCACAATTATAATATGAGATAGGATGAATGTCTATCCATTTTTTTACTTATCCAATCAGATCTAAAAATCACCTAACACATAATGGGACAACTGATTTCTCTTATTACATGCACCAAACAGAATACTGGAAAACTATTATCATTATCACTCTTTATCTTGCCTTGTGCTATCCTGCACCATCTTGGGTTCACTAAAAAATCTCACCAGAGTATGGAAGACTCTATTTAAAAAGATAAAAGTTTACAATATCATGTTATTAAGATTTGAATACTTAACGAATCTGGGTTACATATAAATCTGCAGTCAAACAATTTTTCTCATTAAACACTACATAAAATCAAAGCACAGTAAAGATACATGGTAATGCCCCATATAATATTCATGAAAAGTGTTGATAATTAATTTAAACCAACTCCTGAGAACACAACCATAAAACAGATAGCAGATGATACGAGATCTTGGAGGGATCAAATAAAATTCTATTAGCATGCCCTACACTGGTCAACCAAAGGCAAAATTGGCCAAAAGTTGACATAATTATCAAAGATGTCAAATCTGAAGCCTGTCAACAACATAAAACGCTGAGAGACTTTGTGCAGAGAATTACCTGAATGCAGAAGCGCACAGTATAGATTCCTTCTTCGTTGTATTCTGGAGTAATAATCACTTCTGATATCCGTGATACCTCCGTCAAGACAGCAACGGCACTCAAAAACCAACAATCACCTAAACGACCCTATACCACATGGAAATAAAACCACCTATTAGGAAACTTGAGCTATTACATTGAATTAGTGCAAGGGTATTAATGAGAAAGATGCATGAGAATAATGATTAAATTACTCGCACTTCAACTAACCAAAAGTAATCCTACCTGACAAACGTCAGAGCGGATTGGCAGACCCAGAAAATAAGCATGGGTAGGAATCTAGATGGTTTTCCTTAACTATCTCACCAGGCCTCATCCTTGAGAGACAACCTAGGTTAGAAATTCAAGAAAAAGTTAGGAAAATCAAGAACTCACAGCAAGCTTGAAGCAATTTTCAGGAAACCCACCTGCAACTTCGAAGGGGGATTTTCTGGATCCAAATATAATGATTGGTCATTTGGAGGAAACTCCTGGTCTGTGAAACATTTTTCTCCTCTAACAATCAGGGCTTCTTTCACAGCCAATTCAACTGAAAGCATTCTTTGATTGATCTCATCTTGTGTTTCTACCCTAGGTTTTCTGAACCTCCTGGCAAAAGAATCAACATCTACCACAACTTCACGATCTGACCTCCCTTTTCCTTCCACTAGAATATTGACCATCCAATCAACATCATCCCTATCATATAAATCAACATCTGCAGGATCACTATCCCACTCATCAACCTAAGAGAAACACAAGAAGAAACAATCAGTGAGCAAGTTCAACAGCATTTATAAATGAACTATGTATTAAATAACTCTCAGCACATACTCTAGGGGTGAATCTGCCCATTGCCAATTATCTTCAGGAAAGTCAAATCAGACCAAGCTCTGATGAGCCAATTGCATTGTGAAGAGATGAAACCTCATCTTCAGTTAAGCACCTTCCCCATAAAATCACATCCATTATATGCATTTTGGACTCGGCTCCCTCACTATCTGACCTTCCAAATGCATCAACATCTATAGGTGGGCCTAAAACCAACCCAAGCTTCTGTCCCTTGTTCCCAAATGCTACTGCCCAGAGACAATGGTAGCCCACTTTGGAAGCCATCAAAGCTGCCATCCAAATAGCAAGTCGCCTCACCTAAATCAGCATCAACTGTCATTGTCACAATATGCCACCTGTGAAACAATTGTAAACCCCAATTAGCCACTTTCTGGAGAATTAAGAAAGAAAAATACATTGGTGAAAAAGGAAAAAGGAACATTTTTCAAATATGAAAATACTGCAGTAGTAACCACACAAGAAAGCAGTATAACACAAAGAAAAAAAACAGAAGGACTATGATCAGAAAATGGCCAACAGAAAACAAAATAAAATAGAACTCTGAATACCTTTCCATCTGCAATACTTGTTGCACTGATACTCCACTCCTTTGCAACAGTTGTCTGTCTATCACCTTTAGTAATTAATCGAAGTCCAACTTGTCCAGCCTCAATACCTTGCTCAGCACCAGCCACCAGTATTTCCCAGCAAACCTTTTTCTGAAATTCAGTGGCCCAAAAGACACACTGGACCAGACTCAGGTTGGATCACCACTGCAATTGAAAAGCTGACCTTACGAGTTTGGGCATATGCTGGGATCTATCTCACCACAGTGCCTGCCGCTTGTAGTTGGTTCATCATCGAGGATACATATTGCACGCCTCAATTCCAGTCTGCCAACAATGTTAGGTTTTAGTACAGTACAATAAAATATGCTTTGTTTATGCCCAACTTCACTTCACTATATAACAGATGTGGAACAAAACATGTCAAAAATGAGTCCCTCTAACATTTTCTATTTATTTTTGATATGCCAATAAAACTGACTGGTTGGAAGCCCAAGGTAAAAAAAATTCTCATAATGTCTACATAAAGATAACTACAAAAGCTAGTTGATGCCTAGTAACAGGGATCAGTGAAAGTAATGCGAATGTTCAATCAGAACAGAAGCTTGATTATCTAGTCTGGGATTACTAAGCTTGAGAGTTTCGTATGTAATTTTACTCAACATACTGAAAATTTGATACTGAGTTAAATCTACTAAATAGCTGTCACTTCATGATTGACAGATTGATTTCAGTAGTTCAACACTAGGAATATAGCGGCTTGCTCAACAACTAGGAGGTTTCCAGCAAAAAATTTAAGCTTCTAGCTGAACTTAGTGAAATATCAGTTCTTCATGTGTGATGAGGTGCAATACCACTTGTCTGTTTGATGCACCCGCAGCTGTGATTGCTAAAAATGTCCACTAGTAGTTCCCAGGAAAAGAACTGTGCATATGTTAGATTATCCAAACAATTCTTACTTGTTTCATTTTTCTCCTTAAATACCAAGCCCATCTCTGAAAGCACCCTCAAAGGTCAACTATTATTCAGCAAACACAAGCCCAACAGTTAATTTATTAACTAATCATCAAGCTACTACATCAATTCTCCCAGATCATTTTTACTAACAGATGCATCAATTCTCCCCAATCATTTTTACTGAGAGCTTTCACTATTCATCAAGTTATTACATCAATTCTTCCATTTATTAAGAGCTTTAACTAGTCACTTACTGGGTAATGTAATTGCCAGTAACTCCTAGGTTTTTTGGGTACCATACTTCAAATCCAAATGTCTCTTCTTAAACTAATCATGCAGAGGCAGATGGTCAAGACATTGCACTGGCCCCTAACATCTACTCAAACTCAAAGGCACACCATCCACAAATAAAAACATATTCCGGTATATTATTTTTTATAGTAACAAAAGGAATACAAAAAAAAAAAAAAAAAACGAAGATACCAGACAAAGATATCAGTCACTTCAATTCTGCAAAAACAATTGTTAAATTGACCATAACCTGAAGTGCTCGACGAGCTAATTGAGCAGTGCGTATGCGACGTGCAATGCTTGAAACCCTCTCCCGCGCAAATGAATCACTCAAAACAGAATCACCTCCTACTGCACGCACTGCAGCTGCCATAGCTGCTGCCTCCCTGCTGCCAGCATTAGGTATTGAGGAAATCAGAGAAGCTTCAATCTCCTTCCATTTAACGTTCTTCCTTCTCTAAAAGAGCCTTCCTTCTTTCTTTTCCTCTGCCCTCCTCTTCACGTCTCTGCGTTAAGATTTCTTCTTCCATCTCTTTCTCTCTCAGATAGCTACAAAGTATGACAAGGAATATTTAGAAACAGAGAGAATACAATTCCTCGATATTGAAGAATAAAAAATCAAAAATATGTGAGGAAGTTGTCACCTCTCTTGAATAATTTCAAATTGCCGACGGTCCTCTGGCATCCATTTCTTAATTTTCTTTGCACTTAGATCTGAAAATCCTATGCTATCAAGAAAAAGCCTCAAGCGCACCTCATCCTAGAGCATGAAAAGTAAAACCACATGATTATCATAAACAAAAAGCAAATATAGCAAGCACGTTGAGAACTAGATCACTCAGGTACCTGCACTCTTTCTGCTTTAGCAGTCAAACCAAGAAGCAATAATAAATAACCACCGAACCGATCCCACATGTACACCCATTCGGTATCAATTGCCTCGTCCAAAGCTAAAATTCGTGCATGCGCACACATTTCCCTTCTATGATCTAAGTCAGTGGCTGATTCACAGCAAAATGCTCTGCATCGCATGCTGCAAAGAAATGATCCTATAACTAGTTCTTCATTTCTCAGACGATCCCTTAATTTCAAGACATCATCTCTAGGAAGTACAAGGTTTCCTGCCTTATCCCGAGTTGCAGTAGGGTCTCCAACTAAAAGAGCTGTTGAACTAGCAGATCTCTGGGGAGCTGAATAAGTTCCAGATAACGCATTTCTTGTCTGCAAGATGCACACAGTAACATGCACATTATATAACAATCTCTCAAAAATTCTCAATAAAAGAAAATTATAAAGAAAGAAGAAGAAAATTTCCAAGCTCTAAGAAAATTGAATTTCAAAATTATTTAAAACAAGACAAAAAATGGGAGGAGGAAGCATATTTCTGTGCTGATAAGGACAATTTGAAGTGCAGACAAGGATATGGGTGTAGATTTAATTTATCTTCTATATACTCAACACTGTTGGCAATCATGTTTATAGTGAAACACAGTACAAAACCCTCATAAAGCTTCAGTTGATTCCATATCAGCTTTTAAAATGAATCCATGAACCTAAAAGAAGGTTAGAGTAAGGTCATTTTCAGTGAATTGCAGGTAATTGTATATATATTATCTATGGCTACCAATGTTGAACATCCTATTACATCCTGTTTTGCTTTACATTCTCCGCGACAAGCTCATTCACTGTCAGCAACTAACCCCTTAAGAAATCTCCATGAACAAAGCAAGTCAATTAACACGTGATTAAAAAAAAAAGACAAAAAGAAAGAAAAATATATAAACACTCGTCCCTTGTCTGAACCCATCAAAGTCAGATAGAGACTAAGCTACAACCTTTGTAGGAAGAACTAAATAAAGATATGGAAATGAAGCATGACTCAATGACCAATGCAATGCTTACCACCTTCTAAATTACTTAGCAACATCACTAATGATGCCCATCTCATACAAGAACTATAAAATGTGAATATTTAAATTTCTAATTAGATTGAATGCCAAGCTAAGTAACATACTTGAAAATCTCTAATATGCAGGTATATGACTCAAAACCTATAATTTTCTGTTATTGCGTTAAAAAGAGTAAATATGCGGTATGGTAGCAAGCTACCATTTAATTAAACCTAGAACTTTAGTGAAATCTGCTAAGAGCTAAAAATATTTATTCACATAACATGGTTCTATGAGCTAACAAACAAATATGATCTAAAGTTAACCCTTGTTCTGGATGCATTTGTTGGTAGACTTATGGGAGGCATGGCGTGTGTGGCAATTAGCAAGCAGTTAGCTTAAATGGGAATTTAATAAAACATGGAAAAGGATCCCTAGAAATTAGTTACTTTATTTCTAAAAGGGCTAAGTTTCCTATTCTCATAATTTCGTAGTTTTAACATAGTACACCTCTATTCAAGAGAGGTAGTTGTCTCATTAAATAAATAAGCATAATTTATTCCTAATCCATGAAATCTGGAGTTCTTTCTAACACTGTCCATAGGTATTAACTTGCTTTGACAAGTTGAACCACTCTTACAAAATAGGATGCTCAAGAAACAAGAACAATGGTACAGATCCTTCATTCAAGCATGACTTCACTGTAAACCATCTGCGACTCACTCCTTGTCCAGGAAATCTAACATCATATTCAGTCACAACATATTTGGATTAACTATATAGGACCTTTTTGTCCATGCTATTAATCTTGAGGTGCAATATCTAATTTCGGGAGATCACTGTTTATTTTTCCCTTTTAATCTCAACAAAAAGTCCATTTGCCACCAGAAAAGCATCCAAAGCTCTGTTCCTTCAAGACTTGGTTAGACGAAGCAACACATAACATAATAGTGTTGTGGTCGTACTGAATAAGCAAGTAAAGCGACAATATAAGAAACAGATGCACAAACAATAATTTAAAATGAAAGGATATTGAATCATTCTTCACTAAGAGGAAAAAAGAAAAAAAAGAAAAAAAAGTGAATTTTATGATGCCAAAAATTCCAACATGCTACATTTTGATGATTAAAACAGGAAAATAGGAGAGCAATACAAACAAAAGATTTGAAGCAAATCAATCATACCTTAGTGGCAGATCGTGCAATTGCTTGAACAATAGTGTCCTTACTGAGAAAATGAACCGCATCTTCCATCATCTGAGATTAAAGTAGACGTTATCAACTTAAAGAGATGCCAATTGATTGAAAGCACATGTGAGGCAAGTTCATATGAACCACTCAATAACCACTAGAAAAAGCTCGTTTCACAGAAAATATGGTCAAGCATCATAAGGATCACAGAATTAGAAAAGATAAGTGCACAAACCTCAAGAGTCAGACATGGACGAGAAACAGCAAATCCAAAGGCTACTACAAGAGTAATTGCAGACACAGCAGCACCAGCAAATGGCGGATAAATTTTCAGACTAGCAACAACGCCCCAGCCTTCAGTTGCCAAGGCAATTCCATAAAGCATAATAAATGCAACACTGTTCAAGTTTACATTAGATGAGAATGTAGGCTGCTGCTCTTTTGCAATTAAATAAGACATTGACATCAAATGCAAAAACAAAAGAAAAAAGTAGAAACTTATAAAGAAATCAGAGGAAAAGGAAACAGAATGGAGGAACGAACCTGACATTCTCGCCACAATCCGCATGAGCATCGTATACATATACAGGCAGTACCCGAGGTGAATACACTACAATGGGTGGTGAAAGGAGGACCTACAAGGAGATGCAAACATATGGGAACCAAGAAAAGGTCCATTTATAACACCAAATTGAGGGCAGACAAATAAAATTTAAAAAAACAAAAAAAAGAAAGAAACTTGAATCGAGCAAAATGGAGCGTAACTTACAGTCAGTGCTCGTCCAGCAAGAAGAAATAGAAACGAAAAATAACCAACAGAAGCTCCAACAAAAGGTTTTCCTGAAAAAGAAAGTTGCAAGCATAATGTCATCAAGTGAAAGTGTTGTAGCCCAGAGCAGTAAAGGAAATATAAGATTCACATCCCAAGTAAGTATTCAGCTCGGTGAAGAATCTGCCTTCACCTTGAAACCATCCAACAAGAAATGCTGCCAAACCCAAAAGAAAGGCGAGGAAACAAACAAAGAGCATCTGGGTCCTGGTCAAATAGAAATTGTTTGAAGCCCAGTGGTGGATAACACCAATCGCTAGCACAATGAGGAGGAGAACTAAAAGAAATGATACCCCAATCTTTGGAATTGTGGAAAAGTCATCTAAAAAGATTAATAAGCTGAAAGATGAGATAATTTCAACAACAGAAGATAAACCTCACTTACAGCCCATGGTTTAATTACAACGATAACAGCTGATATTGCCCCAAGCAGAAGAAGAAGACCAATACCAACAAATACATATACACCTCGAGAGAGTTTCCAATCATCATCCTTCCTGCAAACAATTTCAGTAGCAGATCAAGAGATAGACATGCATCCACCACATGCAGTAGCAATTTAAATCTATGCCATATCTGAGTACAAACAGGAGATAAGACTTTTAGTAGATAAACTAGACATTATATTTAAAATCTACTGAATCCTTCAGTGCGTTGACTAATAATATTAATTGCAATTTAGACACATATATCTTTTGTACACTCCGCTTATCTTTAGGTTCATTGATGACAAAATTTATCTATTTAGATTTTAAGCATCAGTAATTATTTTAAAATAAATTTGAATTTTTAAATTTATTTATTTTACAAAGCATAATACTTATACACCGTTAAATTTCAGGGTAAAGGTACTAGATTTTATATTATTTACATAAAGTTGAAAATGTCATTGTGTTTTATAAGTATTGCATCATTCCTCCAATACGTAAAAGTAATTTAGGGATATGAATTTTAAGATGAACTTAAAAGGGCACTGAAATCATTGGATTGACAAATTTGAACATCCTAAAGTAAAGTAATCAATCATTCTATCTGAATAAATAGCATTCTAATTGAGATGAAGTGATTCACTTGACTTAGCAAAGTATAACACTAATCTCATAAATTTGAAGAATTAAATTAAATATTTCCTTTATCAGTATCACCGAGGCAAAGATATCTTCCAATTAAATTTTGCTTATAAAATAATAGCAATCCAATTAAATGTAGAAAATCAATCATGATGATGAAATAGATTTGAAGTATTATCTATTTGGTAACTAAAAGGTATTTCTTGATATCATTCAACTATGAAGTAAGATTGCAATACTTGCTAGAACAAAATTCTCAAAATGATTACATTTTGATGACCAAAATTTTTAGAGTTATAATTTGATATACAAATCAAAATTACCACTTGATACTTGAATGAGGATTAAATGCAGATTTCTTAATCACAACACAGAACAAACATCAGTAACCATATTAATCACTAAGAATCAATAAATATGATTAATCTCATGATTTCAAAATATTAAATACATAATAAAATCATATAGACAACTCATGATTTAACAAATTCTTTAATGACAGTTTAACTAAGAGTAAATAAATTCAAGACTTTTTTATTACAAGAATTCCATAACGTAATCATATTTCTCCTTAATAACTAATACAATTGGGAAACAATATATGATTTTTAATCATCTTTTATTAAATTTTATCAGTTAGGTTATAAAAGAACATTGAAACATGTCTTAATCTGAATTGACTTGTATTGAAAACTTAACGTGTCCCAAAAAGAACAAAGTATAGTATATGTTTTATTAACAATGAAAGCTAAATTCTTGACCAACAGTAAATGTAGTAAATATGAAAGAGAATTGTTTATCAGATACAAGAATAGAATAATTAGTCCATGATGTAAATATTTAAGAAAAAAAATCTTAACAAATTTCTTATAAACAATTAAACCAAAATTTTATAGAGTGCAATCAATAAATGGTTAATGATACAATTGAAATTTTCAAAGGAATGACTTCCATTATCAATGTAGTAAAATAAACTGAAAAATGTACTAATGTAAAAAAGAATATTGAATTGTTAATCCCCAATTTTCAATTATCAAAATGAATAATTTTATCTTAATTTTTTAAAATTTAACCATACCATTACAAATTTTGGGTATTCATAGTATGAGTTGTAAAAAAGATTCTGACAAAAATGACAAGTTTATTTTCACATAATATTTGTCAAAAACATATTAAAAAGGATATTATTTGTGCCCTCAAAAACAATGTTTTTAGTCCACATATATAAGGCCTAGTACCTCAAATGTACCAAAATACTGAACGATATCTGCAGTCCACATATATAAGCACTAGTATCTAAAACGTATCAAAATACTGACTTCTAAATTAAGAAGGTGAAATTCAATTGCTGAAGTAATACTGCAAGCTTACCATTTAAGTAATCCACAGCAAAGTGATAACAATGCTGGAATGCACACAAGAGGAAGCAAGGCAGCTAAAAAATCACCCTTTGTTGGAACTTGGTCATCTCTAGATTTGACTACTTCCAAATAGGATGCACCGCAAAATGCCACAAGAATAACTATCAAAATAGCAAGAGCAAAAATTATGAACTTACATGCTTATCCAGTTAACTTATTGATAAAATGTTACCTTAATTACAAATATTAAATTCCCAAAGTTTAATCACAAGTGATACCTGCAAATATCCCAACACATACAGCAGAAGACAGGGAAAACCGATATGTTGCGAACCATGAAACAATTGGCAGCACACCAGTAACTACTAATGCGATTGCAGCTGCCATTGCCCAGCCAAGGTACAGTGATGATGCATAAGGAGAGCTAAAACTTCTTGGATCACTAGCCAATACCTTGTATTCCAAATCATCTAAAGGCTTCGCAGATACTATTGCACCCAGAGCTAATACAGATCCAATAAATACTATGACACAAATTATAAGAACAATGCCCTGACAGGTAGACAGATATAACTAAATCAAACAAATGAACATAGAGATAAAAACCAAAAAATTACAAAGCTAAGAGTAAAAAGTGTAAAAGATACAGCATCATTTAAAAAGTGTAAAATCTCCAGCATCAGTGTAGACTTCTAACTTGACAGATCTTATAAGTTCTTCAAGCATAAAATAAATAAAAATATGGAAGTTTGCTAAAGGCAACATGAGAACAAAAGCAACATACCTCCTTTGTCCCAGAAGGACGGTGATTTACTGCAGGACTGGGAGATTGCACTTGTGGAACCCAAAACTGGTACCCATTATGAATCCAAATAGGAATTGCTACAGATAGACATGCCACCATGAGCGGGACCGTCAGAGACAATCCCAAGAGTACTGATGATTTGCTGCAAACCAAAAGGAAAAGTACATAAATTAATGAATGAGGGAACATAGTGCTAGTCCACGAAATTAGCTCAATAAGGGAGTCCCTCAAATTGAAAGGACATGAAAGAATAGAGAAAAGGTAAAATACTAGACCAAATTATAATAGAAATTTAAAATTTTGAACCCACAAAAACATACAACAAAAATGAATCAATATTTTTCAACATTACAATTTTAAAACTATTCTGTTGTACCTATATTAGACATGTTGACACTGGTCAACCATAAGACATTTAAAAGCTCATCTAAGGCAAAAGAGAACTTTACAAGTGATGCACAATAATGGCAAACTGGAGCACAATAATCACATACAACATCAAAAGTATGCATGGTAAGGTGAACTTCTCAACTTAACCTGTAACAATGAGTATCATTGACGCAGCACATGCACATATGATATGACAGAACTCCAAAGGAAAAGTCTAAAATGATAAAATTCACTGAAAAAATAATTTGTACCATACCTCAAGAAGGAAAGCAATAATCCAACACTTGTGCTGAGCAACCAGGCGATGAAACCATACTGGAAAGCAAACAAAAGTTGCAAAGACAGATAAATAACCATCAATTCTATTAGAAATCTTATCAATTTGCTGAGAACTTTTTTTTTTTAAGTGATGACAATTGACGTGAGAAGAAAAATGAGTACAAAAAGTATATTAAGACAGCCACAAACAAAAGGAGCGATGAGATAGGGCATGCAAACACTCCTAGCAAAAGAATTTCAAGAAGCTGGAAATATTCCAAAAAGACAAGAAAATAGCCACTTTGTTATACTACTTGCCAGATAATCTCCACATTCTAAAGGCTCTTAACTTCCAGTCCCAAGTTTAGGATATTTCTAATTGACACAGCACAGTGGTTTGCAAGAAATATGTATCTCTGAAAGGGGTCCCACAGCCACATATCCAGTAGAGTGCAGCCAATAATGAAGATAGGATGAATACTAAGAGATTTCTGCAGCATCCTAGACCAAGCAATGTCCAGAACACCCATGTTGTTGCGATGGTCAATGAAGTGATGGACATATGAGTTGGAAGTCCGCCACTATATGTTTCACAGGTTACCTCTGTTTGTATAATGAAGGGAACTAGATAACAGAGGGCATAAGGTACATAATCATCTTTTTTCAAACATGTTTTGACAGTTGATAAAGTTCTCTACTTGTCAATCAATTGCTGAATTATATTTTTGTCCATAAGTTTGTAACCTTGCAAACAAATCAAATGTCCCTGCATATGTGAATTTTCTCTTGCAGCATACCAACAAACGCAAATGCAAAATGGAAGATATTATAATACAGAAAGTCAAAAAAAAACTCTCTGTAGCTACATCCAAGTCTATGTTGGTGCCGCACCACCAAATGCATTAATGCAAAAGAAAAAAAAAATTATAAGAGCATCCAAGCCCAAATAATAAAGTTAGAAGTTTATTTAATTCAGTTGTCCTTATTCCATTTGGTTATAGCTTTGCTTAGTTCCTTTTCATCTTTGTTAATGAGCCATTATTTTGGTTAGGATTCCTTTTCAATGAAGGACTAGGATTGTACTGACTGGTATATCTGCTAGAATAGATATCATTAGCTGTGATTCATTCAAAATTCTAATCTAGAAATATTCATCAAATTCTAATTATTTCCAACACAGTCACCCTATTCTAGCGATAATAGTTGAATCTAATCGTAAGAGAAAAGTTCTGGCTCCAGCACCAAATAATAATCATCCAATTCCAAGATTGCAGAAAAAAGCCAACACTTCTTTCTAGAAAAATCTTTATTCAATACAAGACAGCATTAGATGCAGCAATAGCCTTGCAGCACCACAACAACCCTTTTTCCTTGATACATTGCATTTATGCAATCAACTGAAAAAGCTTGTTCACAACTGCAGGAGCTTCTAAAAGAAAGGGACTGAGCTGGGCAGATCCATAGATCATTGTCTCTTGGAATTAATACCTTGGGGAAGACTAACCATGAATCTAGATGGTCATTGGTCAGATAATGTGCAGGCTCAGCTGGACTAACCACAACCACAAAATCTGGGGAGTTAATGGGATACATACGCAGCAGGTAAAGACGAAGCAAACACTATACTGATTGCAACCTTAGATATTTGATAGCTGTGATAATAAGATAATCATCAGGAAAAATTGAAGCCAACTACCCTGGTGAGACATACCTTTAAACCAAAACGTTACTAGCTTATTAGGAAGGTTATATATTCTAAACTCATTAATTGCTGCAAAATGTACAAGTAAAGCTAATGGAGGCAACAGCATTTCACAGACACTTCAAGAATTTAAAACTTGCAACTTCCAAATAAACCCTACCTTACGCGGCCTTGATGTCATGACCATTCCTTCTGCTTGAAGCGATAGAAGGAATGCCATAATTGAGCAGACAACAGGAGATAACAACAGCACTGCAAAGCCAAACTCGAACTGCAACAAAAGCATTTCAGTGTTTCACTAAATTTCCTGATGAGTTTTATTTCATATAATTGGAAACAGTAGAGCTTGCACATCTATAAGGAAAACTAAACCCAGCAGAAACTAAGAGAGAGAGAGTGTGTCCCACTCACCTGTTGGTGTGTAGCATTTATAATTTTAATAGTTTTGGGGCGAAAAATTGCCACAACAATTGTTTCAAGGATGAAGATGAAACTAAACAGAACCCAAGCTCGCTCTGGAGTACCAGCTATGTGATGCAGAACAAATCTAGAGAGCTGAAGCCACTTTTCAAGCCCATGGAGCCTTAGTTCTTCTGACAAAGAAATTTGATTAGGCGAAGCATTATCAACACTGTTTGAGTCAACAACTGTCATATCAGTGTTGTCACGATGATCTCTATCAGCATCCAAACTACTCCTTTGGAGTAATGCCAGGATTGTTGGATCCAAGTTTTTCTCTTTCAACATCATAGCAAAATTTGGATCCAACCCTTTGTCTTGAAGTAAACTAGTCAGTTCTCTATCACCTTGACCAGCCCTCTTTTTCAGAATGGAAGTAATCCTAGGATCATTCAGCCTTTCTTGCAATGCAAGAGCAATATTCAAATCTAACAGCTGTTGATTTGCAGAAGCTGATGTACTGGAATCACAACATTGGCTATCAAGACCACTACTAGAGCAAACCACCAAGGAGTTATAACGGTCAAAATTTTTATCCCCAGACACCCCAGCTTCAGCTTCTTGGACAACTGAACGACAAGAACTGCTATGCAGCACTACACTTGGCCTTCCACTATCAATGCTTTTATCACTGTTTATCCCCTCATGAGAACTCACAGTTCGACATAGAATGGCATTATTCCAGTTAGCATCCATTGTGCAATGTGCTGTACATTGGCTGCCAGATTCAACAATATTACCAAGGTTACCTGCTTCAACACTACTACTCCGTTTTACACTTGAGCCACAACCTTCAGAAGAGCTAGATGAAGTGTTCTGGTCCTTTCTGCGAAAACCCTCTCTTAGGCGAATCACTGTGCTCTGTAAGGCATCTCTTCTAGCAGCCAGTGGGTTTGTAACTGATAAGTGGCGAGAAACAACAGCACCTAACAGCACTGATGCTACTACCGCATAACTAATACAATGCCCCAAGTACCTGAATCAAAGAAAAGGATGGTGACTATGACATAAAACACCATCCTATGACATAAAATAGTAACTAAAAAAAAATGTTAAAGCTGCAGTTATGATTGTGGCCAAAGTTTATAACAAACCAATAATGTACGCCAAAGCAAATGAGGAAAACCCTGGATGTGCCAGCAACAAAAAGTGCTAGAACACGACTTTGAAGAAGCTGGAACCCATACAAGCAAGCTCCCATATTCCAATCTGCATAACATTGAATCATACTAAATTAGAATCTCAGGAATAACTGCATATTGACATAGCAAAAGAGAATCTACAAATACAGCATTAATGAGATACCAAGGATAATAACAGCAGCAGATGTAATGGCTCCAAGCCAACGAGCTTCCTTTGCGGTCAAACCATATAAAATGGAGTAGACAAGCAGAACCACAAGTGAACTGAAGTAGAGGAGACCAAGATGTGAAGCCCTATAAACAGAAACCACAATCAATAGACTGAAGAACTGAAAAAACAAAAAAGTTGGAAGGAAAAATCTATCAAACTATACAATCAGGAATTACCTGCTAGATTGACGAGGATATAATTCACTGGGATCAGGTGGCTCGGGTAAACAAGCCATAGGACCCATTTCTATACAATCACTATAAGCGAATTTGTACGCCCTGCGTACATACTCATCCACATCTAAGCCATTCCCTGTGGATATTGATAACAAAGCAACAACTATAAATGATATCGGAACAAAAAAGCTGATATCAATAACTACAATCAATGGCATCCTCAAGTTTCGCATCTTGGAAACAATAAAAGAATATCATCGGAATGAGGTATGCAAAATAATTCATACAATGATAGATACAGTAATTCTTACCATTGAAGACCATCCGGCAAATAAAGAGCATGTTAATTGCTAAAGCAATTGCTGAGACACCAAAGAAGAAACCAGAGGGCGAATAACGCTCTGATGCATTTTTACCAGCTGTAACATACACAGCACACAGTTCGTATGCACAGAGCAGAGCAACAGCCAGAAAAAGGAGAACCGCAACTGCCCCTGTTAGAGGCCCCAAAAAAAAAAACTCAGTGCAATACTAAAAGTATAGAAGTTAAAAGGAATATACAGAACATTCCCAAGAACATGCAAAGTTGAGACTTATGTTGGCAATTTGGATTAGTTTTTAAGCTATTCATCTTCTGACTCATGCACTTCATCTAGATGAAGGTATAAGAAGGAAGAGCAAAGGAAAAGGGGATGCAGTTGGAATTATCTCTTAAGAAAGAAAATAAGATAACGACAGATACCTTATCCTATGAAATCCATTTTACTTTTCCTTTAAACCCAGGCAAAAAAGAGTTATCCTATCCTTAAAATCAAAAATATTTTAACAATAATATTTTCCCCCTAATACTCAAAATACTTCACTATCTTTTCAAACAACAAACCACAAAAAATTGTTGAAATCCCTCTTTGATTTCTTCTCCTATCCCATGGACTAAGATCACAATTTCTTAACTATCTACTAAAACTCTCCATCATCGCATTAGGTCCAATAAGACAACTTCAAAGTCTCTCCCAAAACACAACAAAATCTAGAGTTCATCTCTATGTCAAATAAGCATGCAAGTAATGCTTCAAACATGATAAAAGCAACCCCAAGTTTTCCAGAGTTTACTATGTCTGGGAAACTTGTGCAATTTGAAGAATGCGTGACTTTTCAATCAAATAAAAATGTAAAAACAAAACTAAGACGTTCTTATGTTCCATGCAAGTGACAACACAAAAAAGGCATACCAAATTAAAAACAAAGGAAATGAAAAGGGAGAAAGAAAAAGAAACTGCTGAAACTTTGTAGGTGGAACAACAATTTCTTAATGACAGAGATCAAAGAAATACATACTTGAACTTTGCCATTGCATTCTCCACCAAAGCATGATCGAATAGAATGCCAGTACAAGAGCAGTACCAGCCATTATTACGGCCAATCCAATTATATCCCGACCAAGTATAACAATCAACCAGAAGCCCCACATGATAAGGATCAGAATTGGAGATATAACAATTATCCAGGCCAATATAGAGAGAAATCGACATAGTATAGCCAGCTGAGGTCCTTGTAATATGTATGGCCATTTTCTAGCAAAGATCCAACTGAAAAGAAAAACAGCAAACAAGGGCAAAACAAAAGATTGAGGTATAGATTAAACAAATTATAGGGCAATAGAAGAAGAAAAAGTAGCAACATTGAGCAGCAAGAACAGAATTCGTTGTTTAGGATTATAAAATAATTAATTTTTTTCCCAACATCAAGTCATTCATTCTCATGACAACAAAAAAAAAAGTTTGAAAAGAAAAACACAGAAAAACTACAGATTAAGCAAGGACAGGTTGACTTCATGACAATTAATTTATGGATTGCATGAGGCAGCCCTAAATATTGAACCAACAAATGTAACGAAAAGGACAGGTGCTAGCCCTTCATATACAATCCAAAGGATCTTACTATCTTCCACACTCACAGGAAGAAAGAGAAAAAGCCAATTCAATATCATACCCATGATTCCTCACATGTAAGTGCAAAGTTTTCCAACTTTCACCCTTTAACATGCATTATGCCTCTCTAGAACATAAACCCTATTGACAAGAAGATAATCAAAGGCATATTACATCGAAGATGGAAAGTCTACAATTTAATCTGCTGTCTTTTAAGTTGAAAGCAATCTGAAAATCAAAACCAAACTTTTATCTCCCTTACTCCCACCCCCCCTTTCCCCTAACCCACTCTCTCTCCCTCTTCTCAAACCACTGAAAAATTCAATCTCCATTCGTGTTTCAATATTCTGCTTGTGGTCAGGAGCTTCACAAACATTACATAGGAATGATCATTTCCTTTCCCTTCTTTTTTGTGCAAATAAGAAAAGCATCAGATATAAAATAACACAAGTACTAAAACCACCAAAAATTGAAATGGGAGAACAATATGAAAACTAAAGTGAGGATAGTCCCTAAAAGCTAAAGCATCACGAAACTCCAGAAGAAAATAAGAAAGCTCAAATAAAGAAGACACACCAAAACTACCGAGCATATTTCAATATCCAGTAACAAAATCCAAAAATGTTCCAGAAATGCTCCATTTCCAAATATTTTTCAGCACAGGAGAACCATACTGCACATCAAAACAATCATTGTACTCATGCATAATCAACCACTGCCCATTAGGATCACAATCTAGCACGTACCCGGGGGGGAGGGGGCAAAGAAGAGTGCACCTCCTCCAGTCTAGAAAACTATGATAAACAATTAAAGTTTTATCCATTCACCTTACAAATATTAGACCCTCCTAACCAACTCCTCTTGCCATTAGAATACATGGTTGAACACAATCTAGCCAGACAAGCTACCGATAAATAATATTTCATGGAAAGTCTTCTCCAACCACCCCCTCCAGCTCTCCCTATAAGACCACATTTTCCTTATTGTTGATGTTTAGTAAAGTGGCCTCTGGACATGTTAATCAGTGATACCATATTCTATTAGGATGCATTGCTATTATCAGATTTCAAGATTGTTCAAATAAATTGAACTTCACAGATTTAAATCTATGAACATATCCATCAAACAGCTCAGTAATACCTCGAATTTTTCATGCTGACCATCAGGTTCTCAGTTCACAAAATAAGGGGTCAATTTATTATCTAAAAAAACATTAAATGTTCAGGAGATGCAGAAAACATATTTTATATATTAAGGCAATAATTTGATAGTTGCAGATAACATCACATTTCTGCATGAAAACAACATAACACTTTCTGCATCCCACTTGCAACGTTATGTATTAGGTATTCAAATGAAATGGGTAAAGCTACAAAGCAAATCATCTAGAAACTCACTATCTAGAAATCAAAAATGTTATCAACCACAATAAAGTAATAGGAAGGGAAAACACAGGAGCAAAAGAAAAAAGGGTGAGCATTCAACATAGCACATCAGGCATTTAAGAATTAATATTAACACCGAGAAACAAGAAAATGAAAAAGGACCAAGAAAGAAACACCATTTCCTTCCCCTGTCTCTTTCTCCTCTTATATGCATATGTATATATAAATTTATCAACATTTAATATCCTATGCTACCACATTCCAATATATATATCTTATGCTACTACATTCCACCCTATAGCATTTATAATAATTCATTAGATTCTTAGGCAGTGCATCAGAAAAAACTTTAGCAGAAAGAAATATTGATTTAACATTGACTAAAATTGATAAAGTCACTGGTTTTCAAAATCGAAATGACTTTTGAAGGAAATTCTTCAATCTAACAAACATACCAAAGCCATTCTATATAAAATATTGTCAGCAGTTAAGTGATGAAACAAGTGAACCTTCTAGTTCAATTGTATTACATATTTAAACCAAAAAGTCAGGCTGATAATCCTACTACATACCATAATAAGGCTTAAACCCATACATAATAAAGTTACATTCAGTAATGCAATCTAAAAAACTAATGATGAAAACCAGAATTACAATAACATACCATACAAACGCCAATTCTTTGCTTAAAAGTGGGTGTCGTAAGAACTGATTAAAGTAAAATTTACGGAAGGGCCAATCCAGAATTACCTATAAATCCTCCAAGGTCTCCAATTAACAGCCGAAAGAATCGAAAAGGAAGCCAAGCCCAAAACTGTGAATAGGGTCCCTGAAATTGCACAGGCCAGGACAATCCTATGCTCATCTCCTTCCATGGCTCCCATCTCTGACCTACTAAACACCCACATGCATCATAATCAATGCCAAGTTCAAAACATACGGTCGTCTATATAAAATATAATCACCAAGGCAAACCAAATTCCACTATAAAATATGGAGAATCAAAAATGGAAAAAAGTAAAGAGGGAAAAATCAAGTGGGTTTTAATTACTCAAGCAAAAAAATCAAAGTCAAGCAATTCCATAAAATTTGAATTCATAACAACAAAATATAACTAAACCCCGATAGATTAAAGCAATGCAGATGAAGATGGAAAAGGAATTTACCTACAAAACTGAAGTGAGCTTGATGGGCAATAACATGATGGTCTGAATTAACCGAGAAAGATCATTGGGCGTATAAAATTAGTGCACAAAACGCCATCTTTGAGAAATGGGTGTTAAGGACTGAAACCAAAAAATTGAACTTTCACATAGAAGAAGCTAGGGTTTTGTCAGTGGTGTGAAGCTAAACAAAGAAGATGAACCAAAAAAGCGAAAATTAAGCTGCTTTTAGGGTTTGTTTTGTTTTCTCTGGTGTTTGATTGACTCGGCTCTATCTTCTTTGAGAATTTCTCAGCTCCAGACAGAGAGAGAGAGAGAGAGAGAAAGAGTAAAGTAAAAATAAAACCCTACTGCCATGTGTGAACTCCAAAGTTAAAAAATTAAAAAAAAAAAATCATTTCTAGAGAGAGAAAGAGAGAGACATAAAAAATAACTGCTAAATTTCTGTCCCGGTCTAAACTATATCAATTCTCAGAAAGGGAGCGTGAATTACACTGTCCAATTAGAAATCAGTAATTAGATGTGTGTTGGCAACTTGCCATGGAAGGAGAGTTGAGGAGTGAGAAGTTGATTTTTCAAACAAATTAAGCTAAAAAAATGGTAATTAATGTACTAATCAGACTTTGTTTTCCTATTGTTGTAGTATTTGAAACAAAGGGTCAATTAATCGTCATGCCAAGTAAGTAATTTTTCTTGATTTAGTAGGTGAAGAATTTTTTTTTTTTTTAATTTTGGGATGAGTGGGTAAAGAATTTGTGTCTTCAAACATGAGCTTATTTAATTAGTTAAAAAATTTAAAAAATATATTTTTTATTTTATATAGAAAATGACTAGCAACCAAATTGCTCACTAATTCAAGTTTGCTAATTACTAAGCACACGTTATTAGACATGTGATGCACTAATTATAGGCTTCTGTTGCAACATTGACACAAGTAAATGCCTTATTTGAATTTGCAATTTTGGTGTTCTAGCAATCATCAAATAAATATTTTCTCCGTTATTTTTTATCATTCATTTTTTAATGAAATTTATATTATATTTATCTGTTATTTTTAAATTTTCAATACAATTTAATTTTTTTTTAATAAAATTAAAATAAATCAGATTTGATAATTTAATATTGATCATGTAATTTAATACAAAATTTAAGTTTATTTATTATTTCTTAATATTGATGAAAATAATAAAAGTTATTAGTACCTACTTGTTAAGTGTGTAAAGTTATTAACAAAAATATAATCTATATTCATTCAATACTATCAATTTATCATCTCCATTTGATAACATGACTACAGCTGAACAAAAATCACCCAAGGCTTGCAGCCAACTGAATCATTCTCTCGCCCAAGGCTTTCATTTTTCCTTTTTTATTTTCAACTTCATCAATAATATTAATAGTATATAATTTAATATTATAATATTATTAATTTCTATTTGACAAAAAAATTTGCTGATATTTTAAAAATTGGTAATTTATAATCATTAATTAAAGTTTTGGCCGAAAGTACAAATCGATCCCTAAAATTTGACAAAAAATGTAATTTAAGCTCTAAAATTTCATTTGGTACAATTTCACGGGCAAAATTTAAAATCGGACCAATTCGACCCTTAAAATAATACGTATTCAATTTTTGAGAGTCGGTCATCATTTCAGGAGCCAAATTGTTTCAATTTTGAATATTAGGGATGAAATTATATCAAATAAAATTTTATGATCTAAATTATAATTTTTATTAAATTTTAGGGATCGATTTATACCTTTAACCGAAAGTTTTTACATCAACTGTCAACTGTTGATTAAAAAAATTTACTAAACATTTTTTTTACGGCTAATATATACGAAACCTTTATCAACTATCTTGATTTTCTCAACTAAATACCCTTTTAGTATAATTTGATTTTACAATAATTCGATAAAGTTTTTAGTTTTTTTTTTACAAAAAAATTATATCCATTTCAAATTAAAATTAATAGTATATTACATTAAAACAAATCAATCCTATAATTCATTCTTTTATTTATTTATTTTTTTTTGAAAAAACACATTTCACAATTTTAGAATTTTATCATTTTTCTACATTAAATTTCAGTAATTTTAAAATTGGCATTGGATCCCTATATTTTATGAATTACTCACATCAGATTCAATTTATACGAAATTGACGAAATGAAAATGCAAACCCTACTAATCTCACGTGAGATCAACTTAAAATGACTGTAAAATTCATCAAAAAAATTAATTACATTTTTCATGGCTGAAATATTTATATATTTTTTCAATTTTTTATATTTTCGTGGATCACGTTAAATTAATTTTACACGGGATTAACAGAACGTGCTATTCAATTTTACCAACTTTGTTTTAATTTGATCGAATATAAATGATTTAAATAGTACAAAAATTTAATGTTAGCTTTTAAAAATAAATAGATCTAATAAAAAAAAGGCATGGAAATGTATTTTTCCAATTTTTCCCCCATATTTTCTTTTCTGAAACTGAATTTTTTTCCCCATAGTATTGTTGGGTTAAGAAAAATATATCTTTGGGTTGAAAGAGGGTGGAATTTGAAATTGATTAAATAAAAGATAATTAAATTGGTTAAATACCTAAAATACCCCATGAATTTGTATTTATTTTTATAATGGATACCTAAATTTTTATTATATTTAAATCACCGTTTAAATTCCAAATATCATCTTAAATTTCTATTTAAATTTAAATAACAATGATAATTTTCTATCTAAAATTTAATTAATATTAACATACAACAACAAAAAATATTCAGTGTTTTTATATGATTAGATGACAAATTATCATCGTTATTTAAAATTTAAGTGGTGATATTTGATAATATTTGAAATCTAAACAATGATTTAAATACAATAAAAGTTCAGTTATTAATTATGAAAATTAATATAAGTTAGAAGAGAGTATTTTAGGTATTAAGCCAATTAAAATTTTAACTGTTTGAATTACAAAAATTTTTCATATAAATATATTTATGTTTAATTTTTTCTGAATAAATAAATAGTGGTTTACACTTGCTTTTTTTTTTCACCATTTACTGATTGTATTAGGCTTTTTTTTCTTTTTCTTTCACTAACCCCTTTATAGAAAAAGACTATAACTTGGTTCTATTTAGCTTTTTGTCAGCATTTAATTGACATAACACTACAAAAAAATAAAGCTAAATATAATAATATATATTCAACTTTAAAAATAAACTAATAAAAAAAATAAGCATAATGAACAATTGAAAAAAAAAAAAAACTCATGAGCTTGGTTTTCCTTAGCTCAATGTTGCTGATATGGAGCTAATGTAAATCTATCTTTAAATTATAGTTTTTCATCAACATTTGATTGTCATATATATTTAGCAGTGAGTATGGATCAATTAATCAGTTTATAAATAAAAAATAATTAATTAATTTATTAATATTATTTTTTAAGTATTAATCATTAATCAGTCTGTTATATTTGATTAATCAGTCCATCGATTTCGGTTTTTCAATTTAGTTAACCAATATTTTTCGGTTAACCATTAAAATTGATAACATAAATTATAAAAAATAAGGTAAAATTCAATTTAATTTCAAATATACAAAGTAATTCAAAAAAAAATACAAAGCAAACATAATTTATGTAACGCCCCAACTTTGAGTCGATTGAAAATATTTTCTAATTCGTAAATCATATTTTGATTTAGGTAAGTAGGGATATAAATTATTGAGGATTTTAGCTTTTGAAGTATTTATATCTAATTGAAACATGTTTAGCAACCCATAATAAGAAATTAAAATAAAATCCTAAGCAAATAGATGTATGAAGTACTAATAATAATAATATGGACCAAACAAAAAGAAGAATCAAGGCAGGCAACAAATTCTAGAGGTAGAGGAGAATTCTAGAATTATTTGGGCCACAAATTAGAAAATGACATAAGATAAAAAAAAAAATTCATTTAATATAAGAGAATTTGAGCAAAAAAAAAAAGAGGGAATGAGAAGTGGGACATAGGATGGTGTCGGGAATGAAGAGGAGAAGGGAGTGGTGTAAATGAAGGAACCTTCAAAAGTTGTTGCAGCTGGAGTTGGGCGATCATGGTTACAAAGAAAGTCGATTACGCTATTTAGGTATTTTGTTTCTTTTTTTGCATGTACACAGGTATTAGCATTGATATAATTTAAGTGTAATCTTGTAAATTTCTAGTTGAGGTTCAATGTTATGTTAGCAATACAGATACTATAGATATGTAACGATATTTGTATAACCATTATTGAGAACAAACATTTGAGTATTGATATAGTGATAGTTAGATCAGTTTAGGTATTGACTGAGGAAGATGGGAACATTTGTGTTGGTGTTTGCTTGATGTTGTGATGAGATAGTTGGATAATCTTTGAAGTATTTTTTTTGTTCTCTCTGTCTTTAGGAGGCTGTAAATATTTAGGGGAGATTTCGTCGAAATTTTTAATAAAATTTAGAGTAAAGAATTTAGAAGTTGATAATTTAAGCATAAATTATAGTGATTAAGTGTTATTTAGATCAAAGACCGATTTGTGACATTTATATCCAGTTTGTTTATCAGACCGGGTATAGGATATTACAATTTACTAGCTAAAATTATTGTTCAACAAATTAATAGCTAATATTATAAAATAGATTTAATATTTATTGAAAATTAACATACTTAATTCTAAGTCACATAAAATTTTGAATAATATCAAATGTTATAACATAAACTTTAAGATATAAAAAAATATGTAATTAAATGTTATTAATTAAAATATAAATACCAATATATGATAAAAAATAACATATATAAAAATTAATCGATTATTACATATAAATATTACTATAAATTAAAGAAAATGACATAATATAAATTTTATAAAAAAATATAAAATATTAAGATATAAAAATAAAAATATATATAGGAATTAACCGTAGACTAACGGTTAACCGATACTCAAAAATCGAAACTAAAAAATAAAAATGTAAAAATTAAAAATCATAATTAAATTTATCAAATCGGTTAACCGAAAAATTTAATTTGATTTCGAATCAATTTTACAGTAAACCATATTTTTTATTTTTTTCTCACCTGTACACATCTTAGCACAAAATAAATTAAATATAATATATTTTAACTTTGAAAAAAACCCAATAAAAAAATTAAGTATAATGAGCAATTAAGAAAAATTAGTAAACTATTGACATTTAGTTTCGTAACAATTATTCAATTAAAAATGTAAAAAGTTTTAAATTTAATATATTTTTTCGACGTACATACTCAGTCCTTTCCGACTTAATCATCGTGGCATTCACTTTTGTGCTTGTTTGCTTTCATACGTTCTCTCTCATACTCGTACATCCTTGCAGCCAACTCAATCATTATCTCGCCCAAGGCTTTCATCTTCCCTTTTTTTTTTTTTTTTTAATTTTGAAGTTCATCAATAATATTTTTTTTAAATTACGAAGATTATCCGATTTGAATTGAATTGAATCAGACAATAAATTTTTTTTAATATTAATTTTTATTATTTATAATATTTAAATTCAAAATTTTACTTAAAAGACCTCATTAATAATATTAATAGTATATAATTTAATATTATAATATTATTATTTACCTATTATTTATATTTTACAAAAAAAATTGTTGATATTTTAAAAACTAGTTAATTTATAATCAATAAATAAAATTGAGAATAAATAATTTTGTAGTATTTAACCGATAAATCGATCCGAAATCGATATAACAGTTAATAAAATTAATTGACTGATTAATAAAATTATTAATGAACTGGTTAATCTATCTAAATAAATTAAAGTTTGTATTAAAATTTAATTTATGAATTATTCACACCAGGTTCAATTTATGCAAAATTGGTGAAATTAAAAAACACTCTACTAATTCAAATGAAATCAACCTAAAATAACTATTAAATCCATCAAAAAATGAAAAAAAGAAAAAAAATTAATTACCTTTTGTATGTCTGAAATGTTTATATATTTTTTCAAATTCTTTTTTATATTTTTGTGGATCATTTAACGCAAGATTAACAGAACATACTATTCAATTTAATCAGTTTCGTTTAAATTGGATCAAATATAAATTATCTAAATAGTACAAAAATTTAATGTTAACTTCTAAAAACAAATAGATCTTATAACAGTTCATAAATGATCATGCTGCTATTGAATTATTTGACCTGAATGCTGCTCTAAAGGTTCCCGAAAACAATAAAATTCTAATGGAATTTGGCGAGCAGACTTCCCGACAGTCAACTCAGTAAAAAGTAAAAGGATATTTTTAGTAAATAAATGGTTAAGAGGGTTAAATATTTTGGTGATCTTGGCTATTCATAGAGACATGTTTTCTATTCCGATTAGGAATGCTGATGATCATAAGAGTCTTATTAAGGAAGAAGTCCTGACAAAATAGGAAACTCCATCAAAATAAGAGGTTGAATTAGAATTTATGCGCTAATAAGGCTTTATCGAAAATGGCATCGATAAGAGACACAATATGGGTCCTGTGCGATCCAAATAGCTAGGGATCTGAGTCAAGAGCCTGGGTCCGGGTCCGAACTTAGTCTGGTTATCAAGATCTAATAAAAAAAAACGTTAAAATTGAGAGCATCGAAATGTATTTTTTCAAGTTTTCCACCATATATATTTTTTTTTCATAATTTTGTTGGGTTGAGAAAATTTGAAGATATGTGTACATCCAAATAAGAGAATACAGAACATAGAAGGATGGCAGCCTTTCATCATAAATTGTCAGGTAGATGACAAAGCCCAATTGATTGAATCTTTGTTTTCATCCTTTGAATCATTGTCCTTTCATCAAAAAATTAATTATTCTTTTTTCACAGTTTTACTATTTATTTAACCTGGAGAGCAAGTACCAGTGTGCAGCCTGTTTTTTAAACTCTATCAGTATAAATTTAAATTCAGTCAGTTAACTATCAATTAATTATTAATTTATTGTCAAATAATTAAATATAAATTTTATATAAAAAGTTTCAATCCATTTATCAAATTAAAATATAAATTCTTCAAATTTTAAACATTAAATACAAGTCATTCAACTCTAATAACAATATAGCAAAATAAAATTAATTTATTAATTATTTATTTTTACTATTATAGTAACATATCCATATATATATAAATTATCCTCACACACACACGTGTATATATATATATATATATATATATATAAGCTTTTTTTTTTTAAAAAAAAAAGCTTAATTGTATTCCAATTGCCAAATAAATAAAGCTAACCCAAAATAATGCAAGCTAAGCAATATGTTGGTTTTGATGAGAAAAGAAGAGAGATTGTTACAAAGTAAACAACCATATGCTAAGTTTATAAAATTGAAAAAAATTGCTAATTAAGAGGTTTTTATTATATACAAAAATAATAAAAATAATAAAAAATTGCTAAGTGGTGTTTACAATTCAAAAGAAGAATCTTAATTGGTGGAATTGCTCCCATAAATAAATAAATAAATAAATAAAAAGCTCAGTTTTTGATGGAATTGCAAATATATTGGCTTATGCAATTTTATAATTTCTATATGTTATTGATACTGGTTTCTATATAATTATAATTATATTTATAGCCCATATACTGAAAAGTCTGTGCATTTAAGAAATTAAATAAAATAAAATAAAAATCATACTAGCCTTTGTTTTTTTCTCCACAAAAAATGATGGACCGACTAAGAAGACAACAAAAATGTTGGAGATGAAGAACATGCTTATGGGTTAGCAAAACAAGATTAATGTATCATGTCTCCAATATAATTTAAAATAGAAGCATCTCTAACATTGAATAAATAAATAAACAAAAGAAATAATACTTGGTAAAATTGAATTGCAAGGTTAAAAAAATTCTTCTAGTCAGCTCCACTAATAGAAAAATATTACACATTAATTCTAAAAAAAAAAAATATTTCATATATATATTTGCTATACTCTATGGTACGTTTAAAGTTTATTGATTTGATTATTTTGAATTCACGTTAGATACATTTATAAAGGAAATGAAATGTATCTTCTAAATATTTGAAACTATTTTATACCTAAAATTCAAATTTTTAAATTTGAGATATTAACATTTTATCTCATATATATATATATATAATATTCTTGTTTGTTTTGCATTGGGAGCAAATTAAATACAAAATGATAACTGAGTATGGAAATGGGTTTCTTATTGGATAGTCCGGTTATTCTTGGCTCCGATCCGGTGTCATCTGGAGTTGTTTTGAAAGACTATGTGATTGAGCCTCTCTCGCGGTCTTTCAAAACAACTCCAGACAACACCGTGTAAAAGGCTACTTCGGATTCAAGCTATTCGAGCCAAGGATAACCAGACTATCCAATGAAAAACCCATTTCCATACTCTTTTTTGAAAGTACCCATTTCCATACTCGGTTATCACAAAAAGTGAAAGAGGTACCATTTTTTATCAATCCTCTTAGCCCCAAGGACCACTTTATCTCAATTGAGTTGGTATATAATGTAGAAAGATAGAAGTTGGATGATCTGTTTATATCTTTCTTGGCGACACTTTGCTTTTCTTGGTAAGGTCTATATTAAGCATGAATAGTGAGCAAAAGTTTATATATATATATATATATATATATATATATATATATATATATATATATATATATATATATATATATAAGTTTAAGGGAAAAAAAAAAGAAGAATTATTTGGATTCGTTAGTGCATGATGCATGTGCGCACTGCTAAATTAAATTAATGCGTTTGAACTCATTTGATCCGATGGTGCATATGCGTGGGCATCTAATTACGCCGAAAAAAATATATTCTCTTCTTTTTAAATTGATAAAATTATTTTATTTGAAATATTATACCGATAAATATTGATTTTAATTTATTAGAAGGTATCAAATTCGAGTCCGGCTTAGTGGATAAAAATAGAATTGAATGTTACGAAAATCTCGAAGGTAAACTCATGGAAGATGGTGAAAGTAAACCCAACAAACATGGCGGATTTAAAGTGTAAACAAACCAACACTCACTTCCACTTTAACTTGCTATACATGGACCAACCTAAAATGTGGGGCATGCCATGTATTCCTATAAATTATATATTATTAGTAGGTGGCTGAAAATGTCATTTAATATGATTTTTTTCTTTTTATATGTAAAGTAATATTTACAATGAATCCAACTTTAAAGATCAATTAATTAGGTCAAGGAATAATTTATAAATTGGAAGGCTTTACACATAGTGGAGGAACCTAGCAAAAGTGCCTTAAAGTTTACTAATTAATTAAGGCAAAAAGTATTTTCACTTCTTAATATTATTTAAATATATTCTCATTTGTTTATTTTATTAAATTTTTAATATTATGCAATGTACTAATAACCCTTTTAAGAATTTAATAGCAAAAAAAAATGTACAAATTTAAGAACCTATAGTGTAATAGTCCATTAATTAATTGAATAAATGGGGAGAAGAGGGAAGAAATTGGTCTCTTTACAAAAGTAGGCATCCAAAAGTACACCATCACCACCACCCACTTAGTCACTCACATCAGACTTTTAAGCTCCATAACCTTTTGCCCTAAGGGACCACACACAATGGCAGCAAACTTAGATTATAGAAATAAAAATAAGAAATACCACTAACTAATTAGTTTATACAAATTTAGCAGCAGATGGGAAAGATATTCATTCATTCACAAACCACTCCAAGAAGGGAGCAAACCAATAGAATACAGAGGGAGAGAGTAAACAGAGAGCCTGTTTCTTTAGCTTGGAGAAACTTAGGCCTATCCCCAACTACTTACATGGAGATTTTTTGGTAAAGAAAGAAAAAAGAAAAAAGAAAAAAGTCAAAACTTCCCAGTAGAGAGGCAACATTACTAACCAACCTAATTAAACAGTTAAAAAAAAAGGGGTATACAAAGAGGCATTACTAGGTTGAATGATACAGTGAAGGAGAGAATATTAATTTTAAGGACAATTAGAGTTTTTACCAGGACCCCCATAATAAAAGTAATGTCCCCAATCTCCATTGCTTCCAGTTTGGACATCATAACAATTAGATTGTTCAGTGAAGGTGCCAATCCCTTTAGGTGCCTTGAGATTGTTGGAGTCATCAACTACTTGAATATTCCTGAAGTAACTTGCTTTTCCAAATCCTTCTTCAGGGAAATGCCCACTTCCCATCTGAGTTGAGGTGTGCTGACCATTTGGCTCTGAGTTCACAACCTCACCTCCCCATTCTATCATGGATGCACTCTCTGCCAAGTATGAGAATAGGAATGATGGCCAATATCCTAATACATAGTCATTCCCAAATTGCATCCACCAGTGCCCCTCCTTTTGATCCTACATTGATCATTCCCAATTAAAGACAAACATTAACCTACATTCACAACCAACAATTTCCAAAGATAATGCCAAAAATTAGTCAAAAGGTGGCTATCTAGGCTTTAAAACTCGAGGCCTTACAGCTCTAAAAGTGTAGCTTATTAGTAATCAGTAACAATTTTTAGAGCCTTTGATGCATTTTAACCTTCAATTCAAAACGACAAAAAATCCATCATCAAAGTTCACATGCACCTTTTGACAGGATCAGTTATGTCTGCTTCTCTTTGGCTTCATTTGAAAATTTTAACCAATAGTGAGGTTTTTTTCAAGCTAGTGGTGAATGTGTAGAGCTTGGCATTTACCTTCCAAACAAGTATGCTAATATCGTATTGGGAATTGCGGAAAGCAGAAACAGGAGAGATGCTAGCACCCATTGCTATCTCACTGTTAATTTGAATAAAGCCTGAGCACAGAAGATTGTAGCAACCTGTGGCTTGATATGCGTCACTCTGTAATTATTTTCACAAAAACAGACATGTATATGAGCAAAAATCCATCAAAATTACCAAGTTGTTAAAAGTTACACACAGTAATTCAAGTTGGAAGCTTACAGTCCAGTAAGTGAAAAGCCTTGTGTTATTGTCACCATATAGATCTGGACTGACCTGTTTGAATCCACACACAAGGATGACAAATGAGGGATAAGAAATATAAAAATAATATTGGATCATTTAAATTATAAGTTCAATTATTTCTTTTTATTCATATATAGAATAAGTTCAATTATTTCTGATCCACACAGTATTAAAATAATAAACTATTGCAGTACCTGCCAGCCAGCTTCAATGCTGTTGAGATCTTCACCAAAGGAACCTCCCAATATCCATAGCTGAGACAAGCTGAACTCATTAGCTTGTTGTATTTTGGGTTCCCACACATTAATGGTTGCTTTAGCTCCATAATACTTGTCCCCTTCCACATAAGCTATGGCATGCTAATCACCACCAAGAAAATTCCAAAGGTTAAGACACCAAACAAACGTTGAAAACTAACAAACATCTAATAGCTAAATAAACAAAGAAAAAATGGCAAAAGCTACTTTGTTATCCCTTTAAAGAAATAAAAGATGAGAACTTTACTTGATGGCCACTTTCATTGATGAGATCAGGATCTGCAGACCTAGGCTTTGGGATGCTTCTGCGCTTCTTCTTACCGTACCTTTTAACAGAGCTTGCTCTCAAAACATCATCTTCCTTTGTTCTTCTTACGGGTATGGTTCCTTCAGGGCATTTGCCATTAATGTGCCACAGCTGGGTAATTGGATTTGTTCTTTCTTTTGATTCAGTAGATACCTTGTTATCATCAAACAGCCCTTCTGGATGGTAACTTGGTCTCATCTATAAAATACAAAAACAAAAATTGCAAAAATCAGTAACAGCAAACAAAATCATCTAAAGTGCCTAAAAATAGAGATGGACCTGAATCTTGTGGTCTTTCAGGAAAGGATGATCAAAAGCAGGTTGATGAGACATGTGAACGCAGTCTATAATATCTCCATCTGGGCTCTGTATATCCACCAAAAATCCAACATAAAAAAAGAAATGATGAGTTAATCTAAAATAGTTCACAGAAATTTCACACTCAAAACAAATCATGAAATCATATGGGAGTGTAATGAATGACTGAAGTCTTCAAAGGAATAAAAAATTCATAATGAGATTTAAAAATTAAAAGAAAAAAGAAAAAAACAAAGAGAAAAGGGAACTCAAGTACACACTAGCATTTATATTCTGCTGAGTTGCATAGTTGAAGCATATTTCAGTTGTGTGATTTGTTTCTTGCCATTAACTCCCCAAAAGGAAAATAATTACAGAGAGAGAGAGAGTGAAGAAAGTAAATAATCATAAAATGATAAGTTCTTATGAATCTAAAAAATATTCAACAAGCGGAAGGCTTAACAAAATTCATTAATGTTCATGACCCATTTGATAGAGGAGATTTGAAAAATGCAAAAAATCAAAGAATTTGAAATCCATTTTTAGTATTTTCTATTATTTAAAATGAATGCAAAAACCCAAAAACAAAAAAAAAAATCATATAAACAAACCCAGAAAAGCCACTAGCAGACTGAGCTTGTACTGATCTTTTAAGTCCATTTCATGATCCAAATAACATTAACTGCTAACAGCAAAAACATACTTTCTTTCACTTTCCCACCACTTTCTCCGCAACCAAACACAACTTTCCAGAGAGAGAAAAATACCTCAATGCTCTTAACAGCTGGCTTATTTAAGCGATTCAAGTGTTTTTCAACCTCAAGTTTTTGCCTGTCCACACTTAATCTAGCAGCGCAACTTAGTGAGAAGAGACCCAATAGACAAAAAGCCACCGCAAATGCTCGGCCTCTGCCAAAATGAGCGTCACCACCACCACCACAGACACCGGCCATCTTTACTAAAACCCAGAAAAAAAGGCTGAAAAGGAGGTGTTAATGATCTTTAACGCGCCTGGTGGAGATTGCAGCTAAAGTAGAGAGAATATGCGTAACAAAGAGAGAGAGAGAGCTTAAAAGGCTTAAGCTTTTTACTCCTCCCTGCTTATCCTACACACCCCTCACCCCCACCTTGAAAACTTTGAAGTGGGTCTGCTTCTGTTTCCTCACAAAAAAAATCCAAAGAAAACTCTGCCCACCACCACCATCTCTCTCTCTTTCTCTCTCTCTCTCTGTTAGTGTAAAAGAACCCACTTTCTCTCTCTAAAAACTCACCTTTCTTGTCGTTTTCACTCTCTCTACTTTTTCATTAAAAACTGTCCCTTTCTCTGTCCTGTAAACAATAGCAACGCCCTTTTCCCCTCATAAATTTAATTTAAAAGAAAAAGAAATATAGACATTTTCCTTTATTTTATTTTATTTTATTTTATGTGAATATCTTTTTATCAAATTATTTAAAAAAAAAAACTTTGCTCAAGGGATATATTGGGTAAAAAAACATAGAATCTAAAATAAATTATTAAGATATGCATTTCTCAATTTTTTATTAGACCATCGATAAATTTATAAGATTCCGAACGATACTGGAAAAATCTTGATTCGAAAATTTAAATTTAATTCCCGTAAGAAAAGAAAAAAGATAATATTTAGAAATATTTTGATAGTCAAATTAAATATTAATGAATAAAAATATTTTTTAAATAGTGAAAGAGATAAAAAGAAAATATAAAATGCTTGCATATATATTAGGAGTTAATATAGATTTTAATATCTTATAACATCTAAATTAACAATTAATTATGGATCTAACAATTATTTACAAGGTCCGTTCTTTGTATTTATTTAATTAATTTTGTTAATCTGAATTTATAGTATCAAATCTAATTAATTGTTGTGTTATCAAATACCCTACTATTAAATTAACCTTGAATTATTAGTATTGATCAACGCTCTGATTAAAAAGAAATAAAATTAATTTAATTTTTTAATGATATTTATAGATGTAATTAATCATTATATTCCTCTTATAATAAAATATCAAATTATTAATATTTTAATTTGCATTGCAAACATAAAATTATATAAGAGTTTTTTTATTATTATTAGCATATGAAAAGATTCTAATTTGAAACCTGCTTTCTAAATTTATATCAATACAGAGGATTATAATGATTAGGAAAATTGTATTTTGAAATTTATATATAAAAAAAAAAGAAAGCAATAATAATAACAATAATTATCTAATATTATATTATAATTATAAAAAAGGAAAGGGGTAATGTAAGAAATGTGGATAAAATAAGACAATAATCAGTGTTTAACAGTAAATAATATGTTCACATGAGCTCCTGTTTTGTCCTTTACTGGAGGCTACCTTTTTTGGACCCCATAAGTTATTATATTCATTTTTTTCTTTCTCTTTTTTGCCCCTTCCTTCAAAATTCCTACTTCAATTTATTGTTTATTTATACTACACTTTTTTTTTGTCCTATTTATGAATAAAGTTGCATATCATGAAAGTGAATTAATGTTTAATAACATATTTTCAATATTTTGCAAATATTAAGCAATCTAATTCTCTTTGCTATTATCAAAATTCAATTCTTTCCAAATAATATACAAATAAAAAAGATAATATTTTCATAATTAGTCCTTATTTGATCATTCTTTTCCAAGATAATTTTTTATTTATTGTTCATGATACTATAGATATTGAATTTGTGTCACCTATCAATGGGATAATATTTTTCGTAAAATAATAAATAATATTCTCTCCGTCCCTTTCATTGCGATAATGTTTGATAAATTTCTTTAAAAAAAATTTGTTTCACTTAAAGTGACAATTTTTAAACTTTAAAAAATATTAATTACGTATTTTTTATATTTACAATGGATAAAAAATAATTAATAGGATGAAAGGGAATTAGTAAAATAATATTTTAATAAATTAATATTTTATAGAATTAATGTTAATTAATAATTTTTTATTTATGTGAAAAACCGAAAATTATCGCATTGAGTGGAATGAAATAGGTACGAACTGTATGAATTATATTGTATATTATGCCTCCACCCTAAGGGTTACCATTGTTATAGATTTACCAATAAAAACCCATTTAATATTAACAATTCAGATTCAATAGATAAATTCTTTAAACTCTAAGCCTTTGTTTCGATTAGGGATTAGGGGCAAATGAGAGCAAATGGGAGTAGAATAAGTGAGGGTAGCTTGAGTTATTCTATTTATTTTGTAAAAAAATGTAGAGTAAAATTGAGTAAATAAAAGTAACTAGTTACTTTATATTTTCAAAAATAGTTACTCTCAATTAGGGAGTAACTCCATATTTAATCTAAATTTTAAAGAGTTACACTCAATTATTTTATATTTATTTTAAATTTGCGAAATAATAGAGAGGAGATGAGAGTTATTTTCAATTACTTTGCTCTCATTTACTCTACTTTCATCCACTCTCATCCAAATAAAGGATAAATGAAACCATTTATTTCACATTTCTGGTTTAAAATACTAATTTGGTTGTCGAGATATCTCTTTTAAAAAAATCGATGATTTTTTTTTTGAAGCGGGTAAAGACGGTGACTATAAAGGATGAAAATAAGGGATTATAGCTGCTTATGGGTGTAATTATTTTTAATAACTAATATCAAATCCAATGCAAAAGAAAGTATGGTAGTACCAAATTAATTTAAGTTGATGGTCCCCTAATGTTATGGTAATTATTATTGTTTGATTATTAGTTTGAGTTTTAGGGATGTGGTGGTTGATGATTAAGTTAGTAAAATTGATTGAGTAATTAGGGGAAAAGTATATTTTTTATTTCTACATGCATATAATTGCATTTATTTTCCCATCATTTAAAGGAATCCAAAAAACAATTAAGAAAATTATGTATTTATTTAATATTATATTGAAAACAAAAAAATTGGGGAATAAGATGGATATGGCGAATCACTTACAACTTGACGTCTCATCCACGATCATGTTTAAATATTGTTCTAGACAAGGATTCTTCTGAGCTTATCAGAAAATTAAATTAATTTTTTATATGATAATTAGTGTTATGTCTATTATTATTATTAGTAATTGTGATTATAATGGATGTCAATTGCGAAAATCAAGCAATTAAGCTTTTTTTAGTATAATATTCTAAGCAGGTTCGTATTTGTACGAGTTACTTTTAAATCATACCATACTTAAATTAATATTCACTTGATATACTGTCAAACGTAATTGCAAAAATTTCTTCAAAAGAAATTAACCGTATCTACAAAAATTCGAATCCAATTCTACTTATTTAAGCGATCAAAATAGAGAAACTATCGTTGGTAGCAATCAAGCAGTTTAAAGGAATACAACAATGGTCAAATTTTTATTTTATTAGTTCATTCAACCGCAAAATTTTCAAAAATTAATAAAAAAAAATATGCATGATATGATATTCTCATCCTGGCAGCTCAGCTCACATTTCTACAAAAAGAACATTTTTCATAAAGAAATTTATCTTTATCGAATATTATAAATTGCTATAAATAAATAAAAATTAGCCACTCAATTGAAGCAAGTGCCATTGCCACCAACTCTTTCTTTAGTTCATAAATGTAGTTTAAAGCCTAACGGTTATCAGCGAAGTATTTTAAATTATCTGATTCAATTTGTTCATTATGCACAGTTAATTTTCTACTCTATCCGATTTGCTTCAAGTGTTATTTTATTTTATTTTATATTTTGATTTTAAATGTTACTTTTATAATTTAAAAAGAAATTTAATATATTTTTCTATTAATATTATTACTAAGTTTGATGTGTTGCAACCCTAGCACAAGTCATTTTCCCAATTTTGTTTTTAGTGAAACAGCATGAAGTTTTTATTAAAGGATAAGTATTTCAATTCAACATGAAATCATGAATAGGATCCTCACGGCACCGGGCGGGGTGAGGGGTGGGGAGTCATTGTCCCGCCCAAGGGCAGAAATTTCCTGAAGGAAAATCCCCTCAACTGCCATCCCGTAGAAATCTCTGTCCCCCCATCAAAAATATTTTTTTAAAAAAAATTAATTATAATTAAAATATAATATAATATTTAATAATTAAAAAAAAATTAAATTCAATCACAAATTAAATCAATATAAATTTTAAAAATTAACAAAACTAAAATTAAATAAATTTAAAACTAAATTATATAAATATAATATTATTCGAAAAAATTAAATATAATTACTAAATTTTGGGACGAAAAAATTTCGGAACCCACTCCAAATTCGAAATTGGGAAAATTTTTTTCTCCCATCTCCATTCCCACCGGTGAAATCCATATCATCTTTAATCATGACTAAAAGGGGTGCCAATAATAATGATTTTTTGTCATCACAAGAATGAGAAAAAAAAAAAAGAAAAAATTGTTTTCGAAAATGACAGTCTAGTGTATAGTTTCATAAATGAATAAAACTTGTTGGATATAGATTTTGAAATAAATTCAGCCTTTAAGGTAGGTTTTTTTATTAGTACGAGAGTAATGAAAATGAATATTATTTACAAACAATCCAAATATTCAAGATGGATAAAGTAGAAGCTACCATGCATGAAATGTCAATGTCGTTAGACAATACTCTACCAAAGAAATGGTCCTCCTAATACGAGGATCCATACCATAGTTATTAAAATCGGATTGGATCGGTTGAACCAATTTAATACGAACCGATATGCCAACTGGTTGATTCAATTATTAAAAATCGGATTGAACTGAAAAAAATCGAGTTAAACCGAAAAATCGGAGAACCGGACAAAATCGAATTTTTTGCTCAAAAGTATAAAAAATATTTTTTTTTGTATATTTTCACCTATATATATATATATATATTCATTATTTATTTATTTGAAAAAATTAGTATTTTAAATTTTAAGTATATCACTTAATAATTTAATATACTTATTATATTTTTATTCATTATAATTAAATATATATATATATTAAATTATCATTATTTATTTATTTTAAAAAATTAGTATTTTAAGTTCTAAATATGTCACTTAATAATTTAATATACTTATTATCTATTTGGATCATTGTAATAGCATATTAAATTATTAAGTAATATCTTTAAAATTTAAAATACTAATTTTTTTAAATAAATAAATAATGAAAATTTAAAATATACATATATATATGCAAGTTTTATTATTTATTTATTTAAAAAATTAGTATTTTAAATTCTAAATATATCACTTAATAATTTAATATACTTATTATTTATTTGAATTTATTGTAATTAAATGTAATTATACTCATATATGCAAGGTTAATATTTTTTATATTTACTTCATTAATACTTTATCTAAACATGAAATTATTTTTATGATATGATTGTATTTTTATGTTTTTAACATATGATATTCAAAAATCCATAATTAATCACTTGTAATAATAAAATTAAAATTATATTTTATAATTTATTATTAGAATATTTGTGATATATATTTAATGTTTGATAAATATTTTTTAATTTTTATACAATAATATTTAAAAAATTATAATAATTATAATATTAAAAAAAATTAGTTGAACCCGGTTGAACCGGTCAAACCATAAACTCCTAACCTTATCAGTTTTTTATCCGATCCAATTTTAATAACATTGGTCCATACACGAGTTGCCTATAATGGAGAGTATAGAAGATGAACATCAACAACATTTATAGCAAGTATAAATTCAATTTAAAAGATATATCATTGGATGTGTTCGTGATCAATCAAATCCAAATGCAAGAGTAAATATATTCATATCGACCTCAAGACGAATAATTGAGGCAGTCAGAGATAAGGCGGAATCCACTTTGTCATTTGTTTAAGTCTTATAAAGTGCAGATCTTGTCTTATCTATAATATAAACATTTTAGTAAATTCCAATTGCATTAACTCCTACTTTATTATCATCTAAAACATACCAACATCTAAAATAGGGTTAGTTTTATCTATATTCACTAAATTTATGATCAATTTTATAGTAGTAATAAAAGATTTTTTTCCATAAAAATTACTGAATTTTATAAATATATATAATAAAATAACTTTAAACAGTTTTCGGCAAGAAAAATGCCGAAAAATTTAGTTGATATATCCGGTCAGCATATCATATATACATACACGTGATTAGATGTTGGCATTCAATATCCTGAGGAGCTTTTATGCATTTGGTGACCGGATATTTAACCATGTGTATATGATGTGCTGACCGGACATGCCAACTATCATGATCTAGGTGTTATACTTGGGGAACAAGATCTTATCTTTGCTTTGTCTGAGTAGAAAATAAACCAAATTGAGCAAAGAAAAGTTAGGAACGTAGAAATTAAAGGTACTTGGACGAAATGTCTATAAATATTTTGCTTTGTCTGAGTAGAAAATAAACCAAATTGAGCAAAGAAAAGTTAGGAACGTAGAAATTAAAGGTACTTGGACGAAATGTCTATAAATATTTGGTGCATTTGCACATTGGTCAAATGACCAATAATTATTCATTCTCGGTTTTTTTTCCACCTAATCATGAAGTGGATAAAAATCCACCAATAGAATTGTTCATTACCACTTCCTCTTTTTATTTTTTTATCTGCAATTTTTTCACAAAAATTAAAAAATATTAATTAAGCCTAAATTTTTTAAAAAATTAATTAAACTTCAATTTAGTATTAAATTACGTTATTTTAATTAAATTATTAAATTTAATTAATTTTAAATAAATTAATTTTTATTTAAAAAATTATATTAAAAAAATTAAATTATAATAAAAATTTAAAAATAACAGGTAAATAAAACTTAAAATTTTTTTCAAAAGTGATATATAAAAAAAATGGATTGAGTATTGTTTAGTATGCATGTAAAATAAAAACATTTTGAGAAATACATAATTTGGATCGAGAAAATCACAATTTAGAAAAAAAAAGATTAAAATTAAAAATTTAAGGATTTAAAGCAAATAAGTAGAAATATGAGGACCAAATATACAAAATCGTTGAAGTTTGAGCACTAAAATGGGTATTTTGCCAATTAATTTTGCGGTGAGCAGAAGTATTCCCATTTTCCCAAAATAGGACCGCCCATCTGGTTTGCTTGCCCGTTAAAACAAACGGCAGAGTCATTTTCTCAGTGTCACAGAAACGAGAGGTCGCCAGCGGCTGCTGCAGATTACTAACGCCGTTAAATCCCTTGACTGCATGACCACCTCCATCCGAAACAGCCTGACATGTGCCTCATGACTTACAACACGTGTGGTTAAATCATTTACCGTCACGTGTAAGTGGGACCCAAAAACCAACCCACCCGTGAGTAAGAGAGGCACACATCACAAGAAGGGCAAAAATGTCCATACGAAAAAGTAAAAAAAATAAAAAAAAAAAACACAAAAAGAGGGAAAAATTGACCAACGGTGAAGGAATCCAATGGAAGATTGATTGAGATTCAAATTGGCTCCTCGTGCATTATGTTCTCTCTCTCTCTCTCTAAAATGTGGACTTTTAGAGGGAGAAAGAGAATGTGCTTCTCTCTCTAGGTCAATGGATTAATAATATATTATTCATGAAAATTAATATTTTTTTATAATTATTTAGTACAACTCTATTAATCCAACTAATTTTAATTCACATTGATAATTTAATTTAATATAAAACTGTATAGTATTTAGAGTTATAATTGTATATAAATTTTTAATTCGATAAATAGCTAAATTAACTATTTATTTATATAAGATTTTTCCTCTTTTTATTCTATTTTTTTATTTTCCATGATTTTTTTATATTTTAAAAAGCTGACTTAACTATCGAAATATTTTAAAACTTTCATAGGTCGTTTATTTTTTTACAAATATCAAGTTTAGTTCGAGATTTTTTCAAGAATGTTATCACACGCTTATTAAAACTACAAAAAAGAGATCCTTGCTTCATATTTTGATTTGAAATCCAAAATCACTTGTTAAGAAAATACCAGTGAGATATTATTTTATCTCGTCTCATCTTTTAAATGTAAAAAATAATTAATATTAATTTAATTTTAAGGTTATTTTTTTTAATTAAGCAACTCGCATAATTGCTGATTTTTCACCGATTGATTTTGAACAGTTTTATTCAAATTAGAACCGAATTTGGCATAAGCTTCTAATTAAGTAAATTATATTAATTTTAATTTTAACTTATTCGCAACTTGTTTCGTAGCTGTAAATCGAGTTGCACACTTACTTTAATTTAATCCTCTAGATTAAATATTTAATTATATATTTTTTTTCTCTTCCAACTGGTATGAATTTACACTGATTATATCTATAAAATAAAATAAAATACTATTTTCAAATATTTAAAAATGTTGCCCACTAATAATATAAATTCAAAATATTTCGTTAAGGAAAAATATATTTTATATTCAATTTCATTCCTTGTGGTTATCTATTTCTTTTTAAAAAAGAAAAAGAAAAAATTGTTATTGTTGTTACATTTTTTTTCTTTTACAAAAACCTTTCTATTTTTTTAAAAATTTTATTTCATAGCCCCATAGGTGATAAGAAATATCATGGGGAACCCCTGTTAAAGTAGCATTGAGTAGGGGTGTGCAAAAATCGAACCGACCCGATCAATCCGATCAACTCGAACTTATAAATTCGGGTGTAATTAATTGGATTAACAGGGTCAGTTCGGTTTTGGATATTAGGGATATTTCGGGTCGGGTGAAACCCGGCTAACCCGAATCCGACCGAACAATCCGATTTTTAAAAAATATAAATAAAAAACTAAATTTTCTACAATATTAATTAATATATAATATATATTTAATGTAATTTTGAAATTATTAGTTTGTTATATTTTTAAAATATTTTTTTATGGTATTTAATATTATTTATTTGTATTAATTTAGGATTTTAATATAAATATGTAAATTAAAAAAATAAAATTTCGGGCTATTCGGGTCAGAATTCGAAAAAATTGGGTTGTTCGGATAGGGATCCGAAATTTATGTAGGATAGGATTGAGTGAGGTAAATATGTAAATTTCGGATCTCGGATCGGGTTCACCCGAACCCAACTGATGTACACCCCTAACATTGAGGGACTAAGTAGAATAAAATTGAACAATTAGGAGGCTAGATGCTAATAAAGACAAAATTAGAGGGATACAATAAAAGGCCAAAAATATATATATATTATCTAGAACGCCAAATGAAAACACGTGAACCGTACTATTATTAGGGCAAAGAAAAAAAAAAAAACAGATATATCCTATCAATGACATGAGATAGATCTGTCGAGCACGTAGCTTAAATTATAATTATAAGTTTTTTTTGACTAGTTTAACAAGTGGTATTAAATTTAAATTTAAAAATATAATTATATTAAATATTTAGAGATAAATAAAATAAATTTACCTGCATAGACCCGCTTAATACATCTCATGATTTAAAAAAAAAGCTTAAATTTAATTTTTCTCTCTTTATTATAATTTTTGAAATTTAAATTTTAAAAATATAATATTTTTAAATATTAAAAAAATTTATTACTTTTATAAACATTTGTTAAAAATTTAAATTAATTAATTAATTGAACCGATAAATTTTGTTGGTTAATATAGTTATATAAAAAATGAATTTTTAACATCGGTTTCTTTTGCTATTTTTCTCTTTTTAATAAACAATTTACCAATTAAATTAAATTATAAAATGGGGACTGATTGTCTGTTTGCGTCAGTAGCACATGGGTGCTTAGGAGCCTGAATCGTGGGCTGTTTGGTCTTTTAGCAGTGATCGACAGGACATATTTGTCTTTTCACATGGATTTGACATGTGTCATTCGTACTTTTGTCATAATAATCTTCAGTTTTGATGACTGTGTGTAGGGTAATGGACCCCACTTCCTTACTAACATGCAGTACAATGCATAATACTGAAAACGTGCATGATTGGTCTTTTATTATTATTATTATTTTTTGTTCAGTCCTCTTAATTAATTATTCTTGAAAATTTTATTTATTTTTCACTTAATTTTATTTTTATTTTTTTTGTTATGTTTGTCGTCTTTTTTTACACATAATAGATAAAGTGCAATTTTTACTGAAAGCAAAATTACATATACGGCATAATTTTATTCATTAATTTCTTTGAAAAAGTTTAGAAATATTTTTTAATAACTCTTTAAGTTTCATACATTTATGCCGTTTAAAATGTTATAATTTTTTATTTTTATGTTATAAATAATTTTATATTATTGGTGAAGATTTACTTTGTACTAAAAATTTTATCATAATATAACACCCTTTTTTGGTTGCATAATTTGTAATTTAGTAATCCAAATACTTTTTCTTTTAGCAATCAATGCCTTCCATTTCAGGGTTTTCAATTAAAATCTCTTATCGAATAATAATCTTTTTTTTTTTTCTAAATAAAGAGGGATAGTGACATGCGTAAAGAATAATAATTTAAAATGCATACGTATTTGGTGCACGTAAATCTAAACAATTAAACCGAGCATTTCATTTAATCGAATAATTTAAATGTATTCGCATCATGTATCCGCACATACCGTTCATTCCAATTAAAAAATACCTAACTTTGTAGTTTATTTTTATTTTTTGAAAAATACCAAAAGGATGATATACAATATCTAATTGCATTTGAAATGATATTTCTATATGGATATGAACAAAATAGATAGCCAAAAAGAAAAGTTATATGGTGGGGACAATAATTGAAATATCCCACTAAGCTACAAATTGGGAATTTGTTAACTTGATCTCCTATAGTTTACAATAGATAAAAATTTAACTAGGTTGCTAATTTAAAAGAAAATCCATCAATAAGGGCTTGTTGAGCTAACAAATGAGCAATCATATATTGGAACTACGAGATATGTGTTTATATGTCACATTACACAAGGGTAACAAATAAAAGATATTAGATAGAAAAACCTGAAATGAAAGAATCTAACTATAGGATGCATTACAATGTTTATACCCAACTTCAAAATCTTGTAATGTCAACACTAAATTTACTGTTGCCTTTCAATTATGGAATTCCGTCAATTTATTCATTAGTTTACACGGATTATGCTGACTGAGATGCTTAGGTGGACTAATTTTGCCAACAACGATGCTATGTCATTCGTTAATTTTACTGGCTTCACCATTTTCATCTCTCCTCTTCCATCAATTCACTCTTCTTTCTTTCTCCTTTCCTTTTTTTACACGGATTTTCAAAAAGACAACTTTCCGGTGAAATGGGTGAAGTTTCCCGATAGAGTTTGTCAGAATTTCTAATGAGTCAGCTTCTGATTCGAAGGAGCTCCATGTTCTCACTGTTGATGATAGCTTTGTGGATAGGAAAGTGATTGAGCGTCTGCTTAGAATCTCTTCACTTCAAGGTAATTTTTTATTATTTTAATTGAAAAATGTGAAGATTTGAATTTTGGATATTGATTGGAATTTGAGGATTTATAGTAATGGCCGTAGAGAGCGGGACTAGAGCTCTTCAGTATCTTAGATTGGATGGAGAGAAGAACTCGGTTATAATATAAGCAAAAGATGATATCTGTTTGGTTGATGAGAAAATGAATGGGAAAATTCATGTGTGGTGTTAACTGATAATGATTTGTATTATAGGATTTGAAAGTGAATCTCATAATGAAGGATTACTCCATGTCGAGGATGACAGGATATGAGATTCTCAAAAATCTTATGTAAAAATTGATAAAAATACAAATGTTTGGAAGAAGGGGCAGAGGAATTTCTTTTGATTCAATCTCAACTATAGCAACTACCAAATGGCATTGAACAACATTAGGGATTTTGTTAAAAAGCATAAGTTGTATAATATAACCCAAAACGCAACGTTTTTAAATCAAATCCTACTCTGGTTCGCGAGATGAAGAGAGGCAAAGAAAAGAAGATTTAGTTGGATTATTTTATTAAGAATAACATGGCATCCTTGTTGGCTAAATAAGTCCACCTAGGCATCCCAATCAGCCAGTGACAAAGCCAGGTTTTACGAGTAAGGGGGCAAAAATTTAAATCAAGTTTAAAAAAATATATAATATAAATGTTATAAATAAATTATTAAATAAAAAAATATTTATTAATATATTTAAAAAAATTACAATTACACTCTACGAATTTGCATGACTTGATAGCAACAAATAATAATTTCGTTATCAATAACATTACATACATTTTTTTCAATATAAGTGATCAAACATTCATGTATTCCTTATTTTGTTACGTAATCAATTTTTTACATATTTCATAGCAAAAAAATTTCTTTCAATTGTTATAGTTACAACAGATAAAATAAGTGATAAAACGATGAGTTTATAAATCAAATGATATAAAATAGCCTTTTTTTATTTGTATCATTTTTTTCAGTAAGATCACTAATTCCTATAATATTTGAAAACTTACTATTAGACCCCATATCAATAATATATGTTTCCGATTCATTTTCGAGAATCATGAGAAGAATAGTAGAAAAACTAATAGTATAAAATTAAGTAATACGGAGTAAGTTGCCTTTATTATATGCAAAAAAGATCCCACCATTGTCAAATATTACAAATGAATATTTAATTTGTTCAATTTAATTTGTTCATGAGTATTTAAAATGGACCTAAATTTTACAAATTACTATTAAATTTAATTTTTTATGCTTTTAAAAGAATTAGAATTGAAAAAAACTCCACAAAAATTAATAAAAATATACAAATATGAAATATTGCTAATACTTGAGAAATATAAAAGTAAAAAAAAAATTACAAAACTAAATTACTAACATTTAACTAAAGATAATTTTTTATTGTAATTTTTATTTTTTCTCAAATTTAGCTGATTTTTGAAAAAAGTTTAAAAAATAAAAATATAGTTTTGTACTTTTATTTTTTATTGATCGAAAAATTAAAAAATAAATTAAAGATAAAAGGATAAAAATAAAATTTTAAAAGGGTATATATATATATATTTCAAAAATTGCCCCCCTTTTCCTCAACGTGGCGTCGCCACTGCAATCAGCATAATTCGTTTAAACTGATGGATAAATTGATGAAGTTGCATAATTAAAAGGGAAATGTAAGTTTGGTGTTGACATTGCAAGATTTTGAAATGGGGTATAAACATTGTAATGCATTCTATAATTGGAGCCTTTTATGTAATTAACCGAAAAAAAATTCCAGTGTATCGGAACAATAGAAAAAAGTGTCAAATCATAAGCTAGTTAGAGATGTTGAAGTGCCATAGGCTTCCCAAATTTAACTAAAAAACCCTTGAAGTTTTATAATGCTAGATTTTGACATCCTTACCCGAAAAAATGGCTAAAGGCATAGTTAAAATAAAATGAGCATGTCTTGGAATAAAGAAACTCTTAATAAATTGTAGATTCCAAGTAAAAGAATGAGGATTAATTTAAAATGAAGGGGTAATGTGCAATTTTACCTTTGAAGTTTTTCAAAAAGAATAATATTATTTTTAAAGTTTGCTTGCATGCAATATTTTTTCGAATATTTTAAAAAAATATACAATATAGTCTATGTCCTAATATTTTTATCAGTTTGATAATCGTCAGTTGATCGCTTACGTGGACGTATTATCTGATGTCTACGTGTGTATCTACATAAGTGGTTAACTGACGATTTTTGGTTAAACTGACAGAAACATTAGGGCATGGGTTACATTGCACATTTTTACAAACATCCAGAGAAACATTATAAGCAAGTAAATTTTAGGACCAACATTACTTTTTTCGAAAAATTTCAGGCATAAAATTGCACATTAAGCCTAAAATGAAACATGTCCAAAAATGTTTGTACTACAGTATTAATTTTTTATTTAAAAGGAAAAAAATCAAGTATCCAAACATTAAAGATATCAACATTGTCACCTATCAAAATTTGCCAATGCCCCCCTTTTTAAAACTATCAAACCTCGAGAAATAATTTGCCAACTCCAAAAAGTATTAGAAAAAGAACAACTTATAATAAATCAATTTTTAAAAGTATTTTCCATTCGAAACACATGCTAAGAAAGATTGAGGAGATCCAAAAATACGCTAACATTGTTTGGTTAACATCACAATATTGAAACCTTCATATGATATTTTTTACCAATATGAGAATAAACCCCACTAAAAATTTAAAATTTGAGAAATCAGGAAATTACATAATTTAGAGGGTAATTTAAAGCAAAATATGGTATAGGTTGGAATATTTAAAGCAACAGACTTAACGGGAATATCCTTGCCCCTTGGGTGTAATATATTAAGAAATTAGAGAATCGAAAAACATGGAAATTTCTCATTAGAAAACATGTTTTAGTGGGCATTAATTAGACAAGAAAATTTAAGTTATTTAATTTTTTTTTTGTTTATGACTTTTTACCATAAAGTTTCCGATATTCGGTTTAATTTTTTTAAATTTACAAGATTGATTAATTTAAAGTCAAGCATTGTTAAATTCATAATTTTAGGTGACTTTCAACGTTATATGTTTTATACATGAAATAATTGAACTTGACAACTCATTTGAGAAAATCCAAAATTTTTATCACTTGTATCAATAACCGTGAATTACTTGTCTCTATTTCGATCATAAAAGGAATCAAAATGGTGATTATCATTGTATTAGAATATAAAGTTTATTTTTCTTCAAATTAAAAACATGCAATTATTGATTTTTTTCTTTTTAGATAAAAAAAAGAAATGAAATTTTATCATGATCGATAAAGATTATTATTATTTATTGCTCAATCAGCAAATATAGAAAAAGTTAAAATTCACTACAATAGGAGGAGCATGGGTTTTTTCCTTCGTGGTTTTCTTTTCCCTTTAGGAAAAGGTACGAAAATACTTTTTATAAGACTCAAGAGAGTTAAAATGCTCATAAACTTTTTTTTGAGCAAAAATATCCCTAATATTATTAAATCAGTATTAAAATATCATTTTATCAAACTACCGTTAACAGTACTAACGTGGCATTGACACGTGCAAATATATGCCACATGAGCGTCACATATATTTTTAATTTAAATATATTCATGGCATTTTAGCACTTTATAAAAAATTTTAGGAGCATTTTAGTACTATAAAAAATTTTAGGGACATTTTAGTACTTTGAAAAAGACATTAAAGACATTATAATACCCTAATAAAAACATTAAGAGCATTTTTCTACTGTAAAAAAAACATTAAAAATTAATATGTCACATTAGATATTAATCAATATTTATTACATTAATTAATAAATATTTTTTATATAAATGACGAATGAGAAAAAAATTATAAATAAATTATATAGCTCGAGAATATTTATTAGTTAATTTTTTAATGAATATAATATTGAAATTTGACTACAAAAATGCATTTAGGGGCATTTTTATTAAGATTATTAAAAAAAAGTATTAAAAAATCTTTTGCATAATTATTTTACACGTGATAAATATTTTAAATAATGATATTATTATTTTAATACTTATAATAATGTACATACTTTTTTACATTAAACTTAATCGATTTTAACTTATTCATAAAATTATAAATATTTCAACAACATATATTAAAAATAAAATTAAAAAATTTAATAGTTGCATCAAGAGTTTAACTATTATAAACTAAAAAATTGTACCAACTTCTTATAAAAATTTTATATATATATATATATATATATATATATATATATATATATATATATATATATATATGATATTAGATGTTTGTGTTTCATCTTTATATGTCATCATTTTCTTAAAAAAAATGATGGGATACATTGTCTTAAAAATATAATTTAATGTGTAAAATAAAATGTATAAACAAGCAAATAATGAATTATGAAAATATTAAATAAATACTATAACATGTTTAATAGATTGTTCAAATTTTTGTCTTAATTAGCAATAGTCATATTATATATTTAAACATTAATTTATTTAGATTTTATAATTTGACAATTTTTTTTATAAAAATAATTTAATTAATATCACATATAAATTGTTATAGGCTGCTCCAATTGCTTTAAATGTCAAAATATTTAGGGGCATTTCTATAGTCAAATTTCAATATTATATTTATTAAAACATTAATTAATAAATATTCTTGAGCTATATAATTTTTTTTATTCACAGTGTATATAAAGAGTATTTATTAATTAATGTAACAAATATTGATTAATATATAATGTAATAAATATTGATTTTTAATTTTTTATCTAAAGTATAAAAATATTCTTAATATTTTTTATTAGGGTACTATAATGTCCTTAATATCTTATTGAAAGTACTAAAATATCTCTAAAATTTTTTATATAATACTAAAATATTATTGAATATATTTATATTAAAAATATACGTGACGTTGACGTGACATATTTTATAATATGTCAATATCACATCAGTGCGGATAATTCAAAGTTGACAGAGATATATTTTAGTACCAATTTTAGAATATCATGATATTTTCGTAGGATTAATAATTGTAGATCTTTTTCTAATCAATATATATAGAAATATATTTCTCTTAAGCGAATCAATATATATAAATCTTTGTTACAATGATTGCAGCGAGAAGATATAGGAAAAAGAGAGATAATTTGTTCCCACTTAAGCGAATTCATCATCAACAAATAATTAATTAAGAAATAATTATAAGAATAATAAAACTCCAAACATACATTAGTAAATAATTCGGATTTACTTTAAAAAAATTAATATTTAAGTCTACATGAAGCATACTTAGTTGAAAAAATTGCTTTCAACTGTGAATTCGATAGTGATTGACTCTAAATTAACGGATTCAGTGAATTTAAAAGTCAAATTGAATACTTAAAATTCATAGACCAATAAGATTTCAAACATAGTTTTTTTTTTTTTTGAAGGGAGAAAAAATAATCAAATTATATTAAGATTTTTTTTCTTTTTCTTCTCTTACTTAAGTCTAGCTAGTTTAGTAAGTCAAGCATTTGAAAGGTTGAATATTCATTAAATCCATATAAATAAAACAAATTTAAATTGAAAATTATTTCCAGCAAAAATGTTAAGATAATGTTTTCACCAAACTTAAGAATTCAAGTTGAGGCATTTTTTATTCAAACAAATAAAAAATTTCAACTTGTTTTATATAAAATTGCATATTAACTTATTATTTTTTTTAATGGAATCTAAATTCACATTGATATGTAACCTCTTTAGCACTTTTTTTTTTCTTGTAGGCTCATAAATGTGATTTAGATTGATTAATTAAAAAAGAATTAAAAGCAATAAAGGAAAAAAATAGTGATTAAAAAAAATTTATTCCTTTATTGGCTGCATTTAGTGGAAAGGAAAAAGAAAAAAGAAAAAGAAAAACATAGTTTTATTTATTGAGATAAAGAAGCGAACAATCATCTCCCACTCAATAATGTCTTCTTTTATTATCAAATCTCACTAAAAAATAAAAGTTTTCAATCAAAAGTGTCTTTCCCATCGTTTGTGCCATTTATTTATTCTCATCAATTTCAAATTTCTTTTTAATTTGAAAATTTTCACTCAATATATATAATAATAATAAAAATGGTTAATATATAAATTACCTCCTAAACTATCACAATTTATCATATTTTCCTTCTAAACTAATTACATATCAGATTACCTCCCTTATTTTTTGAAAATGTCATATTATCCCCTTATAATATACGTGTCAGTTCACAAAAGACACGTAAAAAACACGTGTCAATTAGTAATAAGGGTATAATTTGACATTTTAACAGGTTTTAAGGGAAGTAATTTAACATTTTCAATGGTATATGATGTATTTTTTACATTTTAAAAAAGTTTGAGTGGTTAATATAATATTAGAGGATAATTTGCAAATTTTAATTTTCTTTTTAATTTGCAAATTTTCACTCAATATAAATAATAATAATAATGGATATAAATACAATCATTTATTATAAGAACATTACAAAATTACATTTATATAAATTATTTTTTTTCCATGAAAAGTTTAAGTATAATATCAGTTTGACGACGACACGTCACACAGAATATTCATACATTGCATACTAAATCATTTCCCTATAATATTAAATATTTTATTCACTTTTTAATAAAAAAATTAAATTATAAATAATGAAAGTATAACTTTTTTAATGTTCGAAAAATATAAAAATCCTCTAAATTCCTTATTTTTATTATTATGTTCTTTTAGACTACTAGATGACTACTTTTTTATTTATTTATGATATATTTGCAATTAGATCACCAAGTTAGTGATTAGAAATAAAATAGTGCGCCTGAAGATGTTGAAAAAAGTTTTATTTTTGGAGCAAAATTATGACATTGTGATTAGTAATATTAAATATTAAATAACGTTATGTTATTATATTTAATAATTTATTGTAATATGCTTATTTTTCGTCGGTGGCCTTTGGATGGTGGTGCTAATTTGGCTGTTTGTACAAATTTTATTTATTTTTTATTATATGAATACAATGCAGTGAATAATGGGATTGGGAGCTGCATGCCATAGAATTGGACAAAAAATATCCCATAAATTTGAGAAAAAATAAATCTCTTTTCCTCTGTCTTTTCTTAAAAATATTTATCTACTGAATATTTTATTTTTCTGTGGCCACTTAAGAGTAATAATTATTATTTTTTTGTGGGTCAAACTCTGTTATTTGACAATGAACGTGGGGACTAGCTGTTGCTGAGCACTTTATGGATGTGGAAGTATTAGGCCCAAGTTGGGCCATTATTTGCATGAGAAAAATAAAATGCAACTTGTTAATTTTTTATAGAAAATATTATTGTAGGACCTACTTCAATTATCAATTTGTAGGTTCAATATATATATATATATATATATATATATATATTGAAAAAACTCATATTTTTATCTATATTTCTATATTTTCAAAATTATATATTAAATTTCAAGCAAAATACGTTAAATTCAAAATGTACAACATAAATGGCAATATAATATAAACGCAGTTAAAGTTGTGTGTATTTTAACGGAACGCTGTTACTTTTTTTTACGTTCATTTGAACTTAATATATTCTAATAGATAAATTAAGGAATTTAATATATAAATAAGTAAAAATTGAAGGATTAAATGTATAGTTTTAAAAGTATGCAGATCCAATATATAAAAATGTTAAAATTTAGAAATTAAATTATGGATTTTGTTTTTTTTTCTACGGTGAAAAAGAAATGCGAGATGTTGAATTTCAAGCTGAATGTGTGGGATAAATTCACAATTAAAAAATTTAATCATTTAAAAATATTTTAGACTCTTAATGTTCTTCACATATTTTAATTAATTTTTTTTTCAATTATTCTGTTAAAATTAATAAAAAAATTAACAATGCAATAGTTGAATGATTACTTTCCATTATACTCTAAATCTACAATTCAAAATCTATTTATTTTACTTGTTGACTAAATTATTTATTATGCTTATAAATAGGCTCATTTGTGAATTATTCATAATACAGAGAAGCATTAAAAAAAACAACAAGAGAAAATTCATAGCTGATTTGATACACATACTTTCTTTATGCTGTTTGTTTTATTTACAAAACTTTTTTTATGTAGTTTTTACTTAATAATTAATAAATTAAATATGATTATTATTTTTTATTATTAATAACTTATCACTTTTTTTTTAATTTGCTATTTCAGCAAAATATCTAATAAAAACAATATTTATTTAGTAACCATGTTGATTTTAAGATTAATTATATTAAAAAATAAACATTATTATTATTATTGGGAAAAATACATTTTTGGGTCATTGTATTTTAATATTTTTCTATATTAGATTTCTATACTTTAAAAAATGACATTAGATTTTTACACTTTTTAAATGACTCACATTAAATTTGATTTAAATGTGATTTTGTTCATTTTACATGATATCAATTTCAAATGATTGTAAAATTTAACAAAATATAATAAATTGAAAAAATATACTACATGTCAAACATGCAAAGGTGACGAGTTTTTTTTTCCTAAGTTATTAATTTGGTGAAATAATTAATTATAAGAAGCGGATAATAATGAAAGTGAGAATAATTTTTAGCTAGTATTATATTTGTTTTGTGATTTTTATTTTAAATAACTTTCAACATTTGAAGTGGAGTTAAACTTTGATTACTTTTTTTTCATAATTGCATTTTAACAATTTTAGTAGTTAAACAAAAAGCAAAAATCGAAAATGATGAATTAATTAACTAGATTGACTATATATAATGAATCGATTAATAGCTAATAATTTAAAAAAATTAATATTGATAGACTAATTAAAAAAAATGTTACGACACCGATTTCCGATCAATTGGTACATGCTCATCCCATAGTTATGGGCACAATTGATGAATGAGCATTTAGATGGTTAGCATATTTGGATAGTTTTAACTTTTAACATCAATTTGAACACAAAACCGAAAAGGCAAATAAAAATATCACTTAACTTAAATAATTAATATATTGACAAAAAAGAAAATGATTGCATGAAATTAATATCTTATATCAAATGAAAACGTCTCTTTTTTTTTTCCTTTTATTGCGAATTTGCTAAACTTTAGGATTGAATGATGCCAACAAACTTTTCCTTATTAGTAATACCAACAATTTTTATTTTTTTTTTTAAATTATGAGGTGTTCTAAGCGAATCTATACAGATGAAATACACATTTTCAATATTGATTTTCTCCATTCACAAGATTCGAACTCAATATCTTACTTAAAGGTAACAAGTGTCAAACTATTTGAACCAATCAATATTAGTTAATACCAAAAAACTTTAATGGAATGATATCGAAATGAATTAGCTCTTAAAACTATAAACTATGAATTATTGGTTGAAATTGTATAAATAATTATTAGTCATAACTAGTTTTGGATTGTGTAAGTAAAATAAAATTGGCAATCAACTCATGGCGTGATGTTTGTGAGGAAATGGAAAACCTAACATTTATGGGCCACTCTTTTGTACATTTATTTATTTTAAATAATCATCCAACATTCCAACTTTAATATTATTAATTAATTAATTCGAATTCGTTTCAAACAGATTCGTATAAAAACAATTTTTTTTTAAGAATTTAAAAATATTTTATCCGAAATTTAAATACAAAATATTTAAAAAAAGAAAAACGAATATATGTTATTTCACTCCATTCCTTGGAAGTTATTTATTTATTATTATTTTTGTTGATGGTGAATTTTATGTTCCTTTTAGGGATTTAAGAGTTGAATAATACTCAAAATGATTGCTTGGTTTGCAAGACAAAAGGCAGAATAATTCCCTTTGGGTATTTATAATATTCTTAGAGAAATTCAATTCAATGATCAAACTATAGATTCATTGTTTGAGATAATTGATATTTAATAGCAAATAGCTGATAATTATAAAAAAAAAATGCTAATAGTTTGAAAACTTTTTTATTAAGAGTTACTATTCAAATAATCATTAAGAATTTATTACTAAATATATTTTCATAAATTTTTGGAGAAAAAAGCAATGCATTTAAAAAAATTGTGTAGAATATCGAAACATTATATATATATATATAAAAGAAAAGCTTATATGGCCAAACTAACCTTATATGACCATTTTCAGGGGATAAAAGTTTTTTATTTTATTATTTTAATGTTTATCTCCTTTTTTATTTTTTTGGAAGGTTATGTCCGCATTATTTAAGTTTGATTGGTCTGACTAATCTGAACCGGATACTATACAGGCTTATTGCTCGGGGATGACCCTTTCAATACTGTAATTTTCATATACATGCCAAACTCGCAGATCGAACTCAGGACATTCTTAAGGGAGACGAAGCCTTCATCCCCTCCTAAAGTTGGTTCTTTTTCTCTTTTTAATTTATTCCCAAACAATATTAGGATATAGAATATCCTTCTGTCTACACAATTTTCCCTTCATTCTTTTTAAGATAATATTGGAAGGATGGATGCTAATTGTCCTCTACCATCCAATAAAATATATATATATATATATAATTTAATGATAAATAGTTAGCACAGTATATCATACTCTATTAACATTTTTCTTCTCAAACCTTTTTTTTTTATAAAGAAAATTAATTGTTATCATTGCTATTTCAGATTCTTCTTCTAGTAGGTATCTAAGTTTTGGATGATTTTAGAACACGCCTACCCTACCCTACCCTTTTTCTGCAATAAAAACTTCTGTTTTTATATATATTTTTTCAAAACGAAACTTTTCTGATAAACAACAAAGGCCCGTGAAAGGTCTTTACCAACCAATCTTAATGCATAATTGTACGGAAAATGGTCAATTTTATCACCAAATTATAAAAAAATGTCTTAATAATATTATTTTCAATATTCAATGAAAAAACTATTTAAAAATGAGAAATTAATTGTCAATATTTTAAATGTTAAAAAAAAAGATGGATATGGAATCATATTTTCTGAAATTGATAAATAATACTCTCTCAATTTTTTTTATTTATCACTTTGATTATTTTTACTAGAATTAAAAAAATAAATATATTTAAATTTAATATAAAATTTCGTAATTAAAATTAAACCATTTTGGTTCTAACTTTATTAAAAAAATAAATTAAATTATATTAAAAATTTAAAAATAATACATAAATAAAATTTAAATTTTATTTAAAAATAATATAATAAAATTAATTAATTAATTTTTTTAAATTTAAATTTTTATTATATTAAAATCAATATTTATCGTACAAATATATATTTCAAAACACTGTTTGAGTTATTGATTGAATGTTACCAAATGGGCCACACACACACACAAGTGTAATAATATAATACTTGAAATGAAAATCCACAATTTGGCAATAAATAGTTTATCCAAAAATGAACTTTTGAGCTTTACCATCTTTTGATTTTTAATTTACGGTCACTTTGCTTCAATTTCTTTTTCGAAATCTTCCTTTTTTATTTTTAATTAATTTTCCATAAATGTTTCTTTATTTTTACACCATTTCTTTACATAATTGCGTGGAAATTAATGGCAAAAAAAACAATATTCTGAAAAATAATTTTTTTTATAACTATTTGATGTTAGAAATAATTGTAAATGGAAAATTATAAGGTAATTTCAGGCAAAATTAAATTGGCTATAAATTATACATACTTTGGGCCCTAATACATATCCCCACACCACCAACCAACAAAAGAAATTGAAAAGGCATTAATAGTCCATACCTTTGGACATGTAAAAGCTTGGTATCTAATTCACCTTTTTTTTTTTATAGGACAATTTTCAACTATATTTTATTTTATTTTATTTTTACAAGTCTGAAAAGTATATTGGGGCCTTGACCTTTTTGATCTTCTTTTGCACTTCATGATTGTGTCATCTTAGAATAAGATTGGTTGTCCTAGCTTAGCTAATTTGCACAAAGCTATCCTCTAATTGGTGGACATGGGAAAGAAATAATATGTTTATGACCCCACAATATAAGAGACACATGTGCCGTGATTAGTGGTTGAGATTTTTCCACTCTTGATTTTTTTCCAATAATTAATCCAATTTCATGTAATGAATGCCCTAGGTTTCACCCTTCACATAGATCATAAACATTTTCTTTCACTATGCTCATTGCTGAGGTGATTATGATAAAAATAAATAAATTAGTAGGGTGATTTATCTATATCTATCTTTTGTAAAAAATATCATTACTATAAATGGGTTTTTTTATACGGGAAAGAAAAATAGAGATTCGAACTCGAAATCTTCCATTATTATTTTTTAATTTTTTTTTAATTATTATTATTATTATTATTATTATTATTATTATTATTATTATTATTCGTTGTTTCAATTGTTGAATTTTCATTACAAAGGGAAATTTGAGTTGAGGGTTGCTTATGAATGATTCTAACTCTTTGATGCATGCTTTTTGCTTTTCACAATTTATGCTTAGTCTAAATTTCTTGGGTCTAATTAAGGTCCATTGCAAACTTCCATTTCCAAATTAAGGCATTAGGGTACATATATATAGATGAACTTTTTTGATAATTGTCTGCCAACTTTGATCACTTATAAAAGAAAAATATTGTCAAATTTTTGATAAAAAAATTTTAACGGTTAAATTAATATTTAAAAAAAAATGAAACTTAGAGTTTACATGGTGTAATTGAGATAACTTATGTAGTATCTAATTATACTGTATTAAATAAATAAAAACATTAATGCCGAGTAACGGTTAACAATATATCATTAATATTTATAATTTTTTACCGGTAGAAGCGAGTTTTTAATGGTAATAAAATTTTAAATTCAAATTTAAGAGTCTCAATTATACAATTGGATTATTCATTTCTAAAAGTTCTAACTCATTATCTCTTAAATTGCAAAGTACATAATAATTTAAAATTTCTAGATATATCTTTTTATTATAAAGATTTAATTGGGAGTAATATTTAGAGGTTAAAGAGCCCGTGAAAGTGATCCTCTCGTCCACCAAAGTCAACAGCCACCTCTTACAACTCATAAAATTAATTTAGCATCCAATATTGACCTTTTATCTTTGTCCATTATATATATATATATATATATATATATATATATATATATATATATATATATATATATATATATATATATATTCCAACCACTCCTCCACTATCAAATTATTACTTTGAAGCAAAATTTATTCCATTAAATTGTCATTTCCGTAAATTTAAAATAATATTTAATACATTATATCGAATTTTATTTTACATAATATTAATAAAATATTTAATATATTTTTTTGTATCACATACTTTACTATAATAATCTAAATTAAAAAAATATTTTAGTATATTCAGTATAATTTATATAAAAATTAGTAAAATTAATGATTATATTAATATTGGTGATTTGTATGATGAGTGACAATTTAATGAGGCAGAAGGACAATTTAAGCAGGAAATTAAGATGATTAGAGGATGAAGAGGAAAGCTATTGTACAGCTGTAGTATGTTCTCTAAGTCCAAAGAACTACCTCCACAACTCCAACTCCATAATAACTTTCAAGAATAACTCAACTGTAACATCTGTCTTTTGCTGATTCATTCAATTTCACAATCAGCCATCTTCACAATTACAAGAAGATTAGAGTAGTAATTGAGTGTATTGTGGTTCCCCAAAAAGAATATTGATCTATTTTTTTGAATGGCACACTTCAAATTCTTAAACATTACCGTCGTTTTAAGGGCCAAATTGTCCTAATTTTAAAATATTAAGGATGATATTACACTAAATAAAACTTTAGATATTATATTGCCTTTTTTTTCAAATATTAGAAACTATTTTGTACCTTTAACCTAATTCTATATGGTTATCTTTTTACTACAATTTCTAATATTACCCACACATTAGATTTAATATCTAAGGATGGGCATAATAATGTCTAGTATTGGATTCAAAGTAAGTGGTCTTAGGGCCCAATTTATCTTATGGCCCAATTTATTTTAATGATATTTATAGTTGTAATTAGATATTATATGTTACGTATAAAAATTATCTAAGTGAAGCTCAAAATAAGTTCTAAACCTTAGAACCTTTTCCCAACTCAATCAAAGCAACAACAATGTGATGTTGAGAATAAGTTCAGAAAGGAAGAGTTTTGAAAAATGCAAAAAGCTGTACTTTCAATCTTTTTTACTCAGTAATGATCATGGCCTTCATTGGCCTTCAAACCATAATTTCCAAATCAAGGCGTAGAGCTGTAATATATAAAGCAAAACCAAAGCAATCCTTTTCATGTTCATGGATGATCCGAAATCAAGAAACAGCCTTACGTTAGTCCTTTTGATTATGACAATTATCTATACCTGTAATCAGAATAACTATCCAATCTGCTTACAACAAATGCAGATGTTTCTTTCCCACCAGGAATCTTGTAGGCCATTCATCTAATTGGAATCTGCTCATAACATATCACAGAATATCTTCTTCCATTTTCACCAAATTCGCGATGACCTGATGATCGGCTGATCATGCAAGTCATAGAAATGTATCAAGTGCACACTCTTTCAGCATATTCAGAATGAAAAAGTGCAAGCAATGTAGAACACTGAGCAAATATAAGCAGATGGGTCGAGAGAGGTCCAAAATAATATCAGAAGAAAAGAAGAATGCAAGATTTGCCTATTCTTAGAGAAAATTCAGTGCCAGAGAAAACATTCTGGAATTCTCAGAAAGTAAAAAACCAACCCCAATATGTTTAATTGTGCTCTCAATTCTCATCATAATTTACTTCTTGAAACAATCTGTGCTGCTCATACTCACGCACTAGATATTCGAGTTTAAAACACTGCAATACATACAAAGACTTGGAGGCCACTGATCTTATGGAGGACACTGCCAAGAAAGGGAAGTCCAATAATTGATAAAAAGCACAACCGCATTACAATGGCAGCCCAGTCTTTAACTTAAAAAAAAAAATTCCTACCAAAACAATTGCTTGAGTCTAAAATTAAGAAACAAGCAAGATGAATAATGTTGCAAATAGAAGATCCTAGTGTTTTAACTTCAGACAAATACTGGACACCACTACGTCAGTTTATGAGAGAACAAAACCATGAGTAATCTCACAAATAACAGTAGTAGAATATGAAAATCATAAAACTAAATCTCCTTATGTCGAGTGGCTCCAGGATGGTTGTTATTCCAGTATGGCATCTCTGCCCCTTTTTTTCTCTGTGGTAGCAAATGAATAAGACGCCAGAAAATCCATGTTGGTTGAGAATATGTCTTGCATGGGTCTCTCTATCTACAAGCTTAGGCTTTAGGACATCTTGGTTACATGCTCTCTACGGATTCTGAATTCAGCCAATTCCTTATACAAATTGGCTTAAAGTTTAACAATCTGAATCTTACTTTATAGAAATCTAGAAAAGCAAAGAAAAAAAGAAAAATAAAAAATCAAAGATAAATAGATCATAAATGGAATGATTTAAGCTCCTAAAATGCAAAACAAGTCTGAAATGATCTCCATCCAGTTCTTAAAGAGAGTTCACTAGTCTCCTCAAAAAGCCATCTGAAAAGAGTACGGATGAAAATAAGCTGAATGCTGCACATGAAACATGAGCTGTCTCAAGGTCACTTGCCCCTCCCCATACCACGTAATCTCCAGATGCTCAAGTGTCCACAGTTTGATTTAAACAATAGACACAATTGATATTTTTCTGTGAGGCTTTCTGATTGATGCACACTCAAGAAAAGCTTACTAATTTAGAGAAGCAAAAGAATATGAGAAAATTAAAAAGAACATATTTATTTCTACAATTCTTGTTTTCGTTTTCAAAAAGAATAGGAAAAATCACCAGCAGGTAACTTAAAACAAATTACATCAAGGCATATGAGGCTAGAAATTGAAGATATAATTGCCAAGTTCAGGATGCTAAAGAACTCACAGATATAAACAAAGCATAAGGTCAACAGTCCCTGCAGGTAATGGTCTGGAACAAAAAAAAAAATCATATACCAGAAGAGAGAGGAATGTTTCATGATATGCAGAGTAGCTGAACGGTTAGACTGGTATTCCTCCTCGAACAAAGAAAAGAGAGTGAGAATATCCAAAATTTTCCTTCCAAATGCACAAAGACTGAATAGCCTATGTCACATAAAGACGCCAAATGTTGCATACACGCAAAGCAGGTGAGTTTACGGTATAAGCATTTTTCATTTATTTGCATAAGACAATTGCACCGGGTCACTGTTTTACAAGATGCCAAGGCTTTTGTCTCTTTAATGCTCCTTTAGCCACATTAAGATGCCAATAAATTCTGGCACCAATTATATTTGAGGCATTCTCAAAAGAGAGAGAGAGAGAGAGAGAGAGAGAGAACTAATTGAAGAATAGATCACTACTCCAGGAAACATGCTTGTATGAATTTGTAATGCTTGAGATGCTAAGGATAGCTCACTGGAAAGCATTGCCATGATCAGCAAAGATAGGTATGCAGTCAAGTTCTGGATCTTGAGACTTCCATTCTTCATTTGGTTGCTGTTTGGTGTTCTTCCATAGAACATGATGTTCAGAGATACCAGTCCTCCTAATGTGTTTTGTTAATATTGTACAATATTTACCCATTCATAAACTAACAGATTAGGTCCTTGATAGGGAAACTACTACAATGGATCCGGATGCAACTGGTCCAAGGAAACTGTAGGTTTATACTCAGCAAGAAGAAACAACAAATGCAACAGAGGGTTAAAGATACAGCAATGCCACGCGCGTATCAAGGGAATTTGGTTGGAATAATTCGGTTAGGGGCAGAGTGCATGCACCTAATGTCCAGCTTGGCACCTAGGGAGAAAAACGATTTCATCATTTTCTTTTGTCTTGGTTATATAAGCTAGGAAGAGAGGGAGAGAGAGGTATCTTTGGAATATCAACTGTTTTAGCTGCTGTTTTAGCAGGGCTCCATTGTTTGGAGAGGGAAGATCATCTTCCCGGGGATTGTAATTTTGTAATTACAGTCATTTTGTCAATGAAATCCACCCTTCTTTTCATCAATTTCTTTGTTTGTTTTCTATTTTACAAGATCATTTGGTTACATTGATTTCTGTTCTTTATCAATTGGAGCCGTCTGTGGGAAATTCACAACGATCATTCTCACACAAAACTAATTGACAATGAATAACCCACTCCAAACACACTTTCAAGTTGAGATTGTTTCACAACAACAAATTGATTTTCAAAATTTCATGGCAGCATTTCAGAAGTCCTTTGCTGCACTTCAGAAAACTATAAAAGACAACTTTGAGCGCATGAATGCCAAGTTCGGAAAGCAACCAAAAGCAGCTTCTCCATCCATAACCAAAAACAGAGAAACCCAAACGGAAGATGACGAGGAAGACGAACAACAAGCAAACGATGAAAAGGATACCCAAGACCCTTACGAGAAGTTACGAACCTTGTCTCAGATCGGCACAGTGGTTGAATATATCAAAGAGTTCGAAGCAATCATTGGGTACATACCGAAGACATCCGAGGCTCAATACGTAGGGTACTTCGTGGGAGGATTACAGGGACAAGTAGGGCGATGGGTTAGATTCCTGAACCCTCAAAATCGTGAGAAGGCTATGGCATTAGCTAGGGATGTCGAGCTCGCTTTCAGGCCCCCAGGGAGCCGAGCAGCGGTCGCAAGGGAGAGAGGTGGAGGAGATTGGAACAGATCTGAAGCACCACTCGTCTCCTCGCCAGTCGTCCCACCACCTATTCCCAAGAACGAGAGTCACCACGATTCCCCAACGTCGCGCAGTGCAGAGCTCACCTTCAGTTCCTCAGAGAGCAGATCGGCGGTAAGGCAGTAAGGTGTATCACTTTGGATTAGCGTGGAACTTCCCCACCCAAATCCTCAAATCTCGTGGCCCCTTAACACCAGAGATGAGGTTCAGCCCGATCCAAGATTCAAGAGTAAAAGCCCAAGCCCATTACCATTAAACCCAGTAGATACTCCATCACCAAGAATGATTCCTTCTCCCAAATGAGATCAGCAAGCTTCACGAGAGAGAGGACCGCGTCCTTTGGTGCCGGGGAAGATCGCCGAACGCCGTCGGTTAGAACTTAGCTTCAATCCCCAACAACGTTGCAACATCGGAGAACTTCAAATCTCCATCCCAGAGCATGAGCTCTTCGTGGATACAGGGCAACCGACAAAGGAAAGGGCGATGGAAGCAAAACGAGAGGCAGAAGATAGGGAGGAGGGTGAAAGCAACGCAGTTGAAATTTCATTTGGGTCCATAAGCGTCGCCCAAGCGCCTCGAACTCTGAAATCGCAGGGGCCCGTCCAAGGGATTCCTTTTTGTCCTTGTCGACTACGGACCGATTCACAACTTCATCTCGCAAAAATTGGGTGCTGGGCTTTCTAATCTTGGGACTACTTGCTTTCAAAATGCAATTTTGCAAAGCTTTACCCATACAGTGCCGCTTGTTAAGGCTCTACGTTCTTCAAATCATTCCAAGCCCTATAAATGTGGTTTTGAGGGTTTCTATGATGTTAGTGCTCTATGCGATCATAATCAACTTTCGATGGCTTCTTCGGGAAAGATCATACCACCTTCAAGGGATGTTGATAATTTGCATCAGGAAGCTGCTCAAGAATTTCTTCAGTGCTTATTGGATAAACTTGAAAGGTGTTGTGTGGACTCAAATCACAATGAGACCTCATCCATGAAAGATGATAAAATAGTTGAGTGGGTATTTGGGGGTTGCCTTGTGAGCAAACTGCGATGTTGCAATTGTGGTCACTGTTCAGACAAATATGAGCTCCTAAATGACTCGAGTTTGGAGATTGAAGATGTGGATGCTATTCAAAGTGCATTAGAATCTTTCGCCAAGGTGGATAAAATTGACGAAATCAAAACAAATTTCAAAAGTGACAAATGTGAGCAGGAAGTATCTAAGCAGAAGCAACTGATGTTGAATCATGCTCAAGCAGTTGCTGCTTTTCAGTTGAAGAGATTCAAGATTGATGGATCTTGTAATGAAAAGAGAATCCAAGCGGAATGGAAACTACTGGTGAAGGACCTACCGGATATGATATCAGTTCGAGTTTATGAAACAAGAATGGAACTTTGGAGGGCTGTCATCATAGGACCTGCTGGTGGGCTTCGATTAAATCCAAATTTGTATGAATGCGGGAAAGTCTGCTTCGGCCTTTTAGGGACTTGGAGTGGTAAACAAAATGAGATGTGGATACCAAGTACATCAAACATGCTTCAGGTTTTGGTTTCTATGCAAGCTCTCATTCTCAATGCAAAACCCTCCTTAAATGAGCCGGGGTACGAGACATCTTATGTTGGTGCGGAGGGGGATAGAAAATCTAGGAAATACAACGAGGATGCTTTTATCTTACCATTGAAGACAATGGTCTACACACTTCGAAGGCCACCGAAGCATTTTGAGGACTTTGTAATTGGTCATTTTCACATCTGGGCGCGTGATATTATGATAGCATGTAAAGCTTATGTCAATGGTGCTACAGTGGGTTCTGTTACACTTACAGATGGAGTGGCTGCCGTTGATGAAGCTGAAAAGAGCCCCTCTCTAGAAAAATCCGTTGTGTCGAGTGAAAACTCTCAGCTAAGTCTTGAGGACAAGACTTATTTCAAGAGGGCGGCATTGATAGGGAAACTACTACAATGGATCTGGATGCAACTGGTCCAAGGAAATTGTAGGTTTATACTCAGCAAGAAGAAACAACAAATGCAACAGAGGGTTAAAGATACAGCAATGCCACGCGTGTATCAAGGGAATTTGGTTGGAATAATTCGGTTAGGGGCAGAGTGCATGCACCTAATGTCCAGCTTGGCACCTAGGGAGAAAAACGATTTCATCATTTTCTTTTGTTTTGGTTATATAAGCTAGGAAGAGAGGGGAAGAGAGGTATCTTTGGAATATCAACTGTTTTAGTTGCTGTTTTAGCAGGGCTCCATTGTTTGGAGAGGGAAGATCATCTTCCTGGGAATTGTAATTTTGTAATTACAGTCATTTTGTCAATGAAATCCACCCTTTTTTTCATCCATTTCTTTGTTTGTTTTCTATTTTACAAGATCATTTGTTTACATTGATTTCTGTTCTTTATCAGTCCTTCATCAGAAAGCATGTGGATATGACCTCATAAGCTTTATGAAATACAAGTCTCTAATAAGGTTTGAAGCAATTCAGGCACCTAAAAACAGTGTTTATAACTGCTGAACCTAGGAGTATTAAATGCAAATACTTCTGGAGATTTATTTTAATAAGTCAAACTGTACTTCCATCATCGAATTCGAGATCTGATGCATCTATGTAATAGATATAAGATCGAACAAGGATCCCTTAAATAAACATTGTGCAGAACTGACTCAGTTATCAATTTGCAAATTGGCAATTAATAATGATAAGTTCAGTCAAAGAATCTATGAAAGCAAACAGAGAGAATAGCAGTACAAAAAATATACTACACAAAGGGAACATTACATTCTAGATATAATTTTAAAATCATAGGTATCACAAGACCAGGAAACTGGGATCTCTAAATCAGAAACTGTAAAGATCAGTTATATCAAAACCATCAGGGGAAATTGTAATCTCTAAATCAGAAAGTACAAAATATCAACAGTATCTGCAGCCATGGGAATACACAGAAGCCAACCTCAGTTATTTCATAGATGCTTCAAGTTGTCATACTTGTCAAAAGATCTATTTTTTTTAATGACCCAGCACTGAGGCCTAAGCCTGAGCCGTAGCTATCTCTCAGTCTCCTCTATATTATCAAATTCTATAATAGAATACATGGGAAAAAGGCAAATGTCATCAGCAAGCATCTGAGAAAAATGAATATTTGCAGTTTCACTTTCAAATAAAAGGCAATAAAAAAGGACTTGTAACTGTTCAGTTATGTGGCAGACCCCTGGATCTTATATTTCTGCACTTCAGAAACAGCAAACTTATCAGTTTCGGGAAAGCAACACATACAGGGTTATTTTACCTCCTAGGTAATAACAATTAAGAACATAACCAACACTCTAATGTACTTTTATTTTTGTTACGCCCTTGTAACAACCGCTCCTTCATGTACTTTAAGATTATTTATAGAAACAAGGACTTTGAGATTCTCAACTTCTCTTTTGCACATCAGAAAGAACCAAAGTCTACATGTATAGAAGTTTTCTCTCAAAAACTGAAGCACATTTATTCTACTATTTAAAGTTGAAGCAGATAAAAATTACATATGAATGCTAAAAGATTAATGAACTATTCTTTTTACCATACCAGTTTATGTACAAAAGATCTACAAGCTGGTAAAACTAAATCTTGCCTCTCACCTACATCTTCCCATGATTTCAAAGTGGAAACAGAGAAAGCTTATAATTCAAAGTAAAAGCTGGAGAGAAACAGAGATAACTATCTATAAAGTGCTATAGACAGCAGGAAGCAGCTTTCTTCTCATTGTATTTAGGGATAAAAGTTCTCAATAATTTGATTAAAAGTTGAAAAAGTTGTCAAATGAGCAGTTCACAATTTCTTATTTTTACTTTTCTGGATCAAGAGGATGAGTTTTGAGAATTACTTTTCTTTCACTTTTTTTTTACTTATTGTGAAAGCCCGATTCCCTGAATAGTTTTAGAAGGTAAACTAAGATCCATTATTTTTGGAAGAATACCCAAACGCAAGTGCTCCTAAAAGGGCATTTTTGGAAACTGGGTCTTCCAATATTATTGATTACTGAACATAAGTTAAATGATCTATCCTAACTACTTCATGTCTCCAACAGAAAATAAATAAATAAACTAATATATTTCTTAATGGCAATACCATATTTGTTAGACCAATGAATCTCAAGCCTATGCATGAGTCACCAACTCTTTGAGATCTAATAAGAGTATCAAAACTTATTGTCTAGCAATAGAATTTTGATTGAAGTTACCTAAGAATCATATGATAATCAAAAACAATTTCAAAAGAGAACCAAGAAACTATCCTAAGTTTAGATATGCACTAAGTAACAAATAACAGGAAAAAGAAGGCTAGATTTCTGAAAGCAATAAGGGTTACTTTTCAGCTTAATAAGTATTATAGCATTGCAACAACAACAAAATAGCAAATGGATATGAGACAGAATGCATATGTAACCAGCGATAATTGTAAGTTAGAAAATACCAAAGTCAGAAAAATAAATTGCTTATTTGGTATTATCCAAATCCTTGTATTTATCTATTGCTACATTCAATTATTAATGGATTATATATGCTATTCTCGTTCAAATCTTAAACTAGCCTAAATAAATATGAAAAAACAGGTAAAATGCAGATTGAAAAAGAATCTAAAAAAGAAGCCACCGTTAAACAAAATGAAAAAAGCAGAACAACGGCATTATTTCAAAACCATTTAATTTTAACAGTGGAAATTCCAAAAATCATCCAGACGAATTCTTATGGTATAACCAAACTATTAATGGATTAAATATGCTATTCTCTTCAAATCAAACTTGCCTACATAAGTACTTAAAAAAAAGGGCAAAACGAACAGCACCATTTCATCACAATCGTTAAACTTTAACAGTTAACCTATCCATATCAATCGTCAAAAGGAACACAAATTCTCTAATACTGATAATTAAAGCAATGATAAAAAAAACCAATGGTACAAACAGTAAAAGCAATTACAGGGAGATCAGAAAGAGGGACTTACTATACAAGAAGTACCCATAAACATCAAAAAACAAAAAAAATCAGTCAGAATGAGAGTCATGGTAATAGTCATCAAGATAAACGGACGAGGATGAAGAAGAAGAAGAAGAGGAAGAAAAGCCTAGAGCATAACGAAGATGAGGAGGAGGATGATCAAAGTCAGGATCTTGATCATCATCATCAGAAGATGAAGAGGAAAAGTAATAAGGGGAAAAGGAATCAGGTTGAGGAAGACAAAGAAAAGTCCAAAACCAAAGAGCGAAATTACCCAATTGCTGGAAAGGAAAGCAACAGATTAGATCAAGAAGCTGGTCGCTGCTTAGACGGTCTTGGTCTTGAAGATGAATGCTTGCTATTTGCTGCCATAAGTCTGCTGATTTGTGGGCTATTGATGCTATTATCAAGCTGTTGAATACCATTTTTCTATCTTCTTCTTCTTCTGCTTCCTGGGATTTTGTTGCTTTGAAATTCTGTGAAACAGAATTTTTGTCCAGGAGTTGGTTTAGTTGGTTGCTTGCCTGTTTTAAATTGGATACTCATTGTTCTGCCCTGATTTGATGCGCATTATCTGGACCGTTTGATCGTCAAGATGTAAAGACTAACCGTTGGATCGTCAAGACGTAAAGACTACTGCAATTTAATAATAATAATAATAATAATAATAAATAAATAAATAAAAGGGGCATTGCAATTTCAATAAACTATTTTTTAGTTTGATATTTATTTTGACCAAAGTCTCTTTTTGTTAAGAGAGAATTTAATTAAAGGAATAAGGGAATGTTTTGTCAAATGGATTGATTTTTTTTTTCAAAACTAATTTATCTATATAATAATTTAATATCGTATACTCAAATATTTTTATATATTCTTTTAATTTTTAATTTCATATTTATATTGCAAATTCTATTTTTTCTTAAAATTTATTTTTCTTTTGATATTACATTTAAAACTTATTTAAAAAAAATAAGTATACTTGATAATACCCATTTTATCATACTTGAGGCCTGTCCAATATTCGTAGGCCTAAACAGACTTAAATCCAATTGCTGCCTATCAGACTATCAACCACTTGCGTTGAAATGTGTCAGAATAGTTTGGTCGAATTTAATATCGATATATCCACACTACTATCTATCTCGCATCATGCAGTCTATACCCTGCGACCGTCACATTAGACATCTAAATCTGTCAAACGTATGCACTCAAAATTCAATGTTCAATTAGTATAATCTCATAGGCTCTGGCTACCTAAGAACTCTCTCTCTATATATATAAAGAGACTTTAGGAGCAAAATATTTTCTCTGTACTTACTCTGATTCAAGTATTGGAGTGCCTCAAGAGTTAGTCTTTTCTGTTTTGC